>CM059188.1:37293602-37525943 GCA_030323885.1 Branchipolynoe longqiensis
GTGAATGGTCATGTGACACTAGTAAACAAAATAACGGAGAACCGATGGTTGAATAGTGCATCTAGCACAAACACCAAAGAGAACGGCAAATATGGGCAGCTGTAAAAACCAAATTGAACATGCCCATTTCACGCTGTGTCTAATCTAGTGCAGTAGTTGCTTACTCGAGACGCGGCAGGACACTTCCGGTTGAGGAGACCATCACGTGATCAATGCGTTGGTAAACACTCCTATGTACCTACCGATCTATCCATCTACATCGCGAATAGCAACCGTCTGGAAATGTTAATTTATCTCACATTTCCAGAGTGCCCCCCCCCCCTCCGGGCAGTGAAGGAGGCCTGGTAATATAGGTGTATCTGTATAATTCACAGCTGGTGACCAACGAGCCGTGAGAGAAGGCAGAGAGGCAGAGAACCATCGACACGCTTCACTTACTCCCTGACATTTGAAGCCCTGATAATATCCATTTCCATAACCTACTAACATATTGTATTTTTGTTTGTTTAGAAGCTGCTGTCAAATGACACAGAAAATCTAATCAATGGCGTGCTTTATTAAATACGGAGGCCATTCATGGTGGTCAGATAGATTTCGGGGGGGGATTTCTTTTTTTGTACATTAATTGATTAAGCAGGGGAAATTTTAATCGTGGACCTTTAGCATTCCTCATTCTATTGCTTCTTGCCCTATCCTATTAATGCCGAATCGCGATGGTAGATCTTGACAAGTATACATTTTTACGTCATTGATTTGACTCGGCCAGTTTGAAACCTATGACATACCAAAAACAGGACGCCGGCGATCAACTCATTCAGTCATCCCATCTGACTTCGATTAAAAACGCTCCAAAGTTTGTCTTGAAGAACAGCCTGAAAATTCCAAGCTTAAATTAAACAAGTTTTAAACAACTACAGCCAAATTCCAGGACTTGCCGAGCCTGAAAAATAATATCAGCGAAATGCAAAATAAAATTTAAAATGCATGCACTTCATTCACCCATGAGAACCCCAGAGTCAAACCTTTGATTTTCATGCGACAACGCTCTGTTTCAACATTAATTTATTTCAGGGTCCGTACACATGTGAAGAAATGGAATTCAGGGCTATTTCAAGGCTTTTCTACGCTGGTTTTTTTTTTATAGGAATTCAAGACTATGTTCATGTTGATTTAGTCCGAAATCACCATTCAGAATGGCGATTTTGGACAAATTTAGATCAGACAGTTTAATGGAATTCCAAGGCTTTTCAAGACTAATTACTGAAAATAAGTTAAATTCAAGGCTTTTCGAGGCCTTGAAATGGGGGAAAAAGTAAAGCTTGTGTTACTTAATGACGCGTCTAGAGCACATAGATTTTCATAGCATCAGCTATTGGACATGAAACGAAAAGGGCAAATGAAGTTCAAAACTTGTCAACACTTTCCAGGCCCCATACGGACGTTCCTATTTGTACGAAACTAACGCAGAAACTCACCGTGAGTGTTGGTGAGATTCAGGAGGAACCCGCACAGGACAATCCTCAGTTTGTTGGTTCCCTCCTCGTGGTGGCCCAGGTAGGTCTTCATCACCTGGAGGAGTTTCTGGACGCCGTGAGCCTCATCCACCACACCCCGGGCCTCATCTGGAACACACAGGGAATTATATACATGAATAGAGCTATCAACCTGCAAGGACTGGTACCTGTGGTGAACCACAAAGAACTCAGTACATCCATTTTTATTTAGTCATTCATTCATTTATTTATTCATTCATTCATAATTTTTTTATTTAAAGTTGCATGGTCCGATAAAATAGTTATATTTAAAAACCAAAGCACTTATTGACATTTGATTCTATATATCCAACTTAGATATTAGTGCATTAACTAGTGATTCGGGACAGCATGTGCAGAATAATCAGTGGATTTACTACCTCATCTCTGAGGATAACCTATTTTGAGAAATCCATTAGACAGGGAAGTCATTAACCAATTAGGTCATTCCCAGTGCCATATATGGCTTTTGTCAGGTTCCAGGACATATGGTAGAAGTTTGATGGCATCCTACCCAACCACCCGCAGATGGGTCAATTACTCCCCCCCCCCTCCCTTCCCCCTTACCCCCACAGGGAATGTGCTAATCCGCTATGCACTCCATGCAGTTAACTGCCAACCACCGACCCCCACCCTCACAATCAATGGGCACATTGTGTGTGTGTGGCCAGTAGAAATAGTAGGAGACCAGGGCCACGTTCAGGGTCCGTCTCGGAGGCGCCTCGGTGACGTCTCGGCGATGCTTTTTGGCTTATTTCCGTTCAGGGTGCGTCTCGGAGACGTCTCGGAGACGCCTCCCTTTTCAGTTGGAGACAAAAAGCGCCTCGAAAATGGCCGCCGCATGCAGTGGTTTCATCCAATCAGAGCGCAGCATTTCGATTGCAAATGGCCGCCGCCTATCGGGGCGGCCATTTTCGAGGCGACCAACTGCTATTGTTGTTCAGACTAGTCTGACGTCACGGGCACCTCCGAGGCGCCTCCGAGACGGACCCTGAACGCGGCCCAGACGACCTTGTCTTTAGTAGGTCAGTCCACACCACGTGACCATCGCGAGATGTCAATATGGGTCATAGCTAGAGGACTTTTGGAAAGCTTGTCGAAATAATTTTGAGTTCTTTCAGCTCAAATTGCTTCAAAACTAGCCATTTTTCATCAACATGACTCTGGAATAATGATTAGTAGGTTATAACGATCAATTTGATATATTTATCTAAAAAATAAAACAAAAATTCAAACACCATCGGACTATGCAACTTTAAGACCGGTGTGGCGGTTTCAGCCATGCGCCAGTTTCAGCCGTGCGCGTACCGTCAAACTCAAGGCATTGTCAATGGTCGTGAGTCACTAACCTTATAAATTTAATATAATGTTTTTGGTAAAGATGTTTTCTATATGTGTACCAAGCAATTTGTTTCTAGGTGGTGTGGTTTTAGAGATATTTCACTTTTCCTGGATTTTCTGCATGAAGATTGCTGACCACCATTGACAATGCCTTGAGTTTGACGGTACAAGCAGTGCAAAACATTAGTATTATTCAAAATTAATAGAAATCAAGAACCCTAATCGTAGAAATTTAATATGATGTTTTTGGTAAAGGTGTTTTCTATATGCGTACCAAGCGATTTGTTAATAGGTGGTGTGGTTTTAGAGATATTTCACTTTTTCTGTATTTTCTATATGAAGATTGCTCGACCATTGACAATGCCTTGAGTTTGAGTATGCGCACGGCTGGAACTGGCGCACGGCTGAAACCGCCACACCGGACGCGGTGGCCGAATCGGCAGAGCTCAGTAATAGAGGTTTATTTGAAACACACAGGAAATATACATGAATAGCAGCACAAACCTGCAAGGACTGCTACATCTGGTATATGTAGTGAACCACAAAGAACACAGTACACCCATTTTATTTATTTATGTATTTACTTATTTGTTTATTTATTTATTTTATTTATTTATTTAAATACCGGACGCGGTGGCCGAATCGGCAGAGCACAGGCTTCCCTACGGAAATTCGAGGGTTCCAATTCCCGGTCGAGCCAAACCGATGACTTAGAAAAATGATAACTGTCGCTACCTATCCCGGCACTCGGCCTCACTAGGATATGACAATGACTGGTTTGCTCAGGATTAGGATAATGTGACTGAGTGGGATATTGGCTCATGGTGCCTGGGGCCCAGTCTCCCCATTAGTGCAGCCCTCTAAAATCACCATGACTGTGCACTGTCACAAGTCGGTACCCGTCCTGATATGACTTTAGATGTTGCCAGGACATAATACTCCAACAAACTTAGTAATACGAGTTCTAAGTGTATATATGTGACTGTATGTGCAAGTGTTTGTGTGTGTGTATATATACGTGTTGCATGTGTGTGCATTGTAATCTGGATGACCATGGATGCTGCTAGGACATAAAACCCCAACAAATCTAATAATGCGAGTTCTAATTGTATATATGTGTGACTGATTGTGCAAGTATTTGTGTGTGTGCGCGTTGTTGGCTGACTAACCATGGATGTTGCTAGGACGTAAAACCCCAACAAACTTAATGCGAGTTCTAAGTGTATATTAAGCCGTGTTCACACGGGCAAAATGTGAAGCGACCTAGACAAGGCGAACTAAAGGAGTCGAATTAGCGCCCGTTCACACGGGCAGAATTATCCGCATCACAGGAATCGATTCACGTAGACTACCTCGCTTAGGTGGTTTACATTATCCGGATCACGTGAATCGAATCAGCCCTAATCCGCCTCAGATGTGCGTTCACACGAGAAATGTGAGGCGAACTAGGCAAGTCGCTTTCTACGAATCGATTTACATTGCCCATGTGAACACGGCTTATGTGTGACTGATTGTGCTGGTATTTGCGTGTGTATATATATGTGTATGTTGCATCTGTGTGCGTTGTAAGCTGGATAACCACGGATGTTGCTCGGACGTAAAACCCCAACAAACTTAAGCTGGAGACGGGTGGGAGTTGGGGGGGGGGCGGGGGGGGAGGATAACCACAGCTGCCGTGGGGAGGGATGAATCAACATTCGGCAACAGTAAAAAAACGTTTGTGGTTGCATGGTAGATACCCAAACATCGTCTGCACCCCATACCACCGCGACTTCCACACACACCTGTTGTATCTTCACGCGCATGCGCGTGCGCGCACGCACGAACAACCCCAGTTCCTTTCCAGCACACCGGACGCGGTGGCCGAATCGGTAGAGCGCAGGCCTCCCGTTCGGAAGATCAGGAGTTTGATTCCTGGTCGAGTCAAACTAATAACTTACAAAATTAGCACTTGTCTCTTCCTAGCCTGGCACTCAGCATTAATAGGATATGGCAAGGACTGGTTGGTGCAGTGTCAGGATAATGTGACTGAGTGGGATATCAGGGCATGGTATTGGCGGCATGGTCTCCCAGTGGGGTAGCACTATAAAGTCACCATGAGTGTGCACTGTCACAAGTCGGTACCTGTCCTGATATGACCTTAGATGTTGCCAGTACGTAAAACTCCAACAACCTGCCAACCTTACCAGCACCCGCTATCACGCCATTGTCTCGTGCTCACCCGCTTTCTTCATTGATTCACCCAGTAATACATAGATCCAAATACGCCCTCGCCCCCCCCCCCCCCCCAGAAACACTCCCAGTGTCGAGCCATCAACACTCTCCAAACAGAGCTCTTAACAGAGGATCCGCTTGGAAAATATGAGTCATTCAGAATTCTTAAAGTTGCATAGTCCGATGAAAATATAACATTTTCAAAAACCAAAACAATTATCTAGATTTGATTCTACATATTCAACTTAGATGCTGGTGTACCTATTACAACATTCCATGCAGCAACAAATGCCTAATAAGTAAATTTAATAGAACATGATACTACGTAAGTCAATAGTGTTAGAGTTTTGGTGTGCTTGCCAAAATTATTTTGGCATATTTTGACGTTAATATCTCCAAAGTTAGCCATATAAAATAAAGGTTACTTCGAACTGAGGTAAAGTAGATTACAACGATCATCATAATGTATTTATCTCAGAAAATGGCAGGAACACAAAAGCATTGGACTATGCAACTTTAATGCAGCCATAAAAAAAGCCCTACTATTAAAGCTAGTGAAATGACCATCAGACCAGCCTGGATCATCACAAAAGTCCTGTTGAACCGACTACATTAAATCTACATAATCAAGTTGGGTTTTAAATCAAGCAAATCAACCCAATCAAACCAACCCAACACCTTCCATTACATATGCAACTGTCGTTGGAGGGAGGCCGTGGTTTTGCAGACTACCCACTGGGAGACCAGGCCACCAGCACCATGACCTGATATCCCACTCAGTCACATTATCCTGACACTGAGACAACCAGTCCTTTCCCCATCGTAATAATGCCGAGTGCCAGGCTAGGAAGCGACAAGTATAAATTTTCAAGTCATTGGTTTGATTCGACCAGAGTTCGAAACCGTGAGTTTGAATCCCGCGATCTACCAAAACGAGAGAGGGATGCTCAAATCATTCGGCCATCCTGTCTGGTCCCATACACGTGAAAGACTATACAATGTACATAACCCCGTCCTGATTTGACCTTAGATGTTGCTAGGACGTAAAACAACAACAAATAAACAAACAATGTACATAATCCTAATCACAACACCAGTGTCAGCATCGGTGTCAAAGAAAGAAAGAAAATGAGGGAGGAATCATTGCGCTTTTAATGGGATTCGAACCCACATTTCTGCCATTCCGGGGTTAGTGTCCAGACCATTCGATTCGTCAGGCTCAATGATGCAAACAACCTACCTGTGACCAGACGGGATGGCCGAATGAGTTAGAGCGTCCGTCTCCCATGCTGGTAGATCGGGGCATCGAACCCTGGTCGAGTCAAACCGATGACTTACAAATTTATACTTGTCGCTTCCTAGCCAGGCGCTCGGCATTATTAGGACAGGACAAGGACTGGTGTGCTCAGTGTCAGGATAATGTGACTGAGTGGGAAACCAGGTCATGGTGCCGGCAGCCTTGTTTCCCAGTAGGACAGCACTATAAAGTCGCCATGAGTGCGCACTGTCACAAGTCGGTACCCGTCCTGATATGACCTTAGATGTTGCTAGGACATAAAACAACAAACAAAACCTACCTGTGTGTGCATTTCACCTGCGGAGGTCAGTGCACTTACTAATTACACCATCCCTATAATATGCAGTGTCAGACATGCATATAATATATACCCTTATAAGTACTCCTTCCAAGAAACCGGGCGCGGTGGCCTAATCGGTAGAGCGCGAGTAGACTAGCGCGGGCCTCGCGTGCGGAATGTCGGGAGTTCGGTTCCCGGTCGAGTCAAACCAATGACTTTCAAATTGATACTTGTCACTTCCTAGCCTTGGCATTCAGCATTAATAAGATAGAGCAAGGACTGGTTAGTTCAGTGTCAGGATAATGTGACTGAGTGGGATATCGGGTCATGGTGCCGGTGGCCTGATTTCCCAGTGGGGCAACACTATAAATTCACCATGAGTGCACACTGTCACAAGTCGGTACTCATCCTGATATGACTTTAGATGCTGCCAGGACATAAAACTCCAACAACCAACCAACCAACCTTCCAAGAAAGGAGAGCACAAATGCGAACAAGAAGGGCGTAATCGATTAATCAACTCGGGTCACCCGAGCCACTTTTTGGCGCATGCGCACAGCCTGAAAAAAACGAATACGCTCGGGGTGGACAAAATGGTGCCTTAATCTAAAACTTAATATTTATTTTCAATAACCGATATATGTACAGAAAAATAGGATTTAAAGTATTTTATGATTGTAGAAGCTGACAATCTGGGTTAATAAAAAAAAAGCATTAAAACAACACATAGGAGTTGTACTGGTAGCGGTTATCCTACAGGTACCAGCACAGATGTGACGTCATCGCTCCTATCAAACCCCAGCCAAGAGGTGGGTTACTGGGGTCGGGTCGTTTTGAACACGGCACGTGTATTTGTCGACTCCACTCGCGGTGTTCGATTTGAAATTCTGACGACTCGGGTGACCAGAGTCGCCCGGGTCGTGTTAATCGATTATGGCCGAAGTGTCTGCGCTGCGACCGGAAGTATGTAGCTGATGAAAGCGTGAATCTTGAACGGGCTGTGGACTCGGCTACCAACCAACCTTCAACTAATCCCTCCAGCATGGACGCCCCCAGCAGTTATTGCAAACGTGAAACAGAAAATAACTATATTGCCGCATGGTTAACAAACTATTTTTGTTTGTTAAGAATATGTATTTAATAAGGCTTTTCCGCATCCATCGTTGGTTTGTTGTTGGAATTTAACGTCATGGCAACATCTAAGGACATATCAGGACAGGTACCGACTTGTGACAGTGCACACTCATGGTGACTTGATAGTGCCGCCCCACTAGGAAATCTGGCCACCAGCACCATGACCATTACACACGACACCAGCCAACGCCTTCTGACACAGATTGATGGTTTCACCATAAAGGCTGAAACCATCAAGTATTCATGGGCGGATTGTAAGAGCATAACGACCCAGTGGTGGGTGATGGGTGGTGGGTGGTGGGTGATGGGTGGTGGTGGTGGGTGATGGTAGGTGGTGGTGGTGTGTGGTGGTGGTGGTGGTTAGTTGTGGGTGATGGTGGTGGTGTGTGGTGATGGATGGCGGTGTGTGGTGATGGATGGCGGTGGGATGGTGGTGGTGGTGGTGGTGGGTGATGGTGGTGGGATGGTGGTAGTGGGTGGTGGTGGTGGGTGATGGTGGTGGTGGGTGATGGTGATGGTGGTGGTAGGTGATGGTGGTGGTGATGGTGGTAGTGTGTGATGGGTGGGATGGTGGTGGTGATGGGTGGTGGTTGGTGGTGGTGTGTGGCGATGTGTGGTGATGGTGGTGGGTGGTGGTGATGGGTGGTGGTTGGTGGTGGTGGTGGTTGGTGGTGGTGGGTGGTGGTTGGTGGTGGTGGGTGGTGGTGGGTGGTGTGTGGTGGTGTGTGGTAGTGTGTGGTGATGGTGATGGGTGATGGTAGTTTTGTTTGTTTGATTCTTGTTTTAGCAACATCTAAGGTTATATCAGGATCGGTCCCGACTTGTGACAATGAACTCATGGCGACTTTATAGTGCTGCCCCACTGGGAGATCAGCCTACCAGCACCATGACCTGATATCCCACTCAGTCACATTATCCTGACTCTGAGCCAACCAGTCATGGTGGTGGTGCGTGGTTATGATGGTGGGTGGGTATGGTTGTGGTGGTGGTGATGGTGTTGATGTGTGGTGGGTGGTGGTGTGTTGTGTAGGGGATGGTAGTCATGGTAATGGTGAGAGGTACATACATGTGTGCAAGCTTAAAAGACACTCCATTACTGCTCGATCACCCATCGTGCAGCCAGATGCAATTTATCAGCAATATCAGCAAAGATACGAGAGGAGCCTGTCAAACACCCGCCAACGTCCCTTTAAAATAGCAATGAGGTCAACAGAAAGCAATCATGCAAATGGCATTTGCAGGGAAAATATGCACCACTCTCTGACGAAAGCATAACATTTTCAAAACCGTCTATCTAGGTTTGATCCTGTATATCTAACTTAGATTCATATTCATTCATAATTCTTAGATGTCTTTATCCACACATAGACACACACATATATATATATATATATATATATATATATATATATATATTATATTATATATATTATATACATATATTATATATATATATATATATATATATTTATATTATATATGAGACTACTTTGTCCATCGTAACGATCAACATACTATCTGCTTATGCATTTGCTCAGGATAAACTGATTTGTTTTTTACATGGTGTTTCATAATCCCAATAGAATACCTATTGATTTGAAGGAAATGTCCTTGTGTTTTCAGTGTAGTCGTTTCTGTGCTGTTTTGTGTCAATCGTTACAATGGACAAAAAAAAGAAGAGTTATCACCTTTTGAGACAGGCTCATATATATATATATATAGGATATGCACGCGAAATGCTTACATATATATGTATACGTACAGGGACATATCTGACACTAGGTACAAATTTCAATTGCTGATTTTTTGGGACAATGTATTTTGCATAAGTATGAACTTCATTTAATGTAACATTGGTTGCTTGGCTGGAAGATCACCCACTGGACTTGGAGAAGCCATACAATTACAGCTTACTACATGTTTGTGGTTAGATAAACTTCAACTAAACTCCTTTGCATAACACATTATACATCCTATACGCGACCAGACGTGATGGCCAAATGAGTTGAGCGTCCGTATCCTTTTTTGGGAGATCGGGGGATCCAAACCCATGGGTTCGTGGGTTTGAATCCTAGTCGAGTCAAACCAATGACTTAGTCAGGATAACGTGACTGAGTGGGATACCAGGTCATGGTGCTGGAGGCCTGGTCTCCCAGTGGGGCAACACTATAAAGTCACCATGAGTCACAAGTCGGTACATGTCCTGATATGACCTTAGATGTTGCTAGGACGTAAAACCCCCCCACAATTTTCGAAGATTTACAGCACAAAGCTGTCAATTAACAACGATACCCGACGGACTGAGAATACCTAAAGCAGATGTTGGATGTCTCACAAACACGTCAATATTGGCAGTAGTTGTGCACAATGCAATCACCATAGTAACCAAATGTATATGCTTGGCTCAGGCCAAGCCGAATTCCTACATGACCGATTATACCAGAACTGTTCCGTTTCTGGTTGCGGTTGACAATCTAGGCCCATCTAGGCGCACCCCCCCCCCCCCATCTCCTCCCATCCCATAATAAGAACTGATAACCTAACTGAATTAGATAAGTCAGAAATGAGTGCTCCCGATCCGTATGAATGACTTCCAGTGAGACCAGCGTGCAACGAGAACCATCAACAATGTCGTCACTATACTTATGCAATCATTCTATATGTATTGTCTATATGTATATGTATTAAACTGTACGGACAATGCAAGCCACGGTTTAGACTAGATACATGGCAGTAGTGGTACAACATGGCACTAGTGGTACAACATGGCACTAGTGGTACACCATAGCACTAGTGGTGCATGGCACTAGTGATACAACATGGTGCTAGTGGTACACCATGGCACTAGTGGTACAACATGGCACTAGTGGTACAACATGGCACTACTGGTACAACATGGCACTAGTGGTACAACATGGCACTAGTGGTACAACATGGCACTAGTGGTACAACATGGCACTAGTGGTACACCATTGCACTAGTGGTACAACATGGCACTAGTGGTACACCATGGCACTACTGGTACAACATGGCACTAGTGGTACAACATGGCACCAGTGGTACACCATAACACTAGTGGTGCATGGCACTAGTGGTACACCATAGCACTAGCGATACAACATGGTGCTAGTGATACAACATGGTGCTAGTGGTACAACATGGCACTAGTGGTACAACATGGCACTAGTGGTACAACATGGCACTATCGGTACATGGCACTAGTGGTACAACATGGCACTAGTGGTGCAACATGACACTAATGGTACAATATGGCACTAGTAGTACACCATATCACTAGTGGTACATGGCACTAGTGGTACACCATGGCACTAGTGGTACAACATGGCATTAGTGGTACAACATGGCACTAGTGGTACAACATGGTGCTAGTGGTACAACATGACACTAGTGGTACAACATGGCACTAGTGGTACAACATGGCACTAGTGGTACAACATGGCACTAGTGGTACAACATGGCACTAGTGGTACAACATGGCATTAGTGGTACAACATGGCACTAGTGGTACAACATGGTGCTAGTGGTACAACATGACACTAGTGGTACAACATGGGACTAGTGGTACATGTCACTAGTGGTACAACATGGCATTCATGGTACAATATGGTGCTAGTGGTACATGGCACTAGTGGAACAACATGGTGTTACTGTTAGTGGTATGAAATGGTGCTAGTGGTACAACATGGCACTAATGGTACACCATGGTGCTAGTGGTACAACAGGACACTTGTGGTACATGTCACTAGTGGTACATGGCATCCATGGTACAACATGGCATCCATGGTCCAAGATGGCAGTAGTCATACAACATGGCACTAGTGGTACAACATGACACTAATGCTACAAGATGGCACTAGTGGTACATGGCAATGGTGGTACACCAAGTCACTAGTGGTACAACATGCCACTACATTCTGATACATTCTGCTCATGTTGGTCAGAAGACTCCGTTTAATCTTGCAATATCGTCATCTGCTTCCAACATCTATGAAAACAATTTCCATCGTTAAATTTAACCCTCGAATTAAAAGGGCGGTCGGCCCAATCACAGCTAGCCATGACAAACACTTGGTGGTCTCCTGCTAGCCTTAATCCTCATGAGCGCCAGCTTATTAAAAAAAAACAAGCACGCAACTGGGGCTAATTAAACCGACAGTGAATTGTCCGAATAGCGAGGGGAGCGGTCACTTTAAAAATCTGCTCACCAGATTTTAACATTAATATTTTATATATCTTAGCGAAATATTCACATTCTAGAATTATCATCGGAAATTCGGTCAAACGGCCTTGGACATATCAGTCCTGATCTACTGGGTTGGAGCGCAAATAACGTCATTCGGGGAAGGGTAGGTTATGTCCTAAGTAAATCCAATAGTGATTATAGGAAAATATGAATATACTTTGATCATATATGGTCATATCTGATCATAGGTTTGATCATATGATTTCCATAGACTTTACATATATATTGAATACAACCGAGGAAAGTATATTCATATTTTCCTTTAGGCACATTGGGATAATATATGAGCAAATTGGTTGACATCCTGGTAACATCTAAGGTCCTATCATAGGAGCAAATTTCTTACACATTGCTTAAACACTTGGGACAGTCCAGAAGCATGCTTAGAACAAATCTGGTGGTTGAAATGGGTTTAATGATGTACAGAGTCCTACAAATACAGCGTACACCTTTGGTGGTTATGGATACTTTCACACTTGGTTTTCCTACACAGCGACGCATACAGCAGGTGTTAATTGAACTGTATGTGTCATCAAAAGTAATTAGTGCAGGCTATTATGAAGCAACAGAGAAGCCGTGTAATGCATACATAGTCGAGAATAAGCAGGAAGTGATGTTTTTAATTGTGAGCCATGATACCCCAGTCACACGAGGCCTGCGTTTGCTTACGATCGATTCGTGACGTCGAAACGTCCTCCTTGCGCCCTCCTTATGCCCTCATTAAGTGCTGTTGCCGTGAGGACACCAACCTCCCGACGTCCATTTTGGAAATTTTGGACGCAAGGAGGTTGCAGCTGCTGCACGTGCAACCTCCTTGTGTCCTATTCTGGCGGTGCCATTCAAAATGGTTGGCGCCGACTTGGATCGACCTCTTGGTTGGCGAGTTGCCGGTAACCTGGTGGCACGAACTCATGCAATGCCGCGCTCGCTGTGTGGTCAGCGCCTTGGCGCCGACCCCACGCCGACCTGGTGCCGACGACGGTTTTGAATCGGAGCGGAGAGGGAAGGAGATGAGACGAGAGGAGGAGGAGGAGGGGAGAGGAGAGGAGAGGAGAGGAGGGGAGGAGGAGATTGATTCGCGACGTCCATACCTCCTCCGTACAACTGCCTTACGCCCTCATTACGTGCTGGCGCCGCGAGGTCACCGACCTCCGGCAATCATTTTGGAAGTTTTGGTCGTAAGAAGGATGCAGCTGTTGCACTTGCAACCTCCTTGCGACCATAGGGGTCAGTGCCAGGTCACCATTGGTTGGTGACTTGGTGCCGAGCAGTCGGTGCCAACACATGCAATGCCGCACTCAGCACGTGGTCGGCACCAGGTCGTGAGTGGTCGGTGCCAGGTCATGAGCGGTCGGCGCCAGGTCACGAGTGGATGACAAAAACCAAAACGACACCCAGCTTTTAGACCGACAAAGCAGTCGCCGACCTGTTGAGCCACTGGGTCGGCACCCGGCCACCACCGACCGCGTTTTTGAATCAATGTATCGAGTGGGATGCTGGGAGGTTGACGACCTTTTGGTCACAAGGAGGTCGGAGGCGGACGCTGGCTCTTGTGTGACTGGGGTATAATGAGAGCATTACTGAACACCCTGGTACAAGATGAATAACGCACAACCGGCGCTTTACAACCAACGAGCCGCCCGGTTCAACTTAAGCCTGCAGCTCATAGGACACTTTGATTAATCGCAGTTTAAGCTCCACAAGCTGCAGTTCTAGTCCACCTCCATTACCAGCCACCTTTAAGAGGTTCACTACTCTTTAGTTTAAACCGGATGTGGTGGCCAAATCGGTAGAGTGCAGGCCTCCCGTGCGGGAGATCTGGAGTTCGATTTCCGGTCGAGTCAAACTAATGACGTACAAAATTGATACTTGTCGCTTCCTAGCTTGGCGCTCAGCATTAATAGGATAGGGCAAGGACTGGTTAGTTCAGAGTCAGGATAATGTGACTGAGTGTGATATCGAGTCACGGTGCTGGCGGCCTGGTCTCCCAGTGGGACTGCACTGTCATATTGTCCTGACATCGAACCAACCAGTACTTGCCCTATGCTAAATGTTGAGCACCTAGCTAGGAAGCGACAAGTATCAATTTTTATGTCATTGGTTTGACTCGACCATGGTTCGAATCCCACAATCTGTCAAAGTGGGAGATGGACGCTCAACTCATTCGGCCATCCCGTCTGGTCATTTTTATCTAGGAACAAGCGTATTCGCTGAAGGCGATTAGTAGATATTTAGATAGGCGATACAATAAGACGGTTACAATAGACTACATCACGGTTCCAGCGGTGCGGTGCATTGTGGGATGCATCAGAGCAAAACAACCCCCCCCAGAAGCACATGGCACATGCTAATACACTGGGTACAGCTATGAAATGTGCTAGTTTCAGCTCATCTCAGCTCTTGTTTGAAACATAGAATACCAACTAAAAAAATATATATAATAAATTAATATATTAATCTTTTATCCAGCATTGCATTTACATCAATATAATCAGGACATCTTATGCCATGTGCATTTAGATTTAGAAAGATCTAGGCACTCAGACTAGGGTTAGAGCCATAGCCAGAGTACTCAATGCATTGTCAATGGCAGTGAGCAATCTCCATACAGAAAAAGTAAAATATTGATAAAACCACACCACCTAGAGCCAAACCGCTTGGAACACATATAGAAAACATGTTTAACAAAAATATTATATTAAATTGATAATGTTAGGGCTTTGGATTTCTATTAATTTTGAATAAAACTGACTTTTTTCACTGCGCGTATTGCCAAACGTAATGGCCGTACGCCTTTGCTTTGCTCCCAACGCCGTTTTCAGCGCATGCGCAGTCGGAACCGTGATGTAGTCTATAGTCTATGATGTCTATAGTCCATGATGTAGGTACTGATCAGACAATTGTGACTCCTGGAGACTTCGCATGCGCGCGCACCCCGTGACAGCCTGAATGATTGATGGGCAACCCCCCCCCCCCCCCAGTACCAGTGAGCTGCTCCCCTGTGTGTGGCTTAATGAGGTCAGTGCGAGCAGTTCGCAGAGAGCACTCACTAACAAGGTGCACATCTTCACCAGCTCACAGCACACAGGACACGGTGCCATAGAATCTGTAGCCACAGAGGACGATGTTATTGAATGCCCTCCCTTGTAAGGGATGAGTGTATGTTACACCCTGGGATTTAATCAACCAGGTAATTAGTCACATGAGAACATGAGGTGGGGTTTGTTTGTTTGTTGTTGTTTTACGTCCTAGCAGCATCTAAGGTCATATCAGGACAGGTACCAACTTGTGACAGGACAGGTACCGACTTTATAGTGCTGCCCCTCTGGGAGACCAGGCTGCCAGCAACACTGACCTGATATTAGGTACTGGCAGCGGCATGAAAAAGCCCAGGAATGGTGCTTTTTTCATCAATATTCACCTGCTTGTAACTATTTCTGTATGTATTTAATTTTGATGCGACTTGCCAAAACTAATTGTCCATGTTTGCACTCAAAATATCTCAAAGGTTTTCTATTTAAAATAAAAGTAACTTTGAACTAATGTAAAGTAGATACTAGTGATCGATCTAATATATTTATCTCAGAAAAAATACCGAAATTCAAAACCATCGGACTATGCAACTTTAAGCAGGCAAATTTCAATCGCAGACGATTGGTCTTCCCCATTCCGCTGTTTTTTGCCCTATCCTAGTAATGCCAAACGCCAGACTAGGTAGTAGCAAGTATTAACTTGTAAGACATTGGTTTGACTCCGTCCTAATCTCAAAGCCACTAAATTGGAAGCAGCTGCTAAACTCATTCAGCCATCCAACCAGACACTAAGGCCGAATCGGTACAGCGCAGACCTCCTGTGTGGGAGATCGGGAGTTTGATTCCTGGTCGAGTCAAACCAATAACTCACAAAATTTATACTTGTCACTTCCTAGCTTGGCGCTCGGCATTAATTGGATAGGTCAGGGACTGGTTAGCTCAGTGTCAGGATAATGTGACTGAGTGGGATATCAGGTCATGGTACTGGCGGCCTGATTTCTCACTGGGGCAGCACTATAAAGTCACCATGGGTACACACTGTCACAAGTCGTTACCCGTCCTGATATGACCATAGATGTTGCGAGAACATGAAATGTCCACAACCAACCATTCAGCCATACATCCCATCTGGTAGGGATATACAATAATGTTGTACCGCATTGGAAATACAATAATTACACTGTAGTAAACTTGTTAATGGCAAGTCCTATATCGGCTGTTCTCCACCCTCACACCTCGCCTCAAGGGCACCAACTCAGTCTGGGCCTAATTAGTGTGACATGCCAGTCAGCAGTGCTCTATGCAGCATAAAGGGCACAGCAAATGCCAAGGAGCAGGACAGCATGTTCCTAAAGAGGAGAAATAATGACTACACGCTACTACACTGCACAGTTGGCCTGGCAATGAATTCCAGGTGTGATGAAAAGTAGTAATCAACAGGTGCGAGGACTTGGTTAGCTTGTTAGTGGGTAGCGGACAGTTCATTCATTCAGAAAAACAGGTTGGTTGGTTGTTGGAGTTTAACGCCTGGCAACATCTAAGGTCATATCAGGATGGGTACCAATTTGTGACAGTGCACACTCATGGTGGCTTTATAGTGCTGCTCCAGTGGGAAATCAGGCTGCTGGCACCATGACCCGATATCTGACACAGTCACATTATCCTGACACTGAGCTAACCAGTCGTGGCCTTATCCGATTAATGCCGAGTGCTAGGCTAGGAAGCAACAAGTATCAATTTTATAAGTCATTGGGTTTGACTCGACTCGATCCAGACCTTCCACATGTGAGGCCCGTGCTCTACCGATTAGGCTACTGCGCCCGGTCCAAGTCAAATCACTGACTTACAATCAACAACCAACAATTGATTTGACTCGAACGGGTTTAGAACTCCCGACCTTCTGCACAGGAAGCCTACGGTCTAACCAATTAGGCCACTGCGTTCGGTGACACACATACACGTGTGTGTTCCTCCAGATTCTTCTGGCACCAAGAGCCAATGCAGCCTGTTCCCTGCGCTTTAAAATTTCATAGTCCAATGGTTTTGAGTTTCTGTGTATTTTCTGAGATAAATATATTAGGTTGATAGTTATAATCTACATTACTTTATTTTGAAGCAATTTTCATTTTAAATGGCTAACTTTGGAGATATTTGAAGTGCAAACATGGCAAGCATGCCGAAACTCTTACACCATAGGCTTCAACAGTAACATATTCAATTAAATTGATCCAGCCTTTCCTTCTATTTACCAGCAAATGCTTGATAAGTGCATCAATATGTAAGGTCAAATCAGATCAGATTCTGTTACTTGTGAGCATGTTCTGTTATTCATGAGAGTGACTTAATAATAAAGAGAGAATGCTAAAATTGAAGAAAATGAATCGGCGAGCAGCAGTCACTGTCACCGAGATAAACACACGCGAGCAAGCGTAATGAAACAAAAAGCACAATGAATTTGTCAGTTTCAGATCAAATTCTGTTAATTAGGAGCATGACTATTCTCTGCTAAAGTCAAATTCTGTTATTTAGAATGAGGATTTAACAATGAGAGAGTGCTAAAATTGAAGAAAGTGTCCGACGAGTGGAGAAGTCAAAGAGTACTGTCACCATGGTAAATGCGCGTGCGCAAACATTAATAAAACAAAAAAGACTGACAAAAAGGACAATGTCAATGAATATTCCACTGCTTCAGATAAAATTCTGTCATTTAGGAGTGTGACTACTCACTACTAAGATGAAATTCTGTTATTTAGGAGTGTGACTTAATACGAAAAGAAATAGTGTTAAAATTGAAAAGAGCAAGCGAGCGCCAGTCACTGTCAACAGTTATTCAATAGAATAAACACTTATGTTCTCTCGCGCTTGTGCATTTTTGCCCATTACCGCATGCGGTATACACACAAATTATTGTTTTATTTGAAAGGTGGACAAAATTAGCTTTCCGATGATATAAAACAATATATCATGAGCATTATGAGCCTTTTGTGGCATCATTTTGAAGTTTTTATACATTTTTTAACAATAATTCTGCTCAAAGTACTCAATAATGTTTGATACTAAAATGTGGGTAAGAATCTACTCTATCATTTCTATGTGATTTTGAACATATGAGAGCAATGTGGTATTGCGCAAATTTAATTGAATGTTGCCCCCAACAATTCTTTATGATCTGCAGATGTGGCCAAAAGTTGAGAAATACACAAATTCGGCTCTCATATATATCATTTTTACTAAAATAATCTATAAAGTGACACAAATATAAATAACGGATACACAAAGAGCAGTTCATAAGCTTTCAATACATGTACTTGTCATTTCAATGGGTAGAATTTTAGATGAACAATAGTGAGTCTAAAATGACCTTTTGTTGGTGCCTAACGATGCATTTCCACCAGCCTGTCTCGCTCTATTGGGATACCTACTTTAAGGAGACCATGTATTTAGTGTGAGGCGGAGCTAGAGCAGGGCTTACAATGCTGAAGCGCTGCCTCTGACTTCAGCCCACCCACATCACACCCAGCTGGTGGCTCGCTGTTCAAGGGAGTAATAACATTACCCCTTCCCGGGCACCCGCCCCCCACACTCCACCAATCACTACTGCTGTGTGGTATATATTAGGGTTAATGGACAAAGATGTGAAGACCGCCCACCAGGGAGCGGTCTGCGTTCCAGCAGGATCCACCAGGGGGCGGCCCCAGGGTTCCAGCAGGATCCACCAGGGGGCGGCCTCAGGGTTACAGCGGGATCCACCAGGGGCCGTGACTATACCCTCAGAATTGATGGGACTAGGAGAGCTCAAATTAATCAATAGCCCCGCGGATGATGGCTTTTCACCAACCATCAGCACCGAGAACTCGTAGAAAATCCTTGCAAGCTAAAGAGTTGTCGAAGAAACAAGGATTGTTGAAGACCCCTAATATTTGTTGAACACAGTAAATAGTTCTTTAAGATGTTACGATGGTTTAAAGACGCCTCATTGTTATTGAACACACTCAGTGGTTCTTAAGGATGTTGAGATTATTGAAGACACCTCATATTTGTTGACGACACTAAATAGTTCTCGAAAATGCTAAATTGGAAGAAAATATCTCATAGTTCTTGAAGACACTAAATAATTCTCAAAAAGACACTAAGCTTATTGAAGAAAACACCATATATTTCTTGAAGACATTAAATAATCCGTAAAAAGACAGTAACATCATTGGAGATACCTTATAAGTTATAGTACTTGAAGACACTAAATGGGGAATTGGGTTCGTACCCAGGCTGAGTCAAACAAATGACTTAAAAATGTATACTTGCCACCACCAAGTCTGGCAATCAGCATTACTAGGATAAGACAAGGAGTAGTGAAATGACGAAGACCAAATGTCTGCAGTTGAAATTGTATCTGCTTAATCAATGACTAAGCCAATTATTAAAAATTCAAATCGGGCCTCTTTGAAATTACACTACAAGCTCGGGAAAACTATCATGTAAGCCTATATGGAGGTAATATGTTTAGATAATACTACATTAACCATTATAGCAATTTGCCTTGGGGGCTCTGTGAAAAGAAGACACCTGGGGGGCATCACCTCCATGGCCTGACTCACACTTAGGAACCCACTCAGGGAAAGATAAACATGACATGGAAACGGGGGAAAACAGGGGGAAAACTGGGGGCAAAGCCTTCCTTCTGGTCCTGCGCATTAAAGTTGCATAGTCCGATTGATTTGAGTGTTCGTTCTTTATTTAAACAGATACATATATTAGGTTGATCGTTATAATCTATTTGACTTTAGTTTGAAGTAATTGTATTCAATGGCCAACTTTGGAGATATTTTAACTGAAAACATGCTACAGTATAACCTCGTTAACCCAAACTTGAAGGGACCATAACAATTTGTTTGGATTAACTGATCATTGGTTTAACCGAGCTTTGACTTTGACTTGGCTTTGGCAAAAACGGGGGTGCATTATGAATGTACAAGGGACGTGGACACTATGATTATTGTTTTTTTAATTTATATACAGTTTAACCCCATTAAACCAACCTTGGCTAAATCAAACGATCGGTTAATCCGAACTTTTTTCGGCGACCTGACAAAAAACTACCATTTATCATATAAAAAAAGTCTCAGATGACCTTAAAACCACATGAAAGTTTGGTTTAACTGTACCGGAAGTAGCCTGAGGCCGACAATTCTGTTTGGATTAACCGATACTTTGGATTAACCGACTTTGGTTTAACCAACTTTTTTATATGATAAATGGTAGTATTTTTGCTGGGCCGCCGAAAAAAGTTTGGATTAACCGATCGTTTGGTTTAATCGAGCTTGGTTTAAGGAGGTTGTATTGTATATTAATTTTGGTATACACGTCAAAACCATGACACCGTAGGCTTCAAAAGTAACAGGCTCTATCAAATTGACTCAGCATTACATGGAATGCGGCAACAAATGCTTAATAAGTGCACAAGTATCTAAGTTAGATACTCTACTCTAGATAAGTGTTTTGATTTATAAAATGTTATGCTTTCATCCAAACTATACAGCTTTAAAAGTCCCTTAAGGTTCAGTCACACCTTACCGGACTGGGGGTACCGGATAGAAAACGGGCACTGTCTGTTGAAATACGGCAATGTACGGTTTATATAGGGTATGCATCCGGCGTGTCCGTTATCTGTCCGGTGGTGTCTGGTGGCAAGTTTTGAACATGCACAAAACTTGTACCGGACACCGCCGGACTGACGTGTATGGTTGGTGTCCTGTTTAAGTCCGTTTAGTCCGTTTCATGTTCGGTACCCATCCATTATGTCTCCGGTTTGCTTGCTGAATAGTCCGTTGACGGTGTTGCGGGAATTCGGTCCGACGGTTATTTTAGGGTTTTTTCAGCGCGTCCGTTAACAGTCCCGTATGTGTCCGTTTGAAATTTGGTTCTTGTCTGGTTATCGTCCGTTGGCTATTCGTTAATGTACGTTCCTTATCCGTTTAGCGTCCGTTTCATCCGGCCGCCTTTGACCCGAAAGCACAACATTTTGACACATTTTGACACATTTCAGTACATTTTGATACCGAACACCACCGGACTAGCAAATTCTTTGTCCGTTTGGGTCCGGTACTCAATCCGGTAAGGTGTGACAGGCACTTTACATGAGCAGAAGCAATGTGCATAATTAATTTTAAATGAATAAATAAATACACAGAATGTGTTACTACAATGGGCACCTGAACACATTCTAATTTAGAAGTGGCATTTTGACTATTACAAATGTGGAACACCCTTAGAACGTTAGGGGGACTCACATATCACCATGGTGACTAATACAATTAAAATTGCATGCTTCGATGAACGCTTACTATTTCTAAAAACAAAAACATTTACTTTATTTGATGCTAGATATCTAATTTAGATACCGGCACACTCATGAATTATTCCTTAGGCACTTTGCCCCTGAGGAATGGCAAAACGAAAACTAGCCGACTTCGACAGATGGCAACGTGACCTAGTTAGCAGACCAAAGGCGTACATGGTTTCAACTGGTATGCACACAAACAAAGTATCGTGTACACTTTCACTTCAAATATCTCCAAAGTTAGACAGTTGTGATATAAATTACTTCGAACAAAAGTGAATTAGGCCATATTGCTCCACCTAATAATTTGTTCTAAAACACATGATGAGGACGGGTATCGACTTCTGACAGTACACACCCATGTTGACTTTATAGTGCATAGTGCTGCCCAACTGGGAGACCAGGCTACCAGTACCATGACCCAATATCCCACTCAGTCACATTGTCCTGATACTAAGCTAACCAGTCCTTGCCCTATCCTAGTAATTCCCAGTATCAAACTAGGTAGTGACAAGTATCAATTTTGTAAGTCATTGGTTTGATTCGGCCGGGATTCGAACTCCCGACCTTCCACAATAGGATAGGGCAAGGACTGGTTAGCTCAGTGTCAGGATAATGTGACTGAGTGGGATATCGAGTCATGGTGCCAGCAACCGGATTTCCCAGTGGGGTAGCACTATAAAGTCGACATGAGTGTGCACTGTCACAAGTCGGTATCCATCGTGATATGACCTTAGATGTTGCCAGGACATAAAACTCCCAACAACCAATCACACCAAAATCCACACGGGAAGCCTGCGCTCTTACCGATTCGACCACCCGTGTCCGGTCATGTCAGAAGCAACATGTTGGTATCCAAAACATTGGCTGAAATGCTCAGTGAACAGATGATGGCGAGGCACAGCCTCGTTTCCGCGCCGCACTGCGGAGTAAATCCAGCGTTCCGGAGGGGCCACATGACGCGCTATTTCCGGTCTCGCGGTACAGGCGCGCGTCTCCGTGGTTACCAAGAGATGCACGTTCCGTAAAGCCCCTGTCACACATCACTGGATTGAGCAACAGCCAGAATTGTCTAGTCCGGGGGTCATAAGTATAGAAATGTATTAAAATGTTTCAAAATGTTGCGATATCGGGTCAAAGGCCACTGGACGAACGGACATGAAACGGACATGAAACGGACATAAAACGGACATGAAACGGACATGAACGGATAGCCAAAGGATGAAACGAACTCAAACCGGACAAGAATCATAGACGTCAATCCAGCGGCATCCGTTCTAAGTTTTGTGCATGTTCAAAACTTGTACGGACACAAACCGGACTATCAACGGACTTTGTTCAGTTTCTTTCCATTTCCTCCAATCCGGTGATGTGTGACAGGGCCTTTAGGCTGTCATTTCGCCCCCACTCTTATTTACGGTGTGTGTGTGTGTGCGTGTGCGTGAGGAGTGGAGGAAATTCACTTTGCATCGGGAAAATGAAAATATGTGGCCTTTAAAAAAGTTTAATGGAGGTAGATCCAAAATGGAACATTGTTTGATTATTTGTTTGTTTGTGTATTACGTCCTAGCACCATCTAAGGTCATATCAAGACGGGTACCAACTTGTGATAGTGTGGACTCATGGCAACTTTATAAATGCTGCCACACTGGCAGACCAGGCCACTGGCACCATGACCTGATATCTGACTCAGTCCTGATACTGAGCTGACCAGTCCTTGCACTATCCTAGTAATGCTGTGCGCCAAGCTAGGTACCGACAAGTACCAATTTTGTAAGTCATTGGTTTGACTCGACAGAGATTAGCCAAATTGGAACACTGGAGGCTGATTAGAAGCAAATTACTTACCTTGTTCTGTGTTCTCTCCCCAACCATCTCTAACAAATTAAATTGATACACATTCCTGATATGACCTTAGATGTTGCCAGGACGCAAAACTCCAACAACCAACCAATTAGATAGATTGAATAATTCAACCGCCGAACTTTTCTTATTGTCTGTCTCCACCCGCAATTCTTGTTGGGAGTATGTTATCCTATGTTTTATAAAGCAGTTAAAGTTGCAATTTTGAGTTTCTGTCATTTTCTGAGATAAATATATTAGGTTGATCGGTATAACCTACCTTACTTTAGTTTGAAGAAACGTTTATTTTTTATCTTTCATTTATATGCCACTAAATGTTTAATAAGTGCACCAGTATCTGAGTTGGATATGTAGGATCAAATCTAGATAATTGTCTTGGTTTAAAAAGACTGATTTTTTCATCGGACTGTGCAGCTTTAAATAAACCACGTCCTTTAATACAAAATGAATCCAATAACCCCCCCCCCCACCAAAAAGGAACAGCAATAGAACCATGATATAGGTTCAATCCATAAAGTTACTTTATACTTTATACTTAACCAGATTGATTGATTGATTGGTGGTTGTTTTACGCCTTGTTGGCAGCATAGGCCATATTCACGGCGAGAAATGTTTGTTTTTTGTTCAAACCATCGCTTTTACATGTAAAAGCAGACAATCAATTATGTGTCAATAGACACTCATTAAATTAGAAAGATCACAATCATATATTTGTGGTCAAGGGAAACAAATTCCCATAGAAAAAGAAAAGTTTTTAACCAGACAGGATGGCCGAACGAGTTAAAGTGTCTGTCTCCCGTGTTGGTAGATTATGGAGTTGTGGGTTCGAATCCTGGTCGAGTAAAACCTATGACTTAAAAATTGATACCTGTCGCTTCCTAGCCAGGCACTCGGCATTATTAGGATAGGGTAAGGAGCAGTGGAATGAGGAAGACCAATCATCCGCGATTGAAATTTCCCCTGCTTAAACAAATAATGTACCAAAAAACAAAAACAAGTGTTAGCTAAACGTGAATGTATTTATAGATTTGGGAAATCCCTCGATTCGACAATATGAATAACGCCGCCAATGCGGCGGCGGCGTTAATATCGGTTCGAATATAGGGTTAAATTGATAAAATTTCACTTATTGCGTATGTAATTCTGTTAAATATGTTAGCATTGAATAGATTTGGGGCGGTTGGTTTCTCCACACACCGGGAACCAGCACCCCTTGTTACGTTGACGTTGCCGACAGTATGGATATCGACGTCGATGCGGTGGCAGCGATTTGTTTACTTTACATTCATCGATTCGAAAATATTAATATCTCCGCCGATGTAGCGGCAGCGTGAATTTCGCTTCGGATTTAGGGTTAATTTGATGAAATTTCACTTATTGCGTTTTTAATTCTGTCAAATATGATAGCATTGAATAGATTTGGGCTCCATCCTCACACTAACCTAACACTAACACCGCTGTAAACCTGCTATGAGCAGAGTTAGAATTTCCGAGTTTAAACTCGCGGTGTTAGGCCTAACACTGCTCCATGCATACCAACTTTTTGGCGCTAAACCAGAAATCCCACCCTAAACGGGGTTTGGCCATCTACCCTTTTTTTTCTCACAGGCTTGCTTCTCCCCCTGATCAAGAGGGTTGTTTGCTTGGGTGGGGCCCTTTACCTTATCATTTCTCTTGCTTTGTTCTTGTTGCTGGAAACGCTGGACCCACCTTTACCTGTCCCTTCCTCATAAATCCTTGCTGCTGTCTGCTGGATACAAGTGCTGTGCTACCACCGGACTGGAGTGATTCGGGGCCACCCCAATGACTCGATGTTTAATCATTGTAAAGACATCCCCCAGCTTCTTCAACCATCCCACCAAAAGATTAATCTTCAACCAAAGATTGGACCGATTTATCAGCGCCTCTCTATATTGCTGCAGTTATGCAGCCGGTAACCATCGTAAAGTTACAAACACCCCAGAAGTCAAGTCGAGACAGTTTCTTTTCACACTACATGCGGTACCTGATCCGCTGAATTTTTTTGAATTTTTGTTATTCAGTTGGACGGTTGTGCCCAGCCAGATACGGTATTTCTTCATTCAATAAACCGTATTACCCACACTTGTCATCGTTGTCGCTTAGTGGTCATTACAAGATATATTTAGGTCCTAGCATGCGCATCTCACATTCCCAATGGATTTAATGAAGAAAAGCTGAATGGAGTATTGTAAACTTCCAAGAAAAAAAAGAAAGGAAAAGAAAAAGGAAAAGAGAAAAAGGACAATGAAAAAGAAAAGGATAAAAGAAAAGGACAATGAAAAGGAAAAGGATAAAAGAAAAGGACAATGATAAAGAAAGGGATAAAAGAAAAGGACAATGAAAAAGAAAAGAATAAAAGAAAAGGACAATGAAAAAGAAAAAGATAAAAGAAAAGGACAAAATAAGAGAAGAGGAAAAAGAGAACGAAAGGCCAAAAAAAGAAAGGCCAAAAAACATGAAAAGGACAAAAAAACGAAAAAGAGCCCGCAAAGATGTACTTGGAAAAGAAGGAAAACAACCCAAAGATATCGGCCTTATCGACAGCTCTACTTATGCCTACCTATTACTAAGAACTAAGATAAACAATGATTAAAAAAAGGAGCTTTCGAATATTATCAGACCAAAGTGGGCAGCATCTGGACCAACCCCCTACCCCCGCCCCCCGAAAAGAGAGCCGGGGTAGGGGGGAGAAAAAAAAGTGAGACTACTCCCACCTCCTCAGCAGTCAAGCCCTAATATCACCCACACCCAGTAGGGGGAGAGGGGGCGTGTGTTTGAACTATTTCACTGATCAGCGCCGACAAAATAAGACGAAACTGAACTCTCTCCAGGTGCACAAAAATGCTAGATGCATTAGGGTCACTGAGCGAGTTCCAACCTAACATCGCGAATGTGCCTGGATTTAGGTGGTGCTATTATTATTATTATTATTATTATCATTATCATTATCATTATCATTATTATTATTATTATTATTATTATTATTATTATTATTATTATTATGGTAATTGCGGTTAGAAATGTGTTAGTCCAAGCGGCCCGGGAGGGAGCAGGAGTGGGCATTACAAGAAACCCGCACACCAACCCGACTCCATTCCAGTCGACCCGGCGAGAAGAGCACACGGCACTCGGTTAATATCAGCCGGGATCCTCCTGGACTTACTCGTGACTTAACTCGCGAGACTAAGCACTCGCAGGAAAGAGGAGAACTCGCCAACTCTAACCAGCATCAAAGAGGGATAGCGCATAGTGACCACACTAAGTACGAACATCCTCACGTGTATACATTGAGTTGCACAAACACATACATTGAGCTGCACACGCACTGAGCTGCTCACTGTCACACACACACACACACACCGGAAGTTGCGCATGCCTATCGAGAACTGTTCACACATTGAGCTATTCACACACACCGGATGTTGCTCATACCCACCGGAAACTGCTCATACCCATTGGGAACTGCTCATACATTGAGTTGCTCACGCACAGGAAGTTGGTCATGCCCACCGGAAACTGCTAGGAACTACTCACACATTGAGCTGCTCACACATACTGGAAGCTGCTCACATACACTGAACTGTGCACAAACATTGAACTGCTCACACACACTGGTAACTAACTGCTCACACGCAATGCGCTACTTACATTGAACAGCTATTGAGCTCATCACACCTTGAGCTGCCAACACACTCTGAGTGTGCTGTTCAAACACAAGGAGCTATATATATGCATAGACCTGCTCACATATATTGAACTGCTCACATAGTGAGTTGCTCATATACACTTAGCTGCACACAGTGAGTTGGTCACACACAGCCCATACTGGGACCATTACTTCAACTAACAAGCTATCGGAGGGACTACTCTTTGGCAGGGATTACTCTGTCCCTGCGGACCGGAGATCCACCCACTACGAAGTAGGTACACACGTTTTACAAGACAATCAGAGTATTTGCCAAGACCTTTGAGCAAAGCAGACTTCAGCATTGGGAAAGCGCTTAGCGTGGTTTATTTAGGGGAGGGAGCTGGTCAGAGATCCTAACCACATCCATGGTCATATACCCCTTTCAATGTTTATAAACATTGTGTATGCATGCGCACCTTGGCTGCAGAACCCCGTTAAACCAAGCTTGATTAAACCAAACGATCGGTTAATCCAAACATTTTTTCGGTGGCCCAGCTAAATACTACCATTTATCATATAAAAGAGTTGTTTAAACCAGAGTCGGTTAATCCAAATGATCGTTTAATCCAAACAAAATTGTCGGACCCCAGGCCACTCCGGAATGGTTAAACCAAACTTCCATGTGGTCATCTGAGACCCCACTGACTTTTTTTATATGATAAATGGTAGTATTTTGCTGGACCGCCGAAAAAAAAGTTTGGATTAACCGATCGTTTGGTTTAACCAAGCAGGGTTTAACGGGGTTATACTGTACATACATTTAAAAAAAAAAAATCAAAATGACCACATGCATTGTATATTGGATGTGCAATACATGCTTACTCAAAGTCAAAGTCAAATCCAAACAAATTCATAGGGTCCCGTCAAGTTTGGTTTAACGGTGTTATACTGTAGTTTCATGTTATGCAATAAACTACAATAACTGCTAAACATCTTGTGATCGGGTTATGTCATTGTTAAATGTTCTTTTTAAAAACATATGAAGTGTGCACACTCTATCACCTGATATCTGACTCAGTCAAATTATCCTGACACTGAGCACGGAGTCGGCAAATCGGCAAGAGTGTAGGCTTCCCGTGTGGAAGACCCGGAGTTCCAATTCTGGATAAGTCAAACTAATGGCTTACAAAATTGATACTTGTCACTTCCTAGCCTGGCGCTTGGCATTATTAGGATAGGGCAAGGACTGGTTGGCTCAGTGTCAGGATAATGTGACTGAGTGGGATGTCAGGTCATGGTGCTGGCGACCTGGTCTTCCAGTGGGGCAGCACTATAAAGTCACCATGAGTGTGCACTGTCACAAGTCGGTACCCGTCCTGATATGACCTTAGATGTTGCTAGGACATAAAACAACAACAAACAAACAAAAATGTCACTACCTAGTCTGGCGCTCAGTATTACTAGGATGGGGCACGGACTGGTTAGCTCAGTATCAAGATAATTCACTTAACTCGGCCCAGAACAGTAAAGAGAAGCGAGAGAGAGTATTAAGAAATTTATTCAAAATAAATCAGCCTACAGGCTACAGGCAAGCGGGTGACAGTGACCCAAGTCAAGTTCGGTAATCATGAGCAAGCGGGCGACTAGGACCCAGGTTGAGCAGGTCAGAGCAGACCAGAGCGGGAAGATGTAGACCCATCAGCGCGCACCCCCCAAGTAAGAGGGAGGGTATGCGGGTAAGGCAGTACCTATCTGCTAAAATACCTCAGGGTGTTTGACGCCCCTGCCTCGCAAAGTTATAAACCACTGCCTTGTGGTATAGGTTCTTGATAGAATCAACGGCTAAGAGAGCAAACCCTAACAGAAAACAATGCTTCCGTGGCAGCATTAAGGGCGGTGATGAAGGGAACTCCCAACATCTCCCGGCCAGCTACTGCAGGGACAAATAGTTTGCACCTGTCTTGACGTGTTCTTGCCGGTGTGAAACCTCTATTTGCTCCCCGAGAGAGTGCTGCTAGTAACTTGCAAAAGCCAGCCGCACTTCAACACTTTGCAAGCAGCTTTTATGAAATGCACAACCGCACAGAACAGCGGCGGTTAAGAAATAAAAGCAGTCTTTGTCGCATTGCGACCGACAGCATGATGATGCTGATGGGTGGGAGAGTGAAGCGCACCGGACAGTGCCAGGTCAGGAACTGAGTGAGAAAAGGAGTGAGCGATAACAGGAAAGGAAAACTGGCCTCGTACGCAAATTATCCATGTTAGCCTCGCCAACATGCTCAATTCACTTAACTCGGCCCAGAACAGTAAAGAGAAGCGAGAGAGAGTATTAAGAAATTTATTCAAAATAAATCAGCCTACAGGTAGGCATGCAAGCGGGTGACAGTGACCCAAGTCAGGTTCGGTAATCTTGAGCAAGCGGGAGACTAGGACCCAGGTTGAGCAGGTCAGAGCAGACCAGAGCGGAAATGTAGACCCATCAGCGCGCACCCCCAAGTAAGAGGGAGGGTGGGTGGGAGAGTGAAGCGCACCGGACAGTGCCAGGTCAGGAAGTGAGTGAGAAAAGGAGTGAGCGATAACAGGAAAGGAAAACTGGCCTCGTACGCAAATTATCCATGTTAGCCTCGCCAACATGCTCAATGCGACTAAGTGGGAAATTGGGTCATGGTGCCAGTGGCCTCGTCTCACAGTGGGGCAGCACTACAAAGTCGCCATGAGTGTGCACTGTCACAAGTCGCCATGGGTGTGCACTGTCACAAGTCGGTACTCATACTGATATGACCTTAGATGTTGCTCGGAGGTAAAACTCCAACAAACAAACTCTTGCTCGTTGGTTATCCCCAGGATAGCTGATTGCGAACTGTGGGTAGGAACTCGCAAGTGACATACAGTATAACCCCGTTAAACCAAACTTGAAGGGACCCTAGCCTGGCAAAATACTACCATTTATCATATAAAAATGGTGGTGGGGTCTCAGATGACCTTATAACCACATGAAAGTTTGGTCTAACCATACCGGAAGTGGCCTGGGGCCCGAAAATGTTGTTTGAATTGACCGATAGTTTGGATTAACCGACTTTGGTTTAACCCACTTTTTAATATGATAAATGGTAGTATTTGCCGGGCCGCCGAAAAAAGTTTGGATTAACCGATCGTTTGGTTTAACCGAGCTTGGTTTAACGGGGTTGTGCTGTATTGGGTAAGGGACGCCGGGCTCCTGGCGGAATGATGAACGAAGTGTTCACGCATGCGCGGACAGGTATTTCCGGGGTGGAGTGGGGGTAGACTACAGGTGTGCAGGAGTTGCTGCTGCTGTGGGGTTGTGTGATGTCGGGATAATCTCATGCTCGGTTAGGGGGGGGGGGGGGGGGGGTTTCCGTGTGTGCTGTTAGCGAATTCATAAATCTAGGAGTCAGAACCCTCAACATCAAATGTTAATGTTTTATTACTGGGACATGGAGGGGCGTGGCTTCATAGTTGGCAATATGTCAGTCAAAACACTAACCCTAACCAGGGAGGGGCGTGGTTTCATAGTTGGCAATCTGTCAGTCAAAACACTAACCCTAACCAGAGAGTGTGTACAGTAAAAACCTAGTTTATTTTGAAATGACCATCACTTCTCTGACGAGGTTATTTATTCACCTTTAGTACAAATCCAGCAACCGTTATCTTGTATAGTTAAATATATCCATTAAACTTTAATCTAATATATTATAGTTATACATATAAATAAATATAATAATATATATAACTATAATACAAATATATAACTAAAATAATATATAATATATAAATTAGAAGGATATATAGATATACATAAAACCTCTCTAGCTGACCACCTCCACAGATCGACCACTCCCTTATATCGATCGCTTTATTGTGAGTCCCAAAACGATCGCCCATACAATACTACTGTGATGATAAATAAAAAAGTCCCTAAACCGACCACCTCCTTAAATGGAACATTTAAAGTCGGGCCCATGGTTAGTCGATTTAGAGAGGTTTTACTGTATATATTTCTCCCTTCTGTATTAACGCATTCCATTGCCCCTGAAAACACACACACATAGACACTAAATAAAACCTCGATGGCTTAAAGTGCAAACAATGAATCGCTGTCATGATTGAACCGTGTATATGCTGCCTATTTCCGGTCGGAAATCGACGACACAGACGTGTGAGGTGAGGGGTGAAGATACGATTATCGGGGACACTTGTCGGCGCAGTTCCTGCTGAAGCCGGTAGAGGGCTCTACACAGGGCCAGCAATGAGGGATGGTGTCGGCGATATCACTATCACTGGGGGTGTGGGTGGGGGTGTTACAAAAACACTACCACAGATAGCCTCGTTCTGATAACAGCTCACCGACCGTCTTAATTTTAAAAAAGATGGACAGATGTACATGCGGGCCACAAAGTTGGGTGGTTGTTGGAGTTTTATGTCCTGGCAACATCTAAGGTCATATCAAGACGGGTACCGACTTGTGACAGTGCACACTCATGGCGACTTTATAGTGCTGCCCCACGGGGAGACCAGGCCACCAGTATCATGACCTAATATCCCACTCAGTCACATTATCCTGAAACTGAGCAAACCAGTCATTGCCTTATCCTAAAAATGGCGAGGGCCTGGCTAGGGAGCCAGTCATATATATTTTTACGTCATGTTTTGACTTGACCGGGGTTCGAAATAGTGGGTTCGAATTGCACGATATACCAAAATGGGAGATGGACGCTCAACTCATTCGGCCATCCCGTCTGGGTCTGGGCCACAAAGAGAGCATGGGTACTTCCATTTCATCTCTCAGGCCTTACTGCTTTATAGTGTTTATTTAATGATTTTTAACTTTTCAGAAATGTTGTGGTGATTTGTTAGCAATAGTAGCTCCAGGTAATCTCCTCACCTGAAACACCCCACCTGTATTTAGTGCACACCCTAAACATGCACCCGTTTGTTCACACCTGCAGCAGCTGTTCACACCTGTGTGTACCTGTATGTCAACTGTTCATACGCAACCCGACACCCAAATGTACATACCTATATGTCAATTATTCATATGATGATACCTAAATACGCATATATGTGTATCTATCTCTGTGCCAGTATCTACACCTATATCTCACCACCAATGCTGAATGGGGCCGGTATGACGTTCTCTCCTAATGGTATTTGTGCCATTTGACAGACACTACTTTGGAATGAGGCCAGTTTGTAACTGAACTCGTGCAGTACAACACTCCACAATCTCTGTCTATGGAGTTGGGACAAGAAACAATTAAAATACATGGGTTCAACTTTATATTCTATAAAATCTACAGCATAGACGAACCAAAGAGTTAGCATATAAATCAAATTATACATCACATTAAAAGAACTATGTCATATGTATATATATGGCTGCATTACATTATAGATAATATATATAAAAATTATATTATAAAATATATATTATAAAATATATATTATAAAATATATATTATAAAATATATATCATCAAATATATATAATAAAATATATATTATAAAATATATATTACAACATATAGATAATCAAATATATATTATAAAATATATATCATCAAATATATATAATAAAATATATATTATAAAATATATATTATAAAATATATATTATAAAACATATATTATAAATATATATTACAACATATATATAATCAAATATATATCATCAAATATATATTATAAAATATATATCATCAAATATACTTTTTGATATATATGTTGTAATATATATTTTATGATATATATTTTGTAATATATATTTTATGATATATATTTTATAATATATATTTTATGATATATATTTTATAATATATATTTTATTATATATATGTTGTAACATACATTTTATAAGATATATATCATAAAATATATAATAAAATATAGACTATAAAAGATAGACTATAAAATATATATTATGATATACAGTAAAATCTCCCTAACCGACCACCTTCACAGATCGATCACTCCCCTATATTGATCGCTATATTTGGGTCCCAACAATACCATTGTAACCATATTCTAACTCCATAAACCGTCCACCTCCCTAAACCGACCACTTAAAGTCGGTCCCTTGGTCGGTCGATTTAGAGAGGTTTTACTGTACATGTAAATTGATAGGAGCAGTTATTGAAACTGTCAAGTATTTTATAAAAAACCCTCAACATCTCTGCTAGTCTTGGCAAACGAGAGGATCTGGTGACTTGTGAAGTTCAGTAGAACGACAGTCACACGCACAGCTTGCGCATCACCGCCTCTTATCTGATATCATGTTCTGTGGTTAGGCGTTGTCTGTGAGAGTCAGCCCCATACCGAGGCCTGTCTTAAAGGCGCGTAGAATACCAGACGGGATGGCAGAATGAGTTGAGCGTCCGTTTCCTGTTTTTGGAGATCGGGGGATCCAAACTCATGGGTTTGTGGGTTCGAACCCTGGTCGAGTCAAACCAATTACTTAAAAATGTATACTTGTCGCTTCCTATCCAGGCGCTCGGCATTATTAGGATAGGGCTAGGACTGGTTGTGTCAGTCTCAGGATAATGTGACTGAGTTGGATATCAGGTCATGGTGCCAGCGGCCTGATTTCCCAGTGGGCCAGCACTATAATTATAAAGTCGGCACACTGACCTGATACCCCACTCAGTCACATTATCCTGACACTGAGCCAAACAGTCCTTGCCCTATCCTATTAATCCTGAACGCCATGCTAGGAAAGGACAAGTATCAATTTTATAAGTCATTAGTTTGACTCGACCGGGAACCAAACTCGCGATCTCCCGCATACGAGGCCTGCGCTCTACCGATTCGGCCACCGCACCCGCAAACAAAGAAAGGAGACCAATACAGGTTGGCAATGGATTGATGCATTGGAGAAATTGGCCTGCCTACATCCCTAAACCTGCCCTTTAAAACTGGGATGTATAATTAATTATGCGGATATAAATAGGCGGAGTATCCTTTATTATTTATTATTTGCCATTACATTATCGCTGACCTGCCCGAATTGGCCCTGGTTTGCCTACACTAGCGCCACCAACCGGCGTTTCCGTCGGCGCGCGTGACTGGGCAGTCACTTCTATAGGCGATTTCTAACTTTTACCGGTAAGCCTGTTATTGTGCTAGCCAAGACGCTCAATAAAAGTGTCTGACCCATCACTCGTCTGTATCCTTCCTTTCTTTACATAGCCCTACTTTATATATATATATATATATATATATATATATATATATATATATAAAGAAAACAAGTTTGAAAGGGTAGATTGAGATACCCAGGGGCTGCTCACTGAAGCATAACGTGAAACATATGTTATGTCAGCAGTATAGTCCAGGCATCAGTTCTATTGAACAGAAGGGTGTTGGGGTTTTAATGGCTTCCTTTGAAGCTTGACATTTCTCTTATTTTGTATATGTCACAGGGGTGATGAAAACGTGGAAATGGTGCGCATAGAGCAGGATTAGATTCCAATCCACACCTCTTGCATTCTGCCGATTGGGCCTGGAGGAGACAGATGGGTAATTGTTGATGAGACACTCCCCTGTGTCCCAGCCCCACCCACCCGCCCGCCCATCGCCCCGTCGGTGTGGCGGTTTCAGCCGTGCGCCAGTTTCAGCCGTGCGCGTACTGTCAAACTCAAGGCATTGTCAATGGTCGTGAGTCACTAACCTTATAAATTTAATATAATGTTTTTGGTAAAGATGGTTTCTATATGTGTACCAAACGATTTGTTTCTAGGTGGTGTGGTTTTAGAGATATTTCACTTTTCCTTGATTTTCTGTATGAAGATTGCTCACCTCCATTGACAATGCCTTGAGTTTGACGGTACGCGCAGTGCAAAACATTAGTTTTATTCAAAATTAATAGAAATCAAGAACCCTAACCTTAGAAATTTAATATGATGTTTTTGGTAAAGATGTTTTCTATATGCGTACCGAGCGATTTGTTAATAGGTGGTGTGGTTTTAGAGATATTTAACTTTTTCTGTATTTTCTATATGAAGATTGCTCGACCATTGACAATGCCTTGAGTTTGAGTATGCACACGGCTGAAACCGCCACACCGGTGCAGGCGTCCTTTCGCCCGCCCCGTCCCAGAACCAGCTCCTAAAGAGGGCTCCTTATGTGCCCCAGTGGAGGGGATCGGAAATGGGTGCTGGGCCCCCTTCCAGAAACACATCGTAAGTTCTGCATCACACACCACAGTCCAAATCTCATTCAGACAGGTAATGAATGATAATGGACAGTCGTAGTACAGTCGTACCTGTCTGCAGCGATCCTTGTAATTAGCGAAACTTGGCCATTTCAATGTACAAACTATCTTTGTTTCGCTTTATTGTTCCTCCGCTAACAGGACAAAGATTGGTGTGGGAATCAATTTGTTTTCTGAGCTACAAGGAATGTTTTGTGGAAGGTAGCGTTTTTTAGGTGTATTTTTGTTGTGCGCGATTTTTCTAATCTGCAAGGACAATTTTGTGGAAAACAATATTTTGTGTGGGTTTCCTTTGTATGTGTATTTTAGTGTCCTCTCTTACACGATTTTATTCAGCTGTCATGAATATTTTGTGGAAAAGAATGCTAATTTTTGCTAGCAAACAAAGGGAATACTTTGCTGTTGTCTTTTAATTCACAGTGAATAGTATCCATGTCACATATCTTTGTCAGCATTTCTATCATTAAAAATGTCTTCATCCACACTATGGTAACGTGACACACACGCGGACATAGACAGCAAAATTAGCATTATTCATATAATAAGCTTCACTAGGAAAAACAAATACATAACCAATTTGAAAAATGACTAACAGAAATCTACTAAATATATTCCAACATGCATAATTCCTACCTTAAAAAAACAGACCATGTAATGACTAGATCAACAAGTTTAATTTGGGGGGGGGTCTTGCTTGTTTTTTAATTTGTAAAAAAAAAGAGCGAAATATATATATTCCTCTGCAATAAGAACTAAATATTTAGATTTTTTTTGGAAAAGAAATATGCATTTTCGCGGAATGATCGAGACTTTGCGTGGACCGACAGAATGAGAACCTGAAAATCCGAAAGTTTCCGTGGAAATCGGAATGATTGGCAGGTCTGCAAATCAACAAGTCTTTGTTTTTTTAATTTAATTTTTTTTAATTAAAAAAAAAAATACTATACCATCCTCTGTGCACGATTTGTCTAAGTTTGTCTGGAAAGCAGCCCTGACCTCAGCGGAAACGCCAATAAAGTGCTGCCCACGTCCCGTGCTAAGCACGTCCAGCTGGAAGTGGTAAGGGTGCACGTGCGTGTCGTTGGTGGCCTCCTGGTCCCCCCTCCCCCATCTCCACATTCTAAACGTTACCAGCGTTCGCCAAATAACTGCAGCCGGCCCTATATAGGGTATTCACGTGACGTCACGAACCGGATGCGCGGCCATTGTGGCGATATCAACTTGTAAACATCCCATAGAGTTTGCCTGTATGCGCAGTGGAAAATGTCTATTTCATTCAAAATTAATAGAAATCTGGAACACTAACCTTATAAATTTAATATAATCTATTCGTTTAATATGTTTTTTATATGTTTACCAAGCGATTTGTTTCTAGGTGGTGTAGTTTTAGAGATATTTCACTTTTTCTGTATGAAGATTGCTCACGACCATTGACAATGCGGCGTGAATGCCTTGAGTTTGCCGGTACGCACAGTACAAAACGTTTATTTAATTCAAAATTAATAGAAATACAGAAGCCTAACCTTATAAATTTAATATAATCTATTTGTTGAATATGTTTTCTATATGTCTACCAAGCGATTTGTTTTTAGGTGATGTGGTTTTAGAGATATTTCACTTTTTCTGTGTGAAGATTGCGCACGACCATTGACAATGCCTTGACTGGCTTGAGTTTGCCGGTACGTGCAGTGCAAATCACTAGTTTTATTCAAAATTATTAGAAATCCAGAACCCTAACCATATAAATTTAATATAATCTTATTGGTAAACATGTTTCCTATATGTGTACCAACCGATTTGTTTCTAGATGGATTGGTTTTATAGATATTTCACTTTTTCTGTATGAAGATTGCTCATAGCCATTGAGATTGCACTGTGACAGTGTGTTATTATTGTGGTTACTATCGCCACAATGGCTGCACTTCCGCTTAGCGTGATGTCAGTGCATACCCTATATTGAGGATTTGTGTGTGACGTAGGCATCACACTGCTCCTGCTTCGTGGTTGAATAGAAGCAGTTCCTTCTACTATTAAGTGCATGTAAATAAAACAAAAAGCACAAATCTAGTCACTGCTACGATCTAATTCTGTTATTTAGAATCATGAATATTCACTCGGGGGTTGAAATAATGCTTATTTAACAGAATAACTGACGCAAAAAGTGAAATCCTGTCAAATTAAACCCAAAATCCAAGCGATATTGAGGCCGCCGCCGCATTGGCAGTGTTAGGCCTATAGCCTAGCTGTGCTTTCTAATCAGACACTGACTCAACCCAGACACCCACACAAAACAAACACACACAACACAGACACCCACACCACACAGACACCCACACAACACAGACACCCACACAACACAGACAGTGACTCAACACAGACACGCACACACAACAAAAACACACAACACAGACACCCACACAACACAGACACTGACTCAACACAGACACCCACACAAAACAAACACACACAACACAGACACCCACACCACACAGACACCCACACCACAGACACCCACACAACACAGACACCCACACAACACAGACACCCACACAACACAGACACTGACTCAACACAGACACCCACACAAAACAAACACACACAACACAGACACCCACACCACACAGACAGCCACACCACAGACACCCACACAACACAGACACCCACACAACACAGACACCCACACAACACAGACACCCACACAACACAGACACCCACACAACACAGACACCCACACAACACATACACCCAAACAACACAGACACCCACACAAAACAGACACCCACACAAGACAGCCACCCACCCACACAACACATACACCCACTCATCTACATGACAGATGGCGGTTGGAATGTCATGACATTTAATGTCCCTATTAACAACTTGAACATCACATCCATTTACTGATTTAGTCTTCAGGTGGTTTCCTGTTGAAGGCATATGAGCCTGTCTCAAAAGGTGATAACTCTTTTTTGTTTGTCCATTGTAACGATTGACACAAAACAGCACAGAAACAGTTACACTGAAAACACAAGGATATTTGCTTCAAATCAATATGTATTCTATTGGGATTATGAAACATCATGTAAAAAACAAATCAGTTTACCCGGAGCAAATGCATAAGTAGATAGTATGTTGATCGTTACAATGGACAAAGTTTTGTCCCATATTGCTTAGCAACTTTTGAGACAGTCTCATATAACCAAGCTCCCCACTCCCCCCCCCCCACCTCTCCCCAACCATTACACGCAGCCTCCACCCCCAAATACCATCGGGCTCTACATTCCCATTGAAGGCATATAACCAAACTCATCACCCCCCCCCCCCATTCTCCTCCCAACCAGTCCCCTCAGGTGTTACTTTCCTAATGAAGGCACATTACCTAACTCCCCCCACCTCTCTCCCGCCAGTACCCATTGAATTCACATAACTAAACTCATCACTCTCCCCCCACCAGTACCCTCGTGCACTACATTCCAATTGAAGGCATATAAACAAACTCCTCACCCCCTCCCCCACCTTACCCCCTCCCATCATTACTCTCGGGTTCTACTTTTCTATTGAAGATATATAACTAAACTCCTCACTCTCCCTCTCTCCCCCACCAGTACCCTCGTGCACTGCATTCCTATTGAAGATATATAACTAAACTCCTCACTCTCCCCCCACCAGTACCCTCGTGCACTACATTCCTATTGAAAACATATTTAACTAAACTCCTCACTCTCCCCCCACCAGTACCCTCGTGCACTGCATTCCAATTGAAGACATATACTAAACTCCTCACTCTCCCCCCACCAGTACCCTCGTGCACTACAATTCCTATTGAAAACATATTTAACTAAACTCCTTCACTCTCCCCCACCAGTACCCTCGTGCACTACATTCCTATTGAATACATATAGCCAAACTCCTCACCCACCCCCCCCCCCCCCCCCCCTCCACACCTTCCATCCCAAGCTACCTCCTCACCTCCACCCCCTCACAATTACAACCCCTCCCCCTACCCACACACACCTCCCAACCCCCCTATTGACTGTGCCCGGCTCGGCGGGGCGGCGCGTCTGCGGCCGGATCAGCCTCCTCACGTGTCCGCCAGACGCTAGAGGGCAGCACCGGGTCACGTTACTGAGGGCGCGCTGAGTGACAAAGAGTGATGCCCCCCCCCCCCCACCACCACCACCACCCCTCCGCCTGATCGTCTGCACCGACCGGCCTGTCGGGCTGATGTTGACGGTGATCGGTCGGGCAGCAGCCGGTCACCAGCCAGGCAGCAGTCGGACAGGCCCAGCCACAGCAGGGGCCCGCCCGCCCGCTATACTGCACGTGAGAGGCAGTCTTGTTATTGTTATTGTTACTTACATTAACCTACTTACAATCATTGGGCCTCTAATTTTGGTACACTAGTTGATTAAGCAGGGGAAATTTCAATCGATTGGTCTTCCTCATTCCACTACTCCTTGCCATATCTTAGTAATGCCGAGCGACAGGCTAGGTAGCGACAGGCATCAATTTTTAAGTCATCGGTTTGACTTGACCAGGGTAGAGAATTGCAGAAAATTTTTAAATATCAGATAGACTTTAAAAACATATGTATTCTGATAAAACACTTTAAGACCTTTAATCTGACATATGAATGGACTTAATATGTCATGTAGAAGCAAAGTTATGGTGTATAATGTATCCCAAAAATTGGGTATTTACCCCACAGTAAGTACATGGGGTTATAGGGGAAGGAAGTTTGACCATGGTAGCATCAAGCAGCCAAGGGGGGAGGGGATTTCTTTTCAATGAAGACTATTTAGGTTTGGTTGTTGGAGTTTTACATCCGGGCAAGATCTAATCTCATATCAAGACGGGTACTGACTTGTGACAGTGCTCACTTGTGACAGTACTCACTCATGACATCCCAGCTGGTAGTGGCAGCTCGTTATGGGGGAAACAAACACTATTTTCTTTGCACACATATGGAGGTGGACGACGCCTTGAAGTCATATAATTATTGTTGTCCTCTGCATTTTGTCTCCTCTCCACTGTTGATTAAACGCGAGAAATTTCAATCGCGGACAATTACTGAATTAGTCTTCCTCGTTCGACGGCGCCTTACCTTATCCTATTATTATGCAGAGTGCCAGGATTGGTAGCGACAGCGGTACAGTGAATGGTGGTTACAGTGTGCAGGGTGGTGGCGCCACCATTGGAGCTGGGGTTGGGGAGGCTGGAGCAGTAGACGACTAGGACAGACTCCATCAGTCCATGGAGCTGAGTAAAGCCTACATTCCTTACACGCGGCATGCGGCATGAGGCATGAGAATGCGAATGCAGCAAAAAATGGAAATGCCTATAAGTCAATGGGGGTGATTCCTTACACGCGGCATGCAAATGCGAATGCAAATGCGGCAACTGAATCGGTCCATGTAGCCATGGGTGCGGCATGCGGCATGCGAATAGAAAAACCCAAGGGAAAACCCATGGTAAGCTGCTCAACAGCTGGGATGTGTCTTCCCAGGGCGGAACTAGGCCAAACTTTTAACCACTCCAAGCGCTCACTCCCTTCCCTCCCTTCCTCCCTTCCCTTCCACCCCTCCTCCCTGCCGTGTGAAAGGAATCATGACCGTTCGCATGCCGCGTGAAAGGAATCATCCCGTTCGCATGCCGCATACCGTGTGTAAGGAATTCTAGCTAAGTGCTGAGGAAAAGGAGGGATATTCCGGGTTATTGAACTAGTATAATTCTCATTCGACATCTGTGTTCGATCATGAGGCTAACCTGCAAGGACAAAGTGACAAATAAGGAAATAGGTCCTTAAAGAAAACATAATACACAACCACCCACTGAAGAAACAATATCTCACCTGATCTTGGGCGCAGTCACTGCTTGCTGTGTTCTGGCACAAAAAGCAAAAGACCGGCCAGAAAAGATGGTAGATATCACAAATACGGAAACTAGCCCTACTAAGTACTAAGGAATTCGAAATGACTATCACCATAGGGCGCAGTCCGTCTGTGTATGTGTATTGGCACAAACCAAAGCAGAACCAGGCAGGCCACGGTCATGCATCCGAATCACCCTGAAATACGAAATGGCTAACCATACAACACAGCCATCCCACCTAGTCGCAGTCCTGAAGGGTCCAGGGGAGTTCTGGCACACTGGTGTACTATCTAAGGACAGGGCATGGGTGAAAGGATGCTGTAATAAACCACAATGGGATGGGATCCTCTCCCACAGGCCTGTATGTCATCTGCGTAGATGTACATAGTAGGCTAAGTTATCATATACAGGTTAGGAAAAAACTTGAAAATTTAAAAAAAACTAATATAGAAACTACTAACACCCAAAACCGCAAAGGTTGGCCCGAGAAAGATCAGGTAAAGACTCCTGAGTGCGGGACCAGACCAATCTAGTACCACAGCTGTCCAGCGTTGAAAACAAGCACCCTCACGGGAGCTTATACGTTATGGGCAGAATAAAAAACTTGTCACAAAAAAAAAATAAAAAAAATAATGAACACCCTAATATGTTTATCTCAGAAAATGTGAGAAACTCAAAACCATCGGACTATGCAACTTTAAGACCGACTCATGAACATCACTCTCACAGCAGAGAGCTAAAGGGAGAATGACAGTCAAGTAATGAAAGCAGTCTTTGTCGCATCGCGACCGACAGCATTATGATGATGATGATGAGAGGAAAGCTCATTTGCCACTGGTGCCGTTAGCCTTCTAAATCTAATGGCGGGTAGGTAGGAGTGTGGGTGGGTAACCTACATGCACAGCTGGCACTCGCCTCATCCCCCTTAGCAACGACACAGGGGGGGGGGGAACTATGTTGCCCCTTTCAGGAATTCACCATTTTGTTAGTAAATCCGCATAAACAGCTCCTTTACAAAATACAAATATTAAAGTTCTATAATCATTTACAGTAAAACCTCTCTAACGACCACCTCCACAGATCGACCACTCCCCTATATCGATCGCTTTATTTGGGTACCAACAATATACCATTGTAAGGATATTCTAACTCCCTAAACCGACCACTTAAAGTCGGTCCCATTGTCGGTCGATTTAGAGAGGTTTTACTGTACATATATTTATAAATATCGTTGATCGTTACAATCTACTTACAATCACGCATCCTGATATGAACCTAGATGTTGTCAGGATGTAAAACTCCAACCGACGTATAATCATGTGTGAAGTAAATGTATGGTTTATTTTAAAGGATGAACTTCTCTGTGGGTATTTTAAGTGAAAACATACCAAATTAATTTCGGTGTTTAAATCTAAATTCTGAGCATAGGATTTTTATTTGCCCATTTTTTTTTAGGATATCAGCACAGCACAGTACAGTGCAGCATATGAACACCGAAACTACAATAAATGTTTAATGAATGCAACGATAGAAAATTTGGATATGCAGGATCAAATCTAGATTGAGCTACTTTGTTTGTTGGGGGTCTATGTCCAAGCTACAGCTAAGGTCACATCAGAATGGGTGCCAACTTGTGACAGTGAGCATTCATGGTGACTTTATAGTGCTGTCCTACAAGAATACCAAACACCATGACCCAATACCTCACTCAGTCACATTATCCTGATACTAAGCAAACCAGTCCTTGCTCTATCCTCATAATGCCAACCGCTCAGCTAGGTAGCGACAAGTATAAATTTCGTAAGTCACTGTCTTGACTCGACAGAATTCCAAACTATGACCTTTCACACAGGAAGCCCGTCTGGCTACCGATTCGGCCAGCACTTCCGGTGACCTAATTTCTAGGGCTAGACTTTGCTTCTTGGCGCATCACATAATGGTGTCCAGGCTCATCAATGTGGATGTGGCAAGGCTGGCCTCTCACCTGTTACCATGGACACCAGATCTCATCATCCCTTTCGGCCTCCAGATGAAGGCGCCATGCAATCTCTCTGTCTCTTTGTGTCCAGGAAATGGGGACCAGTGTACCAGTAGGCAATCTTTGGTCTTTTTAAAAACAAGATTAATTAGGGTGAAAGAGAATGAAACTGTCAATAAAAGTGTCATACACATTGTATAGAGTGCATAATATATCAATTATAATGCATAATATATCACGCATAATATATAATGCATAATATATAATACATATTATATAATGCATAATATATAATGCATAATATATGCATATTATACATCAAGTACAAATATATTACACATAATACACATAAAAATACATAACATAGAACAAATATATAAAATACATAAATATAGAATATATATAATATATAACATAAATATATAATAATAATAATATATAGTATTAATATGTATAAAATATATAATATAACATGTGCTATATCTATAATATACATGTACACAAAACCCTCTTCACTACTTAGCAAAACCCTCAACAAACTGAATTATATATGTGCCATATACTCTCTCAATCCTAGTTGATCCAGACTATTGTGTTCTGAACACTCAGTATCAGATTACTGAGATTGACAGTTAAATGAGGTTCTTTTGTGGGCGCGTGATTTAGTGTTTGTTATTAGAGGGAAACAATGAATGAGGCAAAGCTGTCCTTTGGATGTTCTGGTCAGATGGTGATAGTTCCCGGTTAAACGTGTTCAGACTGACAGTGACACAAGCTGGCTGTATATATAAATGACAGCAACGTCAATACGCGTTCACAAGCCACTGGTCGCTGGGGATGGACTGAAGCTGGGATTTTCCCCGCTAAACTAGAAATCCCGTCCAAAACCAGTTTTGCCTCGCTAACACCGCCTCATGCATATGGGCCCAGGTATTTACACAACCGGAACTAGGGTTAACGTTTGTTTGTTGTTGTTTTACATCCTAGCAACATCTAAGGTCATATCAGGACGGCTCCCGACTTGTGACAGTATGCACTCATGGTGATTTTATAGTGCTGCCCCACTGAGAAATCAGGCCACCGACACCATGACCCGATATCCCACTCAGTCACATTATCCTGACACTGAGATAACCAGTCCTTGCCCTATTCTAATAATGCCGAACACCAGGCTAGGAAGCAACAAGTACCATTTTTTAAGTCATTGGTTTGACTCGACCGGGAACCGAACTCGCGAACTCCTGATCTTCTGCATGCAGGGCCTGTGCTCTACTGATTCGGCCACTGCGCCTGGTTAGGGTTAACGTCAGCAGGCGGGAAAGGGAGAGACTGAAGCTGGGACCTGGAGTGTTTAGTGCAGACAAAAACCACCCTGATTTGATTATCGGAATGTTGGCAGCTTCAGTTCAAACCTGGTAGTCATAGTTTCATTTAGGCCTGAGTGGCGTTTGTCAGTTTTTGCTTCTGAACTCTTCAGGAGTATAATATATTATGCGTATATAAATGCCGGAATTAAATGCTTCTATTATTAATATTATCGATCGATTAATAATTAATTATCCTGCATTCGGCTCATTAGATATTGTCAAATCAATGGCCGTTCCAGTCGAGCCCGGGACTGCCCGACTTGGCGCCAAAACGGCGGGTTCCGCAGCCAGGCCGCCATATTTTTTCATTCGTTGCTCACATTTCAAACTTTGTAACTGGTAGGCATATAATTGCTAGCCCAGGCAGCAATAAAGACTTGTCCATCACATCACCGCTACGCTTTCCGCCTTGTTTGAATGTAGGCAATATAATATAAGAATGGTAATAGTAATAGGAAAACCTCCTACCGATGATTTATACCCGTATATTTATATACTAACTATATATATGTGCGCGATTTTAAAGCTGCATAGGCCGATTGAATATTAAATTTTCAAAACCAAGACAAGTATCTCAATTTGATCCTACATATGTAGGATCAAACACCGTCTTATACACTGATGCACTTATTAAGCATTTGTTGTCACACAGGAGGGGATATACAGTCAATTTAATAGAACATGCCAGAGTTTTGGCATGCTTGCCAAAAATAATTTTACCTGTTTCCATTTCAAATATCTCAAAAGTTAGCCATTTAAAATAAAAGTTACTTCAAATTAAAGTAAGGTAGATTATAACAAGCAATTCAATATATTTATCTCAGAAAAATTACAGAAAATCAAACCCATCGGACTATGCAACTTTAAGTATCTGTATGTATGACCGTATGTATGTATGTATGTATGTATGTATGTATGTATGTATGTATGTATGTATGTATTATGTATGTATGTATGCATGTATTATGTATGTATGTATGTGTGTATGTATGTATGTATGTATGTATGTATGTATGTATGCATGCATTTTTGCTTTGTTGTTTCATGTCCTAGCAACATCCAAGGTCATATCAGGATGGGCATTGACTTGTGACAGTGCACACTCATGGCGACTTAATAGTGCTGCCCCACATATGGAATTCAAGGCTATTTCAAGGCTTTTCAAAGCTGATTCTGATAGCAATTCAAGACTATTTTCATTGGATTTCAAGAAAAACAACCATGGCGAACGGCGATTTAGGACTAATTCAGAGGTTAAATTCAAGGCCTTGAAATGGGGCAAATGAAGATCAAGACTTCCCAGGCCCCATACGGACCCTGTATGTATATACATAGCTACATATATAATACATATAGATTCATAGACAACGATGAACACTGTGAATTGTTGGTAAACCGGCTCCCATGCAGGCTTTCACCTTCCCGCTTGAGTTGCCCTTTAACTGCTCGGGTCGACTGCGGGGGAGCGGGTGATGAGCCTGACAGAAGGGAAAAAAATCCACAGTGGTCACAATGTATGTAGCCTCCTAGATCACACCCCAGTTCCCAAGACCTTGTTGTCCACCTACGAGGCAACCTAACAGTGATGTAGATTCTCTTGGTGCCTGACCAGGAGAATGCCTGCCCCCCCCCCCCCTCGCCCCCGTCCCGAGAGCAACGTCAACAAGAACAAAAGTAAAGCGTGTTTTATTTAACAATGCCTCTAGAACACATTCATTTTTTAACCATTGGCTATTGGACATCAAACATATGGTTATTCTGAGATATTTCTTTGGAGGAAACTTGCTGCTGCCACACAGGCTACTCTTTCCAATAAGCAACAAGACGTCTTTTATATGTACTTTCCCACAGATGGGACAGCACATACCACAGCTTTTGATGAACCAGTTGTGCACCACTAGTTGGAACTGAAAATAGCCCAAACTGCAAATTGGTCAACTGAGCAGGATCGATAGGGTGACTGACACCTTCACAGATGGACACACCCATAAAAAAATACCAATGGGATGGCCGAATAAGTTGAGCGCCTACGCTGAATAATTTGAGCGCCTGCTTCCCCTGTGCGAGGTAGTGGGATTCAAGACTACGGCCAAGTTTAGCTTTAGTATTAGCTTTCTTTTGCCCTCAATAAAAAACAAACAACAACAAAAACAAAAAAAATCAATGACTTTAATCTTCTTTTTAACTTGGCCCTACCTAGCCTGGCACTCAGGATTACTAGGATAGTGTTAGGAGCAGTGGAATGGGGGAGACTAATTAAAATTTTCCCTGCTTAACCAATGGATGTAACCACAACAACGAAGAAGAAGAAGAAGAAGAAGAAGAAGGAGAAGAAGAAGGAGAAGAAGAAGAAAAGTGGTGTAGATGGTCTACACAGATATAGCTAATGACCGGTGCACCTCAGGGTCTGTTTAACAATTAGTTTTAAATAAATATAGATATCTACCTGACATTAACTGGATTTAAATACAGGAATGTTATTGTTTCACACTAGAAACTCCTGGTCAGTGACCAGACTTAAGTTGAAAACGGCCACCCAGCGGTTTTCCAGGGAACTACACAATAATGGCACCGCCTAGGTAGGTTTTCTTTGGTCCTACACACCCGCCATTTTGGAAAAGATATTTACGTGAGTACGCATGGATGCTCAGTCTTGGTAAATGTTTCTTCGGGTTTCTTTCTCCAGAAGATGTATACTGCATATCGTGGATAAGTCTAAATAGTTTTATTTTCACCATTAGACAGTTGGTCGATAGAAATCCAGAGCCTACACTTTTACCGACCCAAGGGATTTTTAACCTCCCACACCACATAGACATGGTATGAGAGCAACTGGCCTTTGATGAAACTGTAAGTTGGAAATCCGAAATTGGCAGAGGTGATGGCATGGGGAATCGAACCATCCAGTTTTACATCCTAGCAACATCTAAAATCATATCGGGACCTTGGTAAATAAATTCGGTTCAAGTCCAGTTAAAGATTAGTCAGGGAACTGTTGAAATAGATTTAGACCAGGCTTAAATTGAGGGTTCTCTTCCCTGGTACACACTACGCAACCTCAAGCCGGCGATCATCGGTATTATTAAGTCCAGTCGATGACTTGAGTTCTGTAGTGTGTATCAGCTTTATTGTATAAATACACGCCCTACATAATAGCAGTAATAGACAATCAATATTAACCACAAATCAGCTACCTCTCCAAATTACTATCTGCCCCCCTCCCCCTCTCCTCCCCCCCCCTAATACATCCTCCCCCGTGTGGCTATCCGTTGGGGATCGATAATCGGTTAATCTATTCGCAATTATCCATAAGACTCTCATCGACGATGCAAAACCGATTACAACTTCTTTTCTTCTTTTTTTCCCCATTTTTTTTTATCAGGTGGATGTACCACACATTTTGTCAATAACAGTGTAAGGGAAGTTACACAGAGCCATTAAATATGTTTAACTTGATCAGCAAATAATGCAGTTCCGGTCTACGCAGCATCCAGTTCCTCGCATCGTGTTGCAGACACTGACACGAACTGCTTCTCCTCTAGCCAGACATGCTATTGTCGTGTGTGGGCGTGTGTATATGTGTGCGCGTGTGTGTATGTCTCCCGACCAGCCACTGCAGGGACAAATAGTTTTGTGCCTGTCTGGACATGTTCCTGCCAGTGTGAAACCTCTGTTTGTTCCCCAAGAGAGTGCCGCTGGTAACTTGCAAAAGCCAGCAGCATTTCAACACTTTTGCAGGCAGCTTTCATGAAATGTACAACCGCAGCTAGGAAAAACACAACACAACACAACTACTAGGAGAGTGACAGTCAAGTAATGAAAGCAGCCTTTGTCGCATCGCGACCGACAGCATGATGATGATGATGATGTGTGTATGTGTGTGTGAGTGAGTGTGAGTATGTGTGAGTGTGTGTGAGTGCATGTGTGTGAGTGAGTATGAGTGAGTGTGTGCATGTGTGTGAGTGTGTGGGTATGTATGTGTGCATGTGAGTGCATGTGTGTGAGTGCATGTGAGTGTGTGTCTGTATGTGTGTATGGGTGTGTGGTGTGAGTGCATGTGTGTGAGTGCATTTGAGTGTGTGTGTGAGTGTGTGTGCGTGTATGTGTGCATGTGTGTATGGTTGGTTGTTGCCGTCTTACGTCCTGGCAACATCTATGGTCATATCAGGAGATATCTACTGACTTGTGAGGATGTGCACCTATGGTAACTTTATAGTGCTGCCCCACTGGGAAATCTGGCTGCCAGTGCCAGCACCATGACTTGATATCCCACTCAGTCACATTATCCTGACACTGAGCTAACCAGTCCTTGTCATACCTTAATAATGCCGAGCGCCTGGCTAGGAAGCAACAAAGTATACATTTGATAAGTCATTGGTTTGACTCGACTGGGAACCGAGCTCCCGATCTCTGGCACGTGAGCCCCGCGCTCTACCGATTCGGTCACGGCGACCGGTTGTGTGTGAGTGATGCGGATTATACAAGTAAAAAGGCGCGGAACAGAATTCTATTACTGTTATTATTGAAACCACGGGATGGCCAAATGAGTTAGAGCGTCCATCTCCCATGTTGGTAGATCGTGGGTTCGAACCCTGTTCGAGTCAAACCAATGACTTAAAAATTGATACTTGTCGCTTCCTAGCCTGGTGCTCGGCATTATTAGGATAGGGAAAGGACTGGTTGGCTCAGTGTCAGGATAATGTGACTGAGTGGGATATCAGGTAATGGTGCTGGTGGCCTGGTCTTCTAGTGGGGCAGGACTATAAAATCTCCATGAGTGTGCACTGTCACAAGTCGGTACCCGTCCTGATATGACCTTAGATGTTGCTAGGAGGTAAAACAACAACAAACAAACCTCACAACCACGCTCCGACCGGTGGCGCCACCACCGGTCTCCTCCGTCCCTAACCGGTATAGCAGGTGCGGGCCTATTACTACTGCATTAGGTTTACCTGCACAGGTAGCAGCAGGTGGGCGACATGGGCCAATGGGGGGAGAGGAGAGGGGGTGGTGGATTGAGAGGAGCGCAGAGGGGGAGAGTGGGAGGGAAGATGTCTGTTTCACCCCTCTCTCTCTCTGTTTCTCTCTCCCTCCTTCTCCCCTCGCCCTGTCTCTATCCCATTTGCTCTGTTTGTCTGTCTGTCTCTCTCTGTCTCTGTCTCTCTAGCTCTCTCTCTCTCTGTCTTACGCGCACGCAAAATACCACAAATCATCCATCATGAACTCCATTGGTGTTGACTTGACACATTTCCCGCGATCTTAATAACTAAGCACATATCAAATTGTATGTGAATTGTCAAACTATACCACATGTAAGTCTTTGAATGTTTGATATTGTTATTTCAGCTGATTTGGGCTAGCTGCTGGTGACAATATCAGACTACATATGCATATATTGTAAATAACTGTATTGTCACATGGCTGGAAGACCAGTGCCACGGCGCTGACAAAAGATTTTATTCAATGAATAAACTATATTTACAACAACAAAAAACACACAAAAATACTACATACAATAGTGCCAGTTCCAACACCTTCCAACACCTTCCAGGCTCCCTCATGCAATCTCAGTTGTTTACAGAGCTCTGTACGCCGGAATTGGGACTTCTCCCCCCCCCCCCCACCCCCACCCCCGCGCACACACACACTCACATCACCACAGGGCGGATTTCCACTTATGCCCCACAGCACCACCTAGGTAGCGTTATGAGTAGATGTGCGCGCGCAGCACGGCGCAATCATGAGGGACGCCGGTTTCCCCCGCTCCATCATACAATGCGGAGAACCCAGCAACAATTTAGTACCACCCCCTCCTTCCCTCCCCCCAGCAGCCGACAAAAAATGGCATCGGAAAAAAAAAGATTTGCCATGAAGGTAATAGTGGAACATGTCACAGTGCAGTGTTGGGTGTTGTGTTACAGTATCACTTCCGGCTCCGGTTCTCAGTAGTGCTGAGGACTGTGATGAGTTGTGAAATATACACTGCGCAAGCTAGTTCTGTCACACAGCCGACTTCCGGAACCAATGTTTTTGTGGGCTTGTTGTTGTTGTAAATTAGTTGATTAAGCAGGGAAAATTGCAATTGTGAACAATTGTCTTCCTTATTCCAATGCACATTGCCCTATCCTAGTAATGCTGAACGCAAGGATACGTAATGACATTGGTTTGGCTCAGCCAGGTTTCGAAGGCAAGGATTCCTACAACCAAACTTCAAATAACCTGCATTTTATGTTAATTAAAAAAAGTGTCTTATTTGTTTCAGCGGCTAGGCACTGGTCTTCGGTTTGATACCATATTGTTTTAGATAAATATAATAGGTTGGTTATTACAATCTACTTGACTTTAGCATGAATAATAATCATTAATATATTTTGAAGGGATAACTTTGGAGATATCTGTAGTGAAAACATGCAAAATCAATTGTGCGTGCACTGGACAACAGTGACAGGTTCTATTATATTGACTTAGTTTGTTTGGTTGTTGTTGTTCTATGTCCTAGCAACATCTAAGGTCATATCAGGATGGGTATCGACTGGTGACAGTGCGCACTCATGGTGACTTTATAGTGCTGTCCCACTGGGAAACCAGGCCGCCGGCACCATGACCTGGTATCCCACTCAGTCACATTATCCTGACACTGAGCACACCAGTCCTTGCCCTGTCCTAATAATGCCGAGCGGCTGGCTAGGAAGCGACGGGACGGGACAATAGTGAGTGTCTGGTTTATGAGTCAAGTACTGGAGCTACAGATCTGGTGGTGTTGGGGGCTGAGGGGGACGCTAGGTTGTGAAGACTGACAAGTGGGTGAGATGTTGCCACGGGACGCCATAGAACCGCCAGGAGTAAGCACCGGGGGTGGGGTAGCGGTAGGGGGGGAGGTGTATATATATATATATACAGGAGTTAAGAACTGCGGGGGAAATATGCATGTATGTATGTATGTATGTATGTATGTACGTACGTACGTATGTATGTATGTATGTATGTATGTATGTATGTATGTATGTATGTATGTATGTACTTACTTATGTATGTATGTATGATTGTGTATGTATTGTATGTGTTTGGGGGTGATGAAAATGGGAAATATTGCGCCTAGAGTGGGCTCGAACCCACATCTCTTGCATTCCGGGCCAGTGTGCTAACCATTACACCACCTAGGCTCCCTGATATAACAACTCCCCACGCCTACCTGTCTATGTGGTTACTTGCCTGAGAGGTCAGTGCAGACCACTACACTCGTCCCCCTGGAATTGTAAGTCTTGTAATGCTTACAATTACATACATACAGGCAATGCACTAACACATACATACACAGGGTAGGTTCAACAACCATACAGCGCAAAGCTTGTACAGGATCCTGATCACGGCAACCAGTGTCATGGGGGTGATGAAAATGGGAAATATTGCGCCTAGAGTGGGACTCGAACCCACATCTCTTTGCATTCCGGGCCAGTGTGCTAACCATTACACCACCTAGGCTCCCTGATATCAACACACTACCCACGCCTACCTGTCTATGTGGTTACTTGCCTGAGAGGTCAGTGCAGACCACTACATATGTATGCATGCATGCATGTATGTATGTATGTACGTACGCACGCACGCATGTATGTATGTATGCATGCATGTATGTATGTATGTATGTATGCATGTATGTATGTATGTATGTATGTATGTATGTATGTATGTGTATACATGTACGAGTGTGAATGTATGTATATGAGCCAGTGTGTCTGTATGTATTATGTATGTATATATGTGTGTATGTATGTGTATACATGGACCAGTGTGCTTGTATGTATATGAGCCTAGAGTGTATGTGTGTATTATGTATGTATGTATATATGTATGTATGTATGTGTATACATGTACGAGGGTGCTTGTATGTATATGAGCCAGTGTGTATGTGTGTATGAATGTATGTGTATATATGTACGAGTGTGCCTGTATGTATATGAGCCTAGTGTGTATGAGTGTATGTATTTATATATGTATGTATGTATGTATGTAGGTGTATACATGTACGAGTGTGCATGTATGTATGAGCCAGTGTGTATGTGTGTATGTCTGTATGTGTATACATGTATGAGGGTGCATGTATGTATATGAGACTAGTGTGTATGTGTATATGTATGTATGTGTACAAACATGTACGAGTGTGCATGTATGTATATGAGCCTAGAGTGTATGTGTGTATTATGTATATATATATATGTATGTATGTGTATACATGGACGAGTGTGCATGTATGTATATGAGCCTAGTGTGTATGTGTGTATTATGTATGTGTATATATGTATGTATGTATGTATGTGTATACATGGACAAGTGTGCATGTATGTATATGAGCCAGTGTCTGTATGTATTATGTATGTGTATATGTGTGTATGTATGTGTATACATGTACAAGGGTGCTAGTATATATATGAGCCAGTCTGTCTGAGTGTATGTATGTATGTATGTGTATACATGTACGAGTGTGCATGTACGTATGAGCCAGTGTGTATGTGTGTATGTAAGTATGTGTATACATGTACGAGTGTGCATGTATGTATATGAGCCTAGTGTGTATGTGTGTATTATGTATGTGTATATATGTATGAGGGTGCATATGTGTATATGAGCCTAGTGTGTATGTGTATATATGTATGTATGTGTACATACATGTACGAGTGTGCATCTATGTGTATTATGTATGTGTATATGTGTGTATGTATGTATGTGTATACATGTACGAGTGTGCATGTATGTATATGAGCCTAGTGTGTATGTGTGTATTATGTATGTATATATGTATGTATGTGTATACATGTAGGAGGGTGCTTGTATATGAGCCAGTGTGTATGTGTGTATGTATGTATGTGTATACATGTACGAGTGTGCATGTATGTATGAGCCAGTGTGTATCTATGTATTATGTATGTATTATGTATGCATATATGTATATATGTATCCATGAATGTCATGTGTATAATCGTATGTGTGCTTGGTTTCATGAGCTTTTACGTCCTAGCCACATTTAATGTCATCTCGGGACTGCTACTGAGTTTTGACAGTGCGCTCTCATGGTAACTTTATGGTGCTGCCTACTATAAACTCACCATGAGTGCGCACTGTCACAAATCGGAATCTGCCTTGATATGACCTTAGATGTTGCCACGACGAAAAATCCAACCAAACAAACAATCATTGTGTTGCCCGATTGGGATACAGTTGCGTTGACACAATTACACAATGCTCCACTCAGTCACATGTATTATCCTGGCACTTGGCCAACCAGTCTTGTCGCTATCCTAGTAGTGCCGACCTATTGGACCTACCCTGGCATCACGTTTCAACTACTTGAGTAAAAGGGGCTCACCTGAAAATGAAAACAGAAAAACAAGTATTAATATAGAGTAAGTGGTATTGCTAAAGAGAAAGACATTTTTAGTTGTTTTTGTTGCTGTTAATATAATATACATTTAAAAAAAAAAAAAAAATGGATATATTCATAACGGTAGGGATTGGCAGACATAGCGTTGCCAAGGAAACCAACCTGAGAGGCAGCTTTAGGCCCGTCAACTCTTTATTTAGGCAAATTGACTCGAACAAGGCCCAACGACAAATCACGGCACTGGCAATAATAACAACAAAACTATGACACAAATATATTTAATTAAAGTTTATTTTGAAATGACCATCACTTCTCTGACGAGCTTATTTATTCACCTTCAGTACAAATCCAGCAACTGTTATCTTGTATAGTTAAATATATCCATAAAACTTTGATCTAATATATTATAGTTATACATATAAATAAATATAATAACTATAATACAAATATATAACTAAAATAATATATAATATATAAATTAGAAGGATATATAGATATACATAAAACCTCTGTAACCGACCACCTCCACAGATCGATCATTCCCTTATATCGATCGCTTTATTTGGGTCCTAAACGATTGCCCATACAATACCATTGTAACGATAAAAGAAAACTCCCTAAACTGACCACCTCCATAAATGGACCATTTAAAGTCGGTGTCATGGTCGGTCAATTTAGAGAGGGTTTACTGTGCATATATATATCGTTAAAACAATAATAACTGGCAATAAACATATGAATCATGTTGTGTAGACAAAGATATTCGTCGTCACCCAAAAGGGGGTCCTAAAAGTCTTAAGTAAGTGGGACTGGCTACAGAAGCCATTTTGGTCCATGCTTCGTAGTAACAGCTTCAGTCATCGGTCGGTCAGGACGTTGTTCGTCCTATCGGGAATATTCATGACTACCGTGATCGTGTTTATTTCTCGTGGGGCACAGGCAATGAAGTTGGGCCCTAGATCTTTCTTCATCACAGAAACACCAGGTGAATGGTTTATGTAACCAGCCATTTTTCAAATCCATGTTGATATTCCACTTAGTTACTTTAGCAATCATAACCGTCCGCGACGTTAGACTTCACCTCTGCCCATGGAAAGCCATATATCCATCCCCCTGCTGCCGAAGATTTCTCTCGAAGCCCTCGGATCCAAATAACCCACTCGGTTTTATGGCACCGACCGCATTTGCCAGTTGCATGTCAAGGTTAAACAGTATAGCATTTCATGCAAGTTAAGGCCCTGTCACACTTCGGCGTATGGCGGCAGCGTATGCGTAACGTCGTGAAATAACTTGAAAATCATTATAGGTCGAGATAAGCCGACCTACTCTGACCTATGCCGAGCATACTCGACCAATGCCCAACGTATATGTAACCTATGACGCTGTATGCCGACGTGTTGGTCAAAATTCGTATAGGTCGGCATACGCTAAGGCTATACGTCATACTGTGACAGACAGCCAACACGCTGGGCATATGCTTGCAGTATGCTCGCAATACGCTCGCAATACGCTAAGGGTATGCCAGCACACGTTAGAGGCACGTTAGATGTAAGCTAGGCGTACGCTATATACGCCAGAGATACGCTGAGGGCGCCGGTTCAACGTATGCCTAACCTATGAGTAACCTATGCCACTGTACATCTAGCATATGTCTAGCATATGAGCAACCTATGAGCCACAAGCCGGCATAGGTTCAAGATTTTGAACATGCGCAAACCTTTTCGGCGGCTCAACCTATGCTGACCTATGACGAGCGTATACGGCATATGCCCAACCTATGCGTAACCTATGACGGTGTGTGCATTGAAAACCGCATACACCGGCATACGCTAACGCGATAGGTCGTAGTGTGACAGGCCCTTTAGGCAGGGACGACCCATACGAGTTTAATGTTAGTCCAGTAACAGCTTAGCAAAATAAAATGAGTTTCAAGTCACGCCCAACGCCCTTGTAGTATCTATCGTCTGCGCACACTAATGTCGTCTGCTGGGACCTATTCTGTGCCACATTTATTAATACCCCTACATATATCGACAAAATAACCATAATATATTGCTCCAAGAAAACTCCCCTTGATATGTATGTCGGTTTTTCCCTGAGAAAACACAAATCTATTGGTAGGAAACATGTTGACAGCAGACGACAATGGAACAAGTCAATGTTTTTTTGTTTTTTTTGTCTCTCTCATTATAATAATCTTCACGCGACGTATATAGGATGTTATTCCAAGACAGATTAGTCAGATCTAAAGTTGGGATTCTAAATAATACATAAAACCTGATCACTGCACCATGTGGTTGTTTAATGTAACCAATTTCACAATCCGAGTTTGATATCATTATCAATCAACTATGGACAGTGTGCAAACAACCAATGTGAAATCAAGTTAATCTGGATACGATTTCCATTGGTTGGTTGTTGGAGTTTTACGTCCTGGCAACATCTGAGGTCATATCAGGACGGGTACCGACTTGTGACTGCACATTCATGGTGACTTTATAGTGCTGCCCCACTGAGAGACCAGGCCACCAGCACCATGACCTGATATCCCACTCAGTCACATTATCCTGATACTGAGCAAACCATTCCTTGCCCTATCCTAGTAATACTGAGCGCCTGGCTAGGACCCGACAAGTATAAATTTTATAAGTCTTCGGTTGGACTCGACTGAGAACCGAACTCCGGATCTCCCGCACGCGAGACCTGAGCTTTACCGATTCGGCCACCATGTCCGATGGATACGACTTCCAACTTAATATTAGCTTTCAGAGTAAAATTGCATGTGCACCGACGATTTACGCGTTAGCGATGACGCAAACTGGAGTCAAACTCATTTTAACTTGTCATAATGTTAATAGATTAGATTAGATTTTAAAAACGATTTCAATTTTATCTACTGTTATTACTGTTAACTGTCATTCATGTGCAGACCGACGACACACATATATCAGTTCTAATTACCCATCTAACCAGTCTGTGACTTAATTAAAATTGGACAATCTGGGAGTAAACAGCCGATTTAAGAAGAACACATTTAGGTTAGTGCGGGGTTTTCTGATCATAAACATTAGATCAGAAAATAGATATAGTATACGCGTCCGTCCTGATATGACCATAGATGTTGCTAGGACGTAAAACCCCAATATTCTTTGATATTCATCATGCTTCACAGTGAGCTGCGACCTATATCAGAGGACAGTTTGGTGGTGGAAATCCTCTTGAAGACCTTTTCACAGAGCATGCAGAAAAATGATCTGCGACCTACTTTAGTTCCTGCCACTACCATCAGAGGGCGGGTTGGTGGTGGAAATCCTTTATAAGGCGATGTGATTAGTATTAAACGGACCAGGTATAGGCCGCGGAGACTCGTACCGTACTCCGACAAATGCTCTCCAAGCATACCTTTGCAGGTTTTCAGCTTATGTAACTGTATATGTGGAGGGAGAGTGCTGAAATTGGTTGCTCCTGTTGTGTTGTAGTTAGTCCAGCAGCACTGACAAGGCTTTTAGACAACCATATGGAGAAAGATGTTAGAATTTGCAATCTAAAATGCTAAATATAAAGTTCAAATGTTTATTTCTCATAACCAGCTACTTTTTGTGTGAATAATTGATTAAATCATGGAGATTAATAGACTTTAAAAGTTGAATTGAGAGCTTTCTGTGGCTGCCATCTTGGTGGTTGTCTGGGGAACCCCTCTAGGTCATGTGATGAGAGAATCCCACCTATGATGTCATTCATACATCACAGACCTCAACTCTCCTCCCACATGTTCAGTTGCATGAACTGAAACAACTAAGCAAAGGTATGTTTGGAGAGCTTTTGATGCTGGATTCGTTTGTATCTGGGTGAAGTATACCCGGCGACTATAAACGGAATTACACAGACACGTGAAAATACGCCCCGACATACATCACCGGGAACAAACCCTTTTCGTTACCCATTTATTGGTAGTGTGGTGCAACTGCACTTGACAGGGCAGGGAAGACTCTATTTAGTAGGTAGTATGTGCTGTCCTGTCTGTGTGAAAGCGCATATAAAAGACCCATTGCTGCATATCGGAAAGAGTAACATATGTGGCGGTAGCGGGTTTCCTCCAAAGAAATATGTCAGAATGACCATATCTTTTACGTCCAATAGCCGATGAGAAAAAGCAACGTGCTCTAGAGGTGTCCTTAAATAAAACAAGCTTTCCTATTTAGTAGGTGTGCGTGTGTGTGCGTGCGTGTGCCAAATTTCACTTGCAATCCTGTAAACTACATCCGACAATCACTAACTTGAAATCCTGTTTAATCATGTAACATACATGATTTCCAAGCAGACAATGTTTGTTTGTTGGCATGTCTTCTCTGAGACTGGGCTCTAAAGTGTGACATGGAAACCAAAGGTGAAAACCTGTTAAATAATAGGAGAAAACATTCCAAATAATAGCAGGATCCATGTTCATATGAAAGTTTACATGTTATGCATATGTCGGAGTTGAAAAAAAAATCTATTTTTTAAATTGTGAGCTTTTTGTTTGTTTGTTTAACAATCGCCCCCCCCCCCCCCCAGAGCACAACAAATAAATATCGGCTATTGGGGAGCCGTATAGTGGTTAAACATAACTTACTAAAATATTCCATTGCAAACAGGTAAAATAGAGCATAGGAATGTATGCCAAAAGAGCATACAACTGTGATGAAATCACAAATAGTATATGAGAAATAAAACCGACAATAAAATGCTTTTCCAAGTTGAAAATGGAAAAGGAATGTGTTGGTAAAAACCAGTTTCGCTAAAAGAAATTAATAATGAGTTGTTGATAAAATAAATCAAATAATAAATTGCATTAAAATCTAGAAGTGATTTCAGCAGTAACCTTTCACATCCGAGTCTGTCTTTCCAATAAGTTTGAAGACCAGATCACACAAAGAATGATTACTTGTCACATGCCCAATGTCTAATTGATATTTATAATACGGTGAGGACCAGACGGGATGGCCGAATGAGTTAGAGCGTCCGTCTCCTGTGTTGGTAGACAGTGGGACCGTGGGTTCGAACTCGGGTCGAGTCAAACCAATGACTTAAAAATTGATACTTGTCACTTCCTTGCCTGGCGCTCGGTAGTAATAGGATAGGGCAAGGACTGGTTAGCTCAGTGTCAGGATAATGTGACCGAGTGGGATGTCAGGTCATGGTGCTGGCAGGCTGATTTCCTAGTGGGGCAGCTCTATAAACGTCGCCATGAGTGTGCACTGTCAAAAGTCGGTACCCGTCCTGATATGACCTTAGATGTTGCTAGGACGTAAAACAACAAACAACAACAGACTAGTATACGGTGAAGACCAGTGTTCATCTTGGCAATCTCCATTAGGTGTCTTTGATAAGTACAACTGTATGTCCATAATTAATTACAATGTCCTCTCTGGCCGTATCTGTGACATTAATCCATTTAAAGCGTTATCTCATGTAACAAATTGCGCGCGCAGTCTAAAAGCAAATAATCAGCCACATGCCAATTAGTAAGCCTTAATTAGCCACACACCAATTAGTAAGCCTTAATCAGTCACATGCTAATTAGTAAGCCTTATCTATTATCGATCGAACTGGGGGTTCAGCTAACAGTACGTTGCGCACATTCTTTGTGCCGAGTCCGCATGCGCCACTTCAGGTAACCATGGAGACACGCCCACCAGGGGACACACCCACCAAGGGATATGCCCGCCAAGGGGTACGCCCACCAGGGGGTACACCCACCCGGGGAGTAATCGATTAATCAACTCGGGTGACCCGAGCCACCTTTTGGCGCTTGCGCACATCCTACAGACTCGGGTCGAATAATCGAATACGCTTCTCCATGCTCGGGGTGGAAAAAATGGTGGCTTAATCCAAAACCTTCTTTTTTTTCTTTTTTTAATAACCGATATAACTACAGCAAAATAGGATTTAAATTGTTTTATGATGGCATAGTTTAGTGATATTTCCATTTCATTAATCTATGTTATTACCCAAAAAAAACAATGTATGACTGGTACCGGTGGCTGTTATCCTGCAGGGCGGTACCAGCGCAAATGTGACGTCATCGCTCCTAGCCACCCCAGCCAAGAGGTGGGTTACTCAGGTCGGGTCATTTTGCACACGGCACATGTCGCAGTGTTCTATTTGAAATTCATGACGACTCGGGTGACCCGAGTCACCCGGGTCGTGTTAATCGATTACGGCTCAGGGGATACGCCCACCAAGTAGTACATTAAAGCTGCATGATCCGATGAAAGCATCAATTTTTCTAAATCAAAATATTTACCTAGAGTTGATTTTACACATCAGATTTGGATATTGGTTATTAAGCAAGTGTTGCAGCCCATACGAAGAAACTAAGCCAATTTAATAGACCACGTTACTCTTAAACCTATGGTGTCAGAACTTTGACGTTCACATCAAAATTAATTTAGCATGTTTTCAGTTTAAATATTTCCAAAGTTAGCCATTTAAAATACAAGTTCCTTCAAACAAAAGTACACCAGATTATAATGACCAATCTAATATAATTTTTCTCATAAAATGGCAGGAATACAAAACCAGCAGACTATACAGTTTTAAGATAACCTGGTGGGGGATTATTGCCATTACCCGTGCAAATACGTGAATTATCATCAATAAATAAATTGCACGAGATATGGATGGATGAAAGCGTCACCATTGGCAACAACTGACGAAAAGGGCAGTTGAAAATCACACAGAATCAGTAGAGATGATGCAGATTAATACCTCCCTCCACGTATGTGTATTTTTTTCTTTTTTCTTGAAGATTTATACTGCCAATCATGGATAAGTCTGAATAGACTTGTTTTCACCATTAGACAGTTTGTCGATAGAAAGCCCGAGCCTACACTTTTACCGACCCAAGGGATTTTTAACCTCCCACACCACATAGACATGGTATGAGAGCAACTGGCCTTTGATGACGCTGTAAGTTATACACAGCGGTGGAAATCCAAATTGGCAGAGGTGGGGCACAGGGAATCGAACCACTGACCTTCAGATTAGGAGTCCGACCTAGAAAAAAGTCAGATACTCTAACCACTCCGCCACAGAGAACACCACTACGTGTGTGTGAGAGGGGGGCGGGGGGGGGGGGAGATATATCGCATGTGTGTGCACGCTTGTATGTATGTGTGAGAGATCGTGTGATTGTGTGTGTGTGTGTGTGTGTGTGGGTGTGTGAAAGATTATATGTGGGTAAGATTGTATGTATGATTGTGTGTGCGTTTGTGTTGAAGATGTATTAGATTAGGCTATATATATACACACATATAAAGTATTAATATGTTGCCTGCAAATTAAAGATTTCACTAATAACAAAGAGTTCAATGCTGATCAGATGGGGTGACGGAATGAGTTGAGTGCCCATTTCGAACCCTGGTCGAGTCAAACCAATGACTTTAAAATGTATACTTGTCGTTACCTCTCCTGGCATTCAGCATTACTAGTATAGGGCAAGGAGCAGTGGAATGATAATTTGTTTTAATTAACGACACCTCTAGAGCACATAGATTTTTATCATTGGCTATTGGACATCAAACATATGGTCATTCTGACAGATCTCTTTGGAGGAAACCCGCTGCCGCCACATAGGCTACTTTTTTCGATAAGCAGCAAGGGGTCTTTTATATTTATATGCACTTTCCCACAGACAGGACAGCACATACCACAACCTTTGATGAACCAGTTGTGGACCACTGGTTGGAATGGAAAATAACCCAAACTGCAAATGTGTCCACTGAGGATGATCGATCGGATGATCCAAACCTTCACAGGTGTACGCTCTACCGCCTGAGCTACGTCCAGCTCCTAATAGTGGAATGAGGAAGAGCAATTATCTGCAATTGAAATTTTCCCTACTTAATCAACTAATGTACTTTAAAAAAAGAAGAACATTAATTAAGATTACGAGTATGATTACGCGTATGGTGGGAGAATGGGGGAACTGGCCATTTATATTTATTAAATGCGTAAATTGTGTTGACAACAGACATTCTATAGAGATATCCATAGCAATACCCAGCAGCAGACCACGATCTGATAAAACTAACTCATCAAACTGTCAACCCGATAGAACCTGACAATATTTTGGCATGGCTTGCTATTTGTTCGAGTACATTTAGACTTCAATTGTTGCTGCGCAACCAAACGGGATGGCCGAATGAGTTGAGCGTCCGTCTCCCGTTTTGGTAGATCGTGGCATTCGAACCCACGGGTTCGAACCCTGGTCGAGTCAAACCAATGACTTATTGATTTATACTTGTCACTTCCGAGCCAGGCGCTCGGCATTATTAGGATAGGGCAAGGAGCAGTGAAATGAGGAAGACCAATCATCCGCAATTGAAATTTCCCCCTGCTTAATCAACTAATGTAAAAAAATTAAAATTAAAAATTACAAACTTAAAATGGTTAAAGCCTAAAACCTCAAAACATGTAATATTAATAACTGTTTTAACGTGTGAGTTTGGTCAATACTCATCCCGGCGTGGCTCAGGTCTCAAACTCCATATCGGGCAATAACTGCTTCCTTTACCCATGTGCATCTGTTGATTGCTGGGGTTTTATGTCCTGGCAACATCTAAGGTCATATCAGGACGGGTACCAACTTGTGACAGTGCGCACTCTTGGCGACTTTCATAGTGCTGCCCCACTGGGAGACCAGGCCACCAGCACCATGACCTGATATCCCACTCATTCACATTATCCTGACACTGACCCAACCAGTCCTTGCAATATCCTAATAATGCCGATCACATGGCTAGGAAGCGACAAGTATCAGCTTTTAAGTCATTCGTTTGACTCGACCAGGGTTCAAACCCCACGATTTACCAAAATGGGAGATGGACACTCAACTCATTCGGCCAGCCCATCTGATCTACATCTTGATTAGTCATTTACCTGTTATCCGATTACCCAGCAGTCTCCCTTTTTTGATGTGCTGATTATAACCTTTTCTTCAGCACTGAGCAGCTTACATCATGAGGAAAATGGACACACATTCGACTGATGGCTTTTGACATCACTACCACTCACTCACCCACCCACTCATGACGCGTTCACACAGCCACACTGCCTCCTAATTAACCCATACTTCAAAAGCTTGAATCTCCCACAGACAAATGTCTGATCTCTGACAGGGGTGAATGCGGTGGTGGTCTGTGTGTGGGGATGAAAGTAATCTCCGGGAAAAAAAGCGGAAATGCTGATATTCTTCCATAGGCTTAGCATTATCAAGGAATCGCTGAAAATTTCCGGAAGTCGGGTTTCATACATATTGGTATACGCTGATAGTGCTGCGGCGTTTGAAGCATGTATTAGTAGTATATGCTGATAGTGCTGCGCCCTTTGAAGCGCGTATCAGTAGTATACGCTGCTAGTGCTGCAGCGTTTGCACCACATATTAGTATACGCTGATAGTGCTTCAGTGTAAAACAACGTATTGGTTGGTTGGTTGTTGGAGTTTTACGTCCTGGCAACATCTAAGGTCATATCAGGACAGGCGCAACGTATTAGTATACACTTATAGCTACAAGAAAAATCACGCAAATCAGCGAAATCGCGGAGATCTTTCATCCCTGTGTGTGGGGGAGGGGGGGGGGAAGGGGAATCAAAAGATTCCGAAAACATTCTGAGAAGGCGTAGGTCTCGATGTTTAAAGTTGCATAGTCCGATGGTTTTGAGTTTCTAAAATTTTCTGAGATAAATACATTAGGTTGATCATTATTATGTACCTTACTTTAGCTTGAATTAACTTTTATTTTAAGTGGCTAACTTTTGAGATATTTGAAGTGGAACCATGCAAAATTAATTTTGGCAAACTTGTCAAAACTCTGACCCCATAGGCTTCTGCAGTAACAGATTCTATTCAATTGCCTCAGTAGTCCCTTCTATTTGCCTACAAATGTTTAATAAGCGCACCAGTATCTAAGTTAGATATGTAAAATCAAATTTAGATAATTGTTTTGGTTTTGAAAATTTGATATTTTCATCGGACCATACAGCTTTAATGTTACTAGTTGCTAATGAGGCAGCCATTGAAGAACATATGGCACACATGTGACCAGGTTACACCATAGCGGGTATTAAGTCGCAAGCCTGTTATTGAGTCAATCAGAGATGCAGGTTTGTTTGTTGTTTTGTTTGTTTGCTGTTATTTTATGTCTACAAACAGTTAGAAGCCATAAACAACAAGTAAGAAAACCAAAATTATTACTAAATCAAAATTCAAAAGATTTAAATCAAATTGGATTAGTGCTGCCCAGTGATGAAAAGAAGTGTCAACATACTTATTCGTTTTGTGATTTATCAAATCTATTCATTAGTTGTGATGTGTGAGTGGGTTCTGTTCGTTACTGTTTTAAATGTTAATGCTCGAGTCCTGGTTTACGATGGAGGAGGAGAGAATGGTTATTGTTTTATGTCCTAGCAACATCTGAGACCATATCAGGACGGGTGATGGGGGAGCAGGGATGTGGGTCCTAGAGGGTGGTTATCATTTTATAGATTGGCGGGGGGGGGGCGATTTTTCTTTTTACCCAATCCCCCTGTTTTTGTTTCATGTTGTATTTGCATGATGTGCGCTCTTAGGTAAACTACGTAAGAAAACGTCATGGCAATATCACGTGACTATTACATTCCCATCACGTGACTACCTTCCCATATAAGAACTATTTATGTCAGGTGGTATGGATAGCTGAGATATGCAATGCATACCGATATATAATAGAAACAAATATATATTATATAAAATTATAATAGATATCACATATACATAATGTACATAATATTTATATAAATCACAGCAAGATTAAGTTTGATGTGGCATGCGTGACATTGCATGCAATCTAGGTTTGAATTCTCGAACCGCGGAGCGGGACGTAGCTCAGGTGGTAGAGTGTACACCTGTGAAGGTTTGGATCATCCGATCGATCCTGCACAGTGGACACATCTGCAGTTTGGGCTATTTTCCGTTCCAACCAGTGGTCCACAACTGGTTCATCAAAGGCTGTGGTATGTGATGTCCTGTCTGTAGGAAAGTGCATATAAAAGACCCCTTGCTGCTTATCGGAAACAGCAGCCTATGTGGCGGCAGCGGGTTTCCTCCAAAGAAATCTGTCAGAATTACAATATGTTTGACGTCCAATAGCCGATGATAAAAATCGATGTGCTCTAGAGGCGTCGTTAAAGAAAAAATTCTTTAAAGAAAAATGACTTCTCTAACCCTACCTTTGAGAATACACTGCCCATGGGTTGTTTAGCCCACAGAGCTAGAAATGATTGTGATAGTGTAGGGGTGGAGTGGGCGGGTGTAGTGACAGCCTCTTAGTATGTGTGTGGCGCAAAGGATCCTGGGACTGTGCACGTTATCGGGTGCCGCAGCCTGTGTGTTAATAGAAATGATGAAGGGAGGGGGAGGAGGGGAGGGGGAGGAGGGGAGGGGGAGATGGAAGGTTGGGGAGTATATGCAATATAATAGCCAGCTTACAATGGAATGTTAGGCAACCAGCTAAAACGCAGGACTAATGGAACTCATATCGCGTCCGTGGAATTAGATTCAGGTGGCAATGGGCATAATCCTGGTTAAAACTGCATAAAGCGATGAAAGCATCAAATTTTCAAAGCCAAAAAACACTGACCTAGATTTGATCCTAAATCTCCAACTTAGATACTGTAATGTGCACTCGTTAAACATTCATTTCTGCATAGAAGGAATTCTAAAACAGAACCCGAAGCCTATGATATCCAGTATTTAGATATGCAAGCCAACAAATTAATTGTGCATGTTTTCAATTTAAATATCTGCAAAGATCAAATTAAAGCAACTAAAAAACTAAGGGTAAAGTAGATTATAAAAAGCAAATAATTATATTTATCACGAACAAATATATGGCATAAACTGAAAACCATTGGATTTTTGAAACTTTAAATTTAATCAGATGGGGTGGCCAAATGAGTTGAGCGTCATGGTTTTCAAACCCCCGGGTTTGGGTTTGAAACCTGACCAATTCAAACCGATGACTTTAAAACTTATACTTGTCACTACCTAGCCTATCAATCAGCATAATTAGGATAAGGCAAGGGAGCAGTGAGTAATGAGGAAGACCAAGTCTGTGATTGAAATTTCTCCTGCTTAATCAAATTTTTTTTTTTAATTAAAATTATTCTAGCAGTGGTATTGCTTTCTCCAATGCGTCCCATTTCACAACCACCTCTACCATCACCCCCCGCCCCCATTACCATGAATTCTTCATCCGGCTGACTGTGCAGCATTAGTGTACATCTAATATTAAAGCCAAACAGTAACGCCACCCCCCCCCCTTATATTCCCACCACCCTATTCGCGAAAACTGGGGGCCATGACAAAGAATCGCTTGGCACGCGTCTCTGAGGAAAGGCACGGGCGGAAGTACCTTGTGCTAGTTCTAGTGCGCATGCGTCGGACTGACCCCAATACGTCACTTCCCATACGCGGCCGTGGGAGTGTGTGGAAGGCGCCACCGTGTGGGCATCCCATTCACGCCGACCAGAAGACCACGGCTGAACCTTTTCCAGTTCATGTTGGATCCCCCCATATTGCAAGGCCCTGGGTTGACAGACAAATACATACTGTCCTAAGCGGCGCTTTAACAGATTATTGACGAATACATCATGGTCTTGAATGATCGAGCTCCCCCCCCCCCCCTGCCAGTACTGTGGTGGGGGGAGGGGGGAGGCCATCTCCCCCACCACCCTCCTGCCTATAAAAACTCCTGCCAGCCCCCACAGCCAGGCACTATCCTGACGTCTCCCGGAGCCACCGAAGCTGGTCAGTCTTCTTCAAACGCCCGCACTGACCACTGCCCACCTCCAACGGCACCCACCCACACCTGCAATTGATTGTGCCTACAACAGTCAATGTTGAGCCTATGTTGTTCAGTATTTGGACATGCATTCCATAATTAATTTGGCATTTTTCATTTCACAAGGTTAATCCTTTAAAATAAAAGTAATTTAAACTAAATCAAAGTAGATTATAATTCTAAACTTAATATGCTTATCTACAAACAAAGAAAAAGATGACAGAAACCGAGAACCATCAGATTAAGTAAGCTGAGAGCTAGCTCAATCAACAAAACCGAAAAACAATCAAGCATTTAAAGTACAAAATTAAATATAAAGAATACCATCTAATCAGCAACTGACACCCGCGCAGTTGACAGATCACACTTACTTAAATGTCATATTTCTGATATTTTACCCTCTACTGTTATCTCATATGTTTATCATTAACAATTGCTATTGTACTTTAAGGTAATTGATTACTCGTTTGTTAAATCGTTCACATGACTTATATGCCCTCATCACATCTCATTTCCCCAATATATCGGGGCCTTCGCTCGGTCGCTTCTTGCCAGATGATACACAGTCAATGTACATGCCGCCGGGCGGGCAACGCCCGAATAAAAGCCTTGATTAACCCAATCAGGCCTCTGAGTCAGCTGTCTCCGTGAGCAATGAATGTACAAATTTATTTTGATATGTTTGGCAGTTTTATTAAAGCTGATGAAAGTGTCAAATTTTCTGAACCAAAAACCGTTACCTAGATTTCATCCTACACATGCAGCTTTGATACCGGTGACCTCGTTAAATATTTATTCGCTATAGAAGTTGGTTGGTTTTGGAGTTTTACGTCCTGGCAACATCTAAGGTCATATCAGGATGGGAACCTACTTCTGACAGTGCGCACTCATGGTGACTTTATAGTGTTGTCCCACTGGGAAATCAGACCACCAGCACTGTGACCTGATATCCCATGCAGTCACATTATCCTGCCACTGAGCCAACCAGTCCTTGCCCGGTCCTAATACCCGTCCTGATATGACCTTAGATGTTGCTAGGACATAAAACAACAACAAACAAACAAACAAACGGTCCTAATAATGCTTAGCGCCTGGCTAGGTAGTGACAAGTGTCAATTTTTATGTCATTGGTTTGACTCGATCAGGGTTCGAATCCCACGATCTACCAAAACGGGAGACGGACGCTCAACTCAATCGGCCATCCCGTCTGGTCCCGCTATAGAAGTAATACCACATCAATTTAATGGAGCCAGTCAATGTTGAGCCTATGTTGTTCAGTATTTGGACATGCATTCCATAATTAATTTGGCATTTTTCATTTCACAAGGTTAATCCTTTAAAATAAAAGTAATTTAAACTAAATCAAAGTAGATTATAATTCTAAACTTAATATGCTTATCTACAAACAAAGAAAAAGATGACAGAAACCGAGAACCATCAGATTAAGTAAGCTGAGAGCTAGCTCAATCCATAATTAGGTCATCTATTGCAAACAGCTACACCATACAAGCAGGTCTCAACAAGACAGCGTTCCTTTCCACAGGGGAGATCTGTGGAGGATGGGTAGGGATAAGAGGAGGGGAGAAGGGGAAGAGATGGAGAGGGAAGGGGGGAGAAGGGGGAAGAGGAGGGGGAATAGGGAGAAGAGGAGGGGGAAGAGGAGGGGGAATAGGGATAAGAGGAGGGTGTGGGGTTAGAAGGGGGAAGGGGTGGAGGAGGAGCGAGAAAGAGGAGAAAAGTATACAGAAAGAGGAAGAGGAGAAGTAAAAGGAAAAGAAGGAAGAGAAGGAGAAGAAGAAGAAGAAGAAGAAGAGATAGGATCTTAACCAAATTTATATTCAGCAGGCTACAATGAGCAAATTCAACGTGGCAGCAATTAAAAACAAACAGAGGAGGGAGGAGGAATGAGAGGGAGAGGGAGAGAGAGAGAGAGGAGGATTAAGGGAAACAGAAAGTAAAGAAAATAAGAAGAAGAAGAAGAAGAAGAAGAAGAAGAATGAAAAGGAGGTCTTTCAACAAATTGATATTAATAGTATTATTCGGAAGGCCACAGATAACAGATTCAATGTGGCTGCAATAAAAATAGATTACTAACCTAGGAGATTGGTTGATTGGCAACGTCATATCAGGACGGACTAATCTAGTAGATGAAAACCCACAGGAAAGCCTGGACCAACCAGCAACACACCGGCAAGTGACGGCATCAGCGCCCCCGCCAAAGAGCGCAGGGGACAACCTGCAGGACGGCAGGCTGTGCTTCATTTGGAGTTTGGTTTTTTACCACCTATTTTTGTGTCTGTGGTGTTTTTTTAAAAATCAGTAGTGGTCAGGAGTGGATCTTTTTCTCTGTTAAATTTTTTTATTTTTTTTACAGAGAAGGGGCATGCATTAATTAACGGGACGCGTCAATGTCACATCTGGGGGGAGGGACGATGCCATCAATTTCAAGGAATTCCCCGAGCAGCGAAGCGTGGAATTGAAGACATTATTACAAAGGCATGTCCAGTGGCAAGTAACACCCAACAGCCTCAATCATTATTGAAGTACACTTGGATGAGAATGTAGGTCAACATGCCCGCCACTGACATGGGGGAAAAGGTGTGTGTGTATATGTGTGTGTGTGTGTGTGTGTGTGTGTGTGTATGTATGTATGTATGTATGTATGTGTATGTATGTATGTACGTGCGTGCGTGCGTACGTACGTAAGTATGTATGTATGCATGCATGCATGCATGTATATATGTATGTATGTATGTATGTGTACATGTAGGTATGTGTACATGTAGGTATGTATGTACGTATGTACGTATGTATGTGTGTCGGGGCAGGGGGATTTGTTTGTTGTTTTACGTCCGAGTGACATCTAAGGTCATATCAGGATGGGTATCGACTTGTGACAGTCCACACTCATGGTGACTTTATAGTGCTGCCCCACTGGGAGAACAGGTCACTGGCACCATGATTCGATATCCCGCACAATCTTATTATCCTGCTACTGTGCTAACCAGTCCTTGTCCTATCCTATTAATGCTGAGTGCCAGACTAGGTAGTGACAAGTATCAATTATATAAGTCATTGCTTTGACTCGGTTGGGATTCGAACTCTCGACCTTCCACACGGGAAGCCTGCGCTCTACCGGTTCGGAAACGTCATCCCCCAAACATGTCCGGTTGGGGGGGGGGGGGGGGAGGGGGTAATGAAGGGTGTCTGAAGGCGTGGGGGGAGGGGGGAGGGGATGGCCAGTGGCGGGAAGAAAGGTAGCTGATCATGTTGCCACTGTGATGGGATAGGTGGAGGGGAATTGGAAGGGAGGAAGTAAACTGGACAGAGGTGAGTGGGAGAGGAAAATGAATGGGAGGGATAGGGGGGGAGCGTGAAGTTGAGGAAAGGGGGTATGTTGGAAAGAGAGAATACAGTAGGGAAAGAGAGATGGAGAAAAGAGGGAAAATAGCTGAGAATGTGGCAAGTAGATGAGAGAAGGTGGGAGAGAGCGGGATGTGGGAGAGAGCGGGAAGTGGGAGAGTGCGGGAAGTGGGGAGGGTGGAAAGTGGGAGAGTGTGAAGTGGGAGAGAGCGGGAAGTGGGAGAGAGCGGGAAGTGGGAGAGAGCGAGAAGTGGGAGAGAGCGGGAAGTGGGAGAGGGCGGAAGTGCGACATGGGAGAGCGCGGGAAGTTGGAGAGAGTGGGAAGTGGGAGAGAGCGGGACGTGGAAGAGAGTGGGAAGTGGGAGAGAGCGGGACGTGAGAGAGAGCGGGAAGTGGGAAAGAGTGGGAAGTGGGAGAGAGCAGGAAGTGGGAGAGAGCGAGAAGTGGGACAGCACAGGAAGTGGGAGAGTGTGGGACGTGGGAGAGAGTGGGAAGTGGGAGAGAGCGGGAAGTGGGAGAGAGCGGGAAGTGGGAGAGGGCGGAAGTGCGACATGGGAGAGCGCGGGAAGTGGGAGAGAGTGGGAAGTGGGAGAGAGTGGGACGTGGGAGAGAGTGGGAAGTGGGAGAGAGCGGGACGTGAGAGAGAGCAGGAAGTGGGAAAGAGTGGGAAGTGGGAGAGAGCGGGAAGTGGGAGAGAGCGAGAAGTGGGAGAGAGCAGGAAGTGGGAGAGAGTGGGACGTGGGAGAGAGTGGGAAGTGGGAGAGAGCGGGAAGTGGGAGAGAGCGAGAAGTGGGAGAGAGTGGGAAGTGGGAGAGAGTGGGAAGTGGGGAAGGTGGGAAGTGGGAGAGCACAGGAAGTGGGAGAGAGCGGGAAGTGGGGAGGGCGGGAGAGACAAGGAAGTGCAGAAATGAAGTAGGAGAGAGCGGAAGTGGGTAGAGGATATTTGTTTGTTTTTGTTTGTTTGTTGTTGTTTTACGTCATAGCAACATCTAAGGTCATATCAGAACAGGTACCGACTTGTGACAGTGTGCACTCATGGCGACTTTAGAGTGCTGCCCCACTAGGAGACCAGGCCACCAGCACCATGACCTGATATCCCACTCAGTCACATTATCCTGACACTGAGCGAACCAGTCCTTGCCCTATCCTAATAATGCCGAGTGCCTGGATAGGAAGCGACAAGTATCAATGTTTATTGGGTAGAGGATATGGTGGGAACGGGAAATAGGGAGATGGAAGTAGAGAGAGCTAAGGATGTGTGCATGAGAGAGGGAAGTGGCGGAGAAGAGGAAGGAGGCGGTGGGCTCGGTGGGGGTGGGGGTGTTGGCGGTCGGAAACATTTATCCATACAACTCCCACTTATTTCTAAAAAAGAGGCCTGTTCATGAGAATGTCAGGACGCCGCCCAGGAACAGGATATGAAATGAAATCGGAAATACGAACATAGCGTTTACAGTACACAGAAACAACAGGCGGAAACAACAACGTGAGAAAACAACAGGCGGGGACAACAACAGACAGAAACAACAACGTGAGGAAACAACAAAATGCGGACACAACAACAGGTGGAAACAACAATGTGAGGAAACAACAACATGAGGAAACAACATGCGGAAACAACAACAGGCAGAAACAACAACAGACAGAAACAACAACAGGTGGAAACAACAACAGGCAGAAACAACACCAGTCGGAAATAACAACATGCGGAAACAACAACATGCGGAAACAACAGGCGGAAACAACAACAGGTGGAAACAACAGGTGGAAACAACCACAGGCGGAAACAACAACAGGCAGAAACAACACTAGTCGGAAATAACAACATGCAGAAACAACAACATGCGGAAACAACACCAGGCGGAAATAACAGGCGGAAACAACAACATGCAGAAACAACAACATGCAGAAACAAAAACAGGCGGAAACAACAGGCGGAAACAACAACAGGCAGAAACAACAACAGGCAGAAACAACAACAGACAGAAACAACAATAGGCAGAAACAAGAGACGGATACAATAGGCGGGTAGAATAGTGAGAAACAACAGACGGCCTCTGAAGTGAAAAGCACCTGTGATTATTAGCCTTTCAAGTCCTAAGAAGCCGTTTGAAAAAGGAGGCTCTGGGGGGGGTGGGGGTGGGGGACAATAGCAAAAGCAAACATCATATGCTAACCGAGTATTGGTCGACAATGAGACAACGTTGCATGGGGGAGCTCGGGGGGGGGGGGGAGTAGCCGGGGGCAGGGACAGTCAATTACGGCCCTGTGCTAAACATGGAGAATCACATTAAGCTCTTACTAGTCTTAGTAATAGTAAACCTTAATAAACTACAAAGAAGGCATTTGTGACTGCAGGAACACACGGGTGGCAATACGCAGGCTTGCATGTTGACTAAAATCTACCAGAAGACACAAGTGATTGACAGGACTGACTGGTCATAGATGACAAGTAACAAGCTTGTAGGGGGTGTTTCTTCTGCGCAATTAAACAGGAGAAAGACAACACAGCTGCATGGATCGGTGGTGGTTGCTTTGGTTTGGTTGTTGGCGTTTTACATCCTGTCCACATCGTAGGTCACATCAGGACAGGCACCAACTTGTGACAGTGCACACTCATTGTAACTTTATAGTGCTGCACCACTGGGAAATCAGGCCCCTGGCACCATGACCTGATATCCCACTCAGTCACATTATCCTGACACTGAGCTAACCAGCCCTTGCCCTATCCTATTAATGCTGAGCAACAGGCTAGGAAGTGGCAAGTATCAATTTTATTACAAGTTATTGGTTTGACTCGACCGGGAACCGAACTCCCGAACTTCTGCATACCAGGGCTCTACCGATTCGGCTACTGCGCCCGGTGATGGGTGGTGGAGAACCTTGTCTAATTCAATCAACAACATTGAAATAGCCTTGAATTCCATAACTTCACATGTGTGTAGACCAAACCCAATAAGAGCATCATCTCTAAGTGTCCATGTTCACCATGCATGGCTGAAATGTTAGATGTGGGTAAATCAGCTACAGATGTAATATGATCGGAATGCTAATTAATTAATTAGCTCATCGATGTTTTTCAAAATGCTTTATTCTGAACGATACAAAGAGCACACATTTTTAAAGCTACATAGTGCGATGAAGCATCAAATATTCAAAACCAAAACAATTATCTAAATTTGAATCCACTTATTAAGCATCTGTTGCCACATAGAATGGAAAACTTCGGCAATTTAAAAGAACCTGTTACAATTGAAGCCAATGGTGTCAAGAGTTTTGGTGTGCTTGCCGAAACTACTTTGCCATATTTACACTTCAAATATCTAAAAAAAAATAGCCATTTAAAATAAAAAGTGACTTCAAACTAAAGTAAGGTAGATTATAACAATCAATTTATTATATTTATCCCAGAAATATTACAGAAACTGAAAACCATCGGACTACGAAACTATAAATAAATAAATAAATAAATTTAAAAAAAAAAAAAAACGTACCACAGGTATCAGAAACATGACAGCCTCTTTAACAGCAGCACATAATGTCCACCTGCTGGTACATGATACATCATACTGCCACATATTTTGCGACAATCACTAAGTAGTATACAAAGCGTCGTTAGCATCAGTGGCAACAGTCAAGTAGATCGACATCAACAACAACAACAACATCATTTCTACCCACTCCCTTTGCCAACCTGCAACCACCACCCAAACCAACCAAATAATGGCACGTCATCCACGATACTCCTTGCGCACTGAGTGCACATTTTATAACCTATCCCGAGCACGCCTCACCGTTTCAATCCCCCAAGCTAACCACCCAGCCACCAGAATAACCACACCTTAGCTCATGTGTGTGTATATATATATAAGTGTAGTGGTCTGCACTGACCTCTCAGGCAAGGAGCCGCATAGACAGGTAGGCGTGGGTCATGTGTTGATATCAGGGAGCCTAGGTGGTGTAATGGTTAGCACACTGGCCCAGAATGCAAAGAGGTGTGGGTTCGAGTCCCGCTCTAGGCGCAATATTTCCCATTTTCATCACCCCCATGACACTGGTTGCCGTGAACAGGATGCTGTACAAGCTACACGCTGTATAGTTGTTGAACCTACACTGTGTATGTAAAGGGGCTGTCACATTACGTTTTTTTGTGGGAGCGTATGGCGGCGTAGGCGCGTTACGTCATATACGTCGGCATACGCTACTCATACGCTACGCATACGCTACGCATACGCTACTCATACGCCGCCAGATGCCGGCTTATGTGAAGCGTATGAGGCATACACCGCCATACGCTTTCATAAATCCGTCCGTCCAAATTTTTTTGTGCATGCTCAAAAAAACTCGACCTATGAGGGCGTATGGCCCATACTGTCAAAAAATGTCACAGCACGCTCCCATACGCTCCTCATACGCTCCTCGTACGTTCCACATACGCTCAAAACCACCCGAAAGGTCACCAAATGTCATCATAGGCCGGCGCGCGCAGGACCTACGTAGGTTTTCAATACGCTCCCGCCATACGCCGTAATGTGACAGGGCCTTAAGTGCATTGCATTGCCTGTATGTATGTAATTGTAAGCATTACAAGACTTACAATTCCAGGGGGACGAGTGTAGTGGTCTGCACTGACCTCTCAGGCAAGTAACCACATAGACAGGTAGGCGTGGGGAGTGTGTTGATATCAGGGAGCCTAGGTGGTGTAATGGTTAGCACACTGGCCCGGAATGCAAAGAGATGTGGGTTCGAGTCCCGCTCTAGGCGCAATATTCCCATTTTCATCACCCCATGACTATTATATATATATATATATATATATATATATATATATATATATATATATATATATATATTATACACACAGTAAAACCTCTCTATACCAACACCTCCACAGATCGACCACTCCCCTATATCGATCTCTTTATTTTGGTCCCAACAATACCACTGCAAGGATATTATAACTATCTAAACCGACCACCTCCCTAAACGGACCACTTAAAGTCGGTCCCATGGTCGGTCGATTTAGAGAGGTTTTACTGTATATGTCAGTAAAATCTCTCGAAATCGACCGACCATGTGACTGACTTTAAATGGTCCATTTAGGGAGGCAGTCGGAGTAGGGTGCTTTTTTGTTTTTGATCATTACAATGGTATTTATTTTATGGGCGATCGCTTGGGACCCAAATAAAGCCATCAATATAGGGGAGTGGTCGATCTGTGGAGGGAGTCGGCTAGAGAGGTTTTACTGTATGTATGTCATATATATATAACCCCACCCCTAACCCGCCCACACACAGTGGTTTACGACCCGGGGCGGAGGAAGGGATTGATAAGATTGGGTCGGGTTGGGTTGGGTTGCGTTGGGTTGGGTTGGGTTGGGTTGGGGGTTGGGGGGGGGCGGACTAATCGGAGCCCCCCTGGGAGGTCCCACTCCCCGCCTATCTAGACGAGCTGATAGAATAGGTCAGGGACGACCGGGTGTGAATGTGATGCAGCCGACCGGACGCCGTGGCCCAATCGGCAGAGTGCAGGCTTCCCGTGCGGAAGGTCGGGAGTTCAATTCCTGACCGAGTCAAACTAGTGACTTAGCCAGCCGAGTCAAACCACTGACTTATGAAATTTATAATTGTTGCTACCTAGCCTGGTGCTCGGCATTACTAGGATAGGGTGAGGACTGGTTAGCTCAGTGTCAGGATAATGGGTGGGTTGTCGGGTCATGGTGCTGGCGGCATGGCCTCCCAGTGGGGCAGCACGCGCTGCCAGAAGACGGGTCCCCTCCTGATTATGATCATAGATGTTGCTAGGACGTAAGACCCCAACAAACAGACGATGTGATGCAGCCACTGTGTGTGTGTGTGTGTGCGTGTGTAGGTGTGTGTGTTTGTGTGTGTGTGTGTGAAAGAGTGAGGTATGTGTTTGTGTATGTGTGTGTGTGTGTGTGTCAAAGAGTGAGCCGTGTGTGTGTTGTGTGTGTGAAAGAGTGAGGTGTGTGTTTGTGTGGGTGTGCGAAGCGGGAAAGAAAGAATGAGAAAGGAGTGTTTCAACTGTTTGTGCGAGTGAGAGAGTGAAGATGACAGAAAGTGTGAACGTGTGTATTAGAACGAGAGTGTCTGAGGTTTAGTGGGTGTACGTATGTACTATGTATGTATGCATTATGGATATAACATGTATGTATCAGGGATGATAGTGGTGTGGGAGGGAAAAATCGGAAATTGACAGTGAGGTGGGCCATAATAGTAATACAGTCCCATTAATGACAGCAGAATGCTCTCTAGGCAGACCTGGTTATATGCATTGTGCAAAATGTATGCTTGGAGAGTACTACATGAAACGTACCCCCATCATTTTTATTTCTCCTCAAATTTACACCTATATATAAAAAATGTCCCCAGACTGTGAAAAGAAATCGGAAATCCGACGAAAATCGGAAATTCTCATCCCTGATCTATGTATGTGTGTGTATGTGTGTATATGTGTGTGTATTTATGTATGTGTGTAGTTATGTATGTACTAGCTACAGTTGTTGAGTGAATTAATTTATTGAATGACGGTTAACAGATATATTTATTTAGTTGTTGGTTTTGGTAATCTGGATTAATCTTCGATGATATCTGAATAGTGGTTTGGAAATTAGATTGGGGGGGGGGGGGCGGTCAACTGTAATGGGACCAGGGTACCAATATTGGTGGGAGGTGAAGATGGAGGTGGGGTGGGGGTAATCAGGGCAGAAGGAGAAGGTCCAGTAGCTCTTGATTTGACAGATCACTGTTTGGGTGCTCACTCATGATAATGCATGTTAGGCAGATTCTGAGTGAGGATTTGAATCCTAGGTAGGTTGGTGCTTTCCTGATTTTTTTGTGACAGTGCATTCCACACCATGCCATATTTCTTTGGCTACCTTGCCACACAAAGGAAAGCCAGACGACATTTTCAACCGTGGCTTCTTGATACAGTGGTCTACACACATGTGAAGATATCGAATTCAAGGCTATTTCAAGGCTTTTCAATGCTGTTTTTTTAAATAGGAATTCAAGACCATTTTCATATTTATTTAAGAACAAAAATAACAATGGTGAATGGCGATGTCAGACTAATTTAGATAAGCGGGGACAGTTTAATGGAATTCAAGGCTTTTCAAGACTCTTTACCCAGAATAGGTTAAATTCAAGGCTTTTCAAGGCCTTGAAAATGGGGCAAATGGGGAAAGACATTTCAAGGCTTTCCAGGCCACGTATGGACCCTGTTGATATCAACCAGTGGTAACAACAATCCCGTTTGCATTAGTGTAGTGTTCGAGTTACTGCACTAACAGAGGCTGCTCACTATAAAAAATATAATAATAAAAAAAATTAAAAATCTTTTTTTTAACCGCCTAATGAAAGTAGTTCCGGTTGAACCGGAAGCGTCCCATTCCCATGTGCAATGGCAGATGGGCCACTGTGAGCGGCCTTGACATTGGGGCGGCGTACACCCAGGTGGTGCACTCTACTGAACGGCGAGTATCAACGAGGAACTCTGAATGACTCACTCCCACTCAACACCTTATCTGTGACGACCCAAAGTCCCCGATATGTGAGAGCCAGCAACACTCAACGCCCAGTCTCTTCGTGATATCCTTCTGACTAACATATTACTAACCTTCGCTTGGCATTATTAGGACAGGACAAAGACTGGCGTGCTCAGTGTCAGAATAATGTGACTGAGCGGGATATCAGGTCATTGTGCCGGCGGGCTGGCTTCCCAGTGGGACAGCACTATAAAGTCGCCATGAGTGCGCACTGTCACAAGTCGGTGCCCGTCCTGATATGACCTTAGATGTTGCTAGGACGTAAAACAACAAACCAACAATCTCTTATCCCCCTTCTTTTGTTTATATACAGTAAAACCTCTCTAACCGACCACCTCCACAGATCCACCACTCCCCTATATCAATCGCTTCATTTGGGTCCCAAATGATCGACCGACCATGGGACCGGCTTAAAATGGTCCACTTAGAGAGGTGGTCGGTTTGAGGAGGTTTTTCTTAATTGTTACAATCGTATTGTATCAGGACGGATACTGACTTGTGAGAGTTCGCACTCATAGCGACTTTATAGTGCTGCCCCACTGGGAGATCATGGCGCCGACACCATGACCTCATATCCAACTCAGTCACATTATCCTGACACTGGGCTAACCAGTACCAGGACGAGAGCAAACTGTAGTTGGAGCAAGCTTCAAACATGATGGCATTGGCTGAGGCTTAATTAATGTAGTAACCTCCCATGTTGGCACTGCGGCCATTTCCTTGAATTAAATACCAGCATGTTGTGTCTACCTCCTACTCCCAGCCGTGTTTAATTCTGTTGACTTCCGGCCGTTGCCCTGATTAAACACACCAACGACCTCACTGACCTCCAGCCCCTCAGAAATCCAATCCCACAACTCTAAATCTTAGATGTTGCCAGGGTGTAAAACTCCAGCAAACAAAACAAACGGTATGTTCTCAGTCTCCCAGGTATGTTCTCAGTCTCTAAGGGGATGACGGTTAACAGACCCCCCCCCCTCCCTCATCCCCTTCCTCCTCCACATCCCGGTCCCACCTCCTCTTTCCTCTTCCCCTCCTCCCCATAACCCTCCCCCTCATCATTCCTTTGTCCTCAGTCTACTTCCCTCCATCGCACCACCTCCCCTTCCCCATCCTCTTACCACCTCCCTTCACCCCATTCCCCCCCTCTCCTCATCCCATCCCTCTCCTCATTCCCTTTCCTCCCCTTCCCCTGTCCTCTTCCCACCTCCCCTCTCCTCATTCCTCCCCCTCCCCTTCTCCCCCTTCCCCTGCCCTCTTCTCCCCTCCCCTCTCCACATTCACTTCCCCTCCTTTTCCTCATCCCCTCCCTCTTTTCCCTTCCCCCTCCCCCCTTTCCTCATCCCCTCTTTCCCCCCTGCCCTCTACTCATTTCCTTCCCTCCCCTTCCCCTGTCCCTCTTCCCCCTCCCCTCTGGGTCCCATCCCCTTCCCCCCCTCGCCTCTCCTCATTCCCTTCCCTCCCCCCTTCCCACTCCTCATTCCCTCCCCTTCCCCTGTCCTACCCCCCCCCTCCCCTCCCCTCATACCCTTCCCCCCTCATTCCCTTCCTCATTCCCCTTCCTCTGTCTCTTCCCCCTCTCCTCATTCCCTTCCCTCTCCCTTCCCCTCTCCTCCTTCCCTTCCCCTGTCCTCTTCCCCCTCTCCTCCTCATTCCCTTTCCTCCCTTCCCCTTCCACTCCTCATTACTCCTCCTTCCCCTCTTCCTCATCCCTTTCCCCCTGTCCTCTTCCCCCTCCCTTCTCCTCCTGATCCCCTTCCCCCCCTCATTCCCTTCTCCCCCTTCCTCCTGCCCTCTTCCCCCTCTCCCCTCCTCCCATTCCCCCTCACCTCTCCTCCTACCCCTCCGCTTCCCCCTCCCTACCACCACTGCGCACTTTCAGAACCAGGAAACACTCAAGTAGGTGAACTAAACGGCTTCATCCTACCGTTGTCCTTCGAGGTCACGGCCACTTCTCATAAAAGAGGCCCGCATTATGCTGTGGGTCAAGGTCACCAGAGCCTGATACTGTGACGGGCAGGCGAACACATCAATGCCAGCCCCACTTCACAGCACAGTCGATGTTAATGTTAACAGTGTAATTGTTGTTGTCAACAGCATAGTTGATATTATTAGTCAGCCTTATTCTTTTTTGTCTTCTTCGAAACTCTGACCAGATCATCAGCAGTTATTATTATTGTTATTATTATTGTTATTATTATTATCATTAGCAATAGCAGTAGTAGTAGTTCTTCCTTTATATTCATTACCATTATTCTTCAATAGTAGAACCCAGTCATATTATTGGTATGAGCAGTAATAGTGGTAGTAATAGGAATAGTAGTAGAAATAGCAATAATAGTAACAGTAGAATCAATAGTTCTCCCCTTATATTCATGACCATTATTCTTCAATAATTACACCAGTCATATTATTATCGGTATGAATAGTAATAGTGGTAGTAATAGGAATAGTAGTAGTAATAGTAGCAATAATAATAACAGTATAATCAGTAGTAGTAGTAGTAGTAGTAGTAGTAGTAGTAGTAGTAGTAGTAGTAGTAGTAGTAGTAGTAGTAGTAGTAGTAGTAGTAATAGTTCTTCCTTTATATTCATAGAGATCTGGCTGAGTCAGCACCATTTTTCAGTAGTAGGCCTAGTACCAGTCATATTATTAGTACGATTGGTAGCATGATTGGTAGTAATAGTAGTAGGAACAGTAATAGTAATAGTAGTAGTAGTAGTAGTAGTAGTAACAGTAGTCAGTAGCAACAGTAGTCAGTAGTATTAATAGTTCTTCCTTTATATTCATAGAAATCTGGCCGAATGATCATTATCAGTAGTAGTACCACAGTTATAGTAGTAGTATTAGCACTAGAAATATTAATAATATTAGTAACATTAGTATATTAATAATATTAATAATAATAATATGAATGATATTAATATTAATAATAATATTTATAACAGTAGTAGTAATAGTAGTAGTGATAATAATAATAGTGGTGGTAATAGTAGTATGGTGATAGTAGCATAATAATATTAGTAGTAATAGTAGTAGGATAGGCAGTATTAATAGTAGCACTAGCAACATTATTCTGACTTGTTCTGCTTTTTTTAAAGAAACTCTGACCTATCCACCATCACAACCAGTCTGCGAACCTGCTCTAATCTGACAAATATATTAATGCAGACGTAAACGAGGGCTGACACATTTGAGCCTTGTCTCGTCGATGAATCAAGCTCAGTTGACACCTAGCACCACATCATGACTCCCGACGGGCAGGCCTGCAATATTCAGCGTCTTGCAAACTGCGCGCGCAGTAATTGCGTATTCTACCCGGTACGACGCGGCATCAACCACGCAGAGATTGGACATCAGGGCGTTCCAAGCACGGGCCGCCATTGGCTCAACCTCCCATTACCCCCCCACCCCCCCAACACACATACACACCCATATCCCCCCCCCCTCCCACCCCTGTGACGACACTGGAAGACGGCGTTGTGTCCATGTAATACGGATATTCCCAGTTCCGCTGGTCCCTCAGGACGGACTGAATGTGTAACCCAGCACGCCGGTTCACAGCTTCAGCATATATGTGATAAGTGGAGGTGGTGAATACACGTAACACGAAGTGGTATTTTATCTAGTCGTAAAATATTTGCTACGACAATTTCACTGCATTCTACATTCGAAACAACTGTACGGCAAAAATTCTATCAGGGTTTGTCATCAGGAGGTGCGTGGTAATTATGGGAGCTAAGTGAGTTTAAAGAATAGGCTACTATAATGAAGGGTCTGCCTGGGAGGGGCACCAATCCCAAGTTCCAGTGTGGTTGATTGATATTGGTCTGCATAATGATGTACCTAAATGTACCATAGTGTGGTTGATTGATATTGGTCTGCATAATGATGTACCTAAATGTACCATAGTGTGGTTGATTGATATTGGTCTGCATAATGCTGTACCTAAATGTAGCATAGTGTGGTTGATTGATATTGGTCTGCATAATGATGTACCTAAAAGTAGCATAGTCCGATAAAAGCATTAAATCTTCAAAACCAAAACACTTATCTAGATTTGAACCTAGATATCCAACTTTGATAATGATGCGCTTATTAAGTATTTGTTATTGCATAGGAGGGCCTACAAAGTCAATGTAATAGAACCTGTTAATGCTGAAGCCTATGGGAGCAGAGTTTTTACAACCATGCCAACATTAATTTTGCATGATTGCACTTTAAATAAGGATCAGAGTTTTGACAGGCATGCCACAATAAATTGAGCATGTTTACACTTCAAATATCTCCTAGAACTCAGTCATTTTAAAATGAAAGTGACTTCAAACTAAACTAAGGTAAATTATAATGCTCAACCTAATATATTATCTCAGAAAATGACGGAATCTCAAAATCATCGGACTATGCAACTTTAAGTAAATCCAGTGTTGGCTCGAACGAAACACCTCCACCTCCTCCCCCCAGCCACCTGCACCCCCTTCCCCCAGCCACCTCCAACCCATCCCCCAGCCGCCACCACCTGCACCCCCCCAGCCCCCTCCACCCCCTCCCCCTCCACCCCAGCCACATCCACCCTCTTCACCCCAGCTACATCCACCCCCCTCCCCCCAGCCACACCCCCCCCCAGCCACCTCCACCCTCCTCCGTGCCACCCAGCCACCTCCCCTCCCCCTCTCCACCCCCTCCCACCGGGGCCATATCCATTTCCCCCCCTCCTCCCCCCTCCCCCACCCGGTAGCTCAGCCATAATCAATAGGACTGGACAGACTTAGCCAACCAAATACGCCGACAACACGAGGTTATACAGTTTGGGTGTGACTCAGAGAGGCAATGCTTCCGGTGCTTCCTCTATGTTGCCAACCACCTGCCGGCTTACTTGTTTGTTGGGGTTTTACCTCCTGGCAACATCTAAGGTCGCATCAGGACTTGTGACAGTGCGCATTCATGAAGTCTTTAATAGTGAAACCCCACTGGAAACCGTGCAACTGGCATCATGTGTGCATGTGTGTATGTGCATGTGTGTGTGTGTGCATGCGCAGTTTGTGGGTGTGCTCGGTGCGTATACGTGGGTGAAGTGCAGTGCTCAATCCGTGTGTGCGCGTGTGAGTGTGTCTGCGTTATGGCCCTGTCACATTACGACGCTTCTCGCCGGCGCGCCGCCAACGCGCAAAATCACTTTTAATCGTCGAGATACGTCAAACTTTTCGGCGTCAGCGCAACGTATTGGTAGTGTGCGGCCGACGTTGTGGTAAAAGTTTGGCGCGCCGTCCTGATATGACCTTAGATGTTGGTAGGACATAAAACAACAAAAAGCAACCGTTTGGCGCAATGTGTGAGAACGAGCCTCATGCGCGTGCGGCGTGTGCCTAGCGTTCGCATAACGTTATTCCAGCGATGTCGACGTGCTTCTGACATCGCCATAATGTTGGCACCTGCGCATTGTCAGTCGTCGAAAGTTTTGTGCAAGCGCAAAACTTTGCCGATCCGATGACGTGCACTGCCGACCCTCGTTGACCGTAGCCGTCCATCAACGAATACCAACACGCGCCTAACGCTTCCTGACGTTTCCCGACGTTGCGCCAAAAAATGACAAACGTCGACGCGTGTTGGCGAGAAGCGTCGTAATGTGACAGCGACATTGCACAGTATGTGTACGCGTTTAGTGAGTTCTGCTCGTGCGGGTGCGTACTTGTTAGGGTTTTTTACATCATGGCAACATCTAAGGTCATGTCAGAATGGATACCGACTTGTACTCATTGCAACTTTAGAGTGCTGTTCCACTCGGAGAGACCAACCCGCCGGCACCATGACCAAATTTCCCAGTCACATTATCCTGATACTGAGCTAAGCAGTCCTTGCCCTATCCTAGTAATGCCGATTATAACGTGCGCGCACATTACATGTGTGAATAGAGAAAGGGTCAAATAGGTATGCCTAATAATTATAATTATTATAATAATAATAAGATAGTGGTAATAGGGATAGTTATAGTAGTAGTAGAAATAATCGTAGTAATAGTAGTATTTCTATCAGTAGTGATAATTATTAATTATTCTATCACACTTTGATATGAGCATTATTACTAGGTGTGGATCTATTCTTGATAGCCCTGTCACACTACGACGTATCTCGCCGGCGCGCCGCCAACGTGCAAAATCACTTTTAATCGTCGGGAGACATCAAACTTTTTGGCGTCAGCACAACATATTTGTAGTGTGCGGCCAACCTTGTAGTAAAAGTTTGGCGTGCCATCCTGATATGACCTGAGATGTTGGTAGGACGTAAAACCACAAAAAGCAACCATTTGGTGCAATGTGTGGTAAAGAGCCTCACGCGTGCGCGGCGTGTGCTTACTGTTTGCATAACGTTATTCCAGCAATGTCGACATGCTTCTGACGTCGCCATAATGTTGACACCCGGGCGTTGTCGCGCGTTGTCGGTCGTCGAAAGTTTTGTGCAAGCACAAAACTTCGCCGATCCGATGACGCACGCTGCCTACCCTCGCCGCCCGTTGCCGTATATGAACGAATACCAACACGCGCGTAACGCTTCCAGACGTCTCCCGACGTTTCGCCAAAAAATGACACGTCGACGCACGTTGGCGAGAAACGTCGTAATGTGACAGCACCATAACTACTGCTTTACTTGGGCTGCCTGTTGTCCTGCATGTACCATCGGCTCTCCTCCCCCGACCCTCCCATCCCCGGCCCTCCTCCCCCGACCCTCCTGCCCCTGACTAACCTATTCAGTACATACCCACGGGGTGGTTGCTGCTGCCTATTGATTGCAGAATGGGAGAAGCGGCCTTTCCCTGACGAAGGACACGAATCATCCCTGAAAAGCTTATCTCACTGACCCCCGCCCACTTGGGCGCACTTCACTACCAGTCCACCGACCATATTCACCAATTGGCAGTGTATTAGGGCAAAACGCTGTAAAGACCGATTGAACAAGATACAGGGTTTTTTTTGTTCCTTAAGAATGATTTTATTTCAAATGTTGTATATACAAGTATGTATTTATAAACTCAATTCACCTACTGTGAACGTTCAGTGGGGGTTTTCCTAATAATAACTATGGCGATTCCAGATGTTGACATTTTGGTAGATCGTGGGATTAGAACCCACGGGTTCGAACCCTGGTCGAGTCTAATCAATGACTTTATAAAAATTGATAATTGTCGCTTCCGAGCCTGGCTCTCGGCATTATTAGAATAAGGCAAGAAACTGGTTGGCTCAGTGTCAGGATAATGTGACTGAGTGGGATATCGGGTCATGGTGCTGGCGGCTTGGTCTCCCAGTGGGGCAGTATTATAAGTCGCCATGAGTGCACACTGTCACAAGTTGGTACCCGTGCTGATATGGCCTTAGATGTTTCCAGGACGTAAAACTCCAACAACCAACCAAGCAACCAGATGTTGATTTATTAGTGAAACATGTTGCCAGGAATTAACACAAACACAAGCGTACCTGGGAATGGATAGTTATTGGCAGTCCGGGCTTTGCTAAGAGTAAGCCGACACAAAAGTAATGACGTCGTAGAATGAGCACAGCAAACAACTGATATGGGCCACATTCAGACCCCGTTGCTATGGTAATGTGGAATGAGTCAGTCCCAATTCGCCCACTACCTACACACAACATAAATTCCCACCAACAATTAAACCAAATATACACAGACCTAAAACGCCTCAGCGCTGATCACCCGTCAATGTTTTCTTTGTTTTCCTTCTTAAAATATTGTTTTTACATTTGTTGATTAAGCGCGAGAAGGGACAATTTCAATCGCAAAACCACGTAAACGCAATTTTCATGAAAAGTGATATAACCAATGCAGAAAAGTCTTTGTCGCATCGCGACCGACAACATGATGATAACAATAAAGTGACAGCATGATATATTTAACACCAGGTTAAACATGTTGGTTTGTTGGAGTTTTATGTCCTGGCAACATCTGAGGTCATATCAGGACAGTACGCACTCATGGCAGTGACTTGTGACAGTACGCACTCATGGCAACTTAATAGTGCTGCCCCACTGGGAGACCAAGCTGTCAGCATCATGACCTGATTTTGCACTCAGTCACATTCTCCTCATACTGAGCTAACCAGTCCTTCCTTGCCCTATCCTATTAATCTGAACACCAGGTTAGATAGCGACAAGCATACATTTTTTAAGTCATTGATTTTACTCGACTGGGTTTTCGAACTTCTGAGCTTCTGCACAGGACGCCTGCGCTCTACCGATTTAGCCACCGCGTCCAATGGGTTAAACAAATGTGTTGATGGATGCAGAAATCAGTATTTTGTAGAAAACACAATGCTGAAGAGGAAGGTTTTAAAACAAAATTATAATTTGTCAAGCGATAGCTGTTTTTTTTACAATCTCTGTGATGCGCTAACGACATCAAAGGCAAGTGTACCCGATTTCACTTTCACTTCCCTTTATGGTTATAATGAGACAATTTCTCTGTAGTGAGGGAGAGAGTGCGAGAGAGATGGAAGGAGGGGAGACATATACTGTATATGTTCCAATAGACGTGCACTGCGTCAGTGCAGACACATGGATGTGCATCTATTCAAAGTTAAATAATTTCATGGATTTGTTTTTGTTGTGCCTCTGAAATAAAGTGGGATTGTCTTATTTTATGTGCATTCAGTCTGAATATGAACATAAGTTTTTATTTGTTTTTGTCATGCCTCTGAAATAAAGTGGGATTGTCTTATTTTATGTGCATTCAGTCTGAATGTGATTGTAAATTTGTGTGTGCTTTCAATCTTGAAATGGGGGGTGTGCTTCTATTGGGTAGTGTGCTTCTATTGGGGCATATACGGTATACTGATTAATGATGGTTTAACGCCATATTGGAAGCAAAGGCCATCCATATCCAGAAAAAGCGACTAAATTTTATTCCAAAAATGTGTTTTAGCACATTTATATGCTTACATTAAATTCATACGAAATTCTGATATAGGCAAATTTGCATCAAATGACAGCAAAATTGTACTCATAGGACATACTAAAATTATTAGAAGAGGCCATGTAGTCTGGTTGTTCTTAGGAAATCTACATTTGTTCATGCTTTTCGGTGGGGGTGGAGAGAGAGAGAGAGAGAGAGAGGGAGGGAGAGAGAGAGGGAGAGGGAGAGAGTGTGAGAGGGCGAAGGTAAGAGGGACAAGGAGAGGGGGAGAGAATACAAGTGGGGGACAGAGGGAGGAGGAGAGGAAGAGATGGGGAAGATGGGGAGAGAATGAGATGGAGAGAAGAGGTAGAGTGGGAGGGAGCGGAAAGGGACAGAGGAGAGGGAGAGAGGCAGCGGGGGGGGGAGAGGGGGAGAGGGAGGAAAGAAGAGGGAGAGAGGTGAGAAGGAGGAGAGGGGGGAGAAGGAGGAGAGGGAGGGGAGGGAGGAGAGGGGGGAGAGGGAAGAGAGGAAGGAGAGGGAGGAGAGGGGGGAGAAGGAGGAGAGGGAGGAGAGGGAGCAGAGGGGGGAGAGGGAGAGGGAGAGGGAGCAGAGGACAAGCGGGGTGGGAGGCAGAGAGAGAGAGAGGCAGGGGGGAGGGGGTCGAGAGAACGAGGGGATGAGGCAGAGGGACAGGAGGTTGGTGTGTGTGTGGGGGGGGGGGGGTGCTAACGTAGTAACAATGCCTTAGTCATGGCGTCCAAGCCATACCTACCGGCGCTGTATTAAACAGGAAATGGGACGACTGATATTCACCAAATGCAAAATGCAAAGGACACGCCGCAGACAGTAGGCGTCTGCCAACACCACGTGACACAGGTGTATGTGCGTGCGTGTGCGTGTAGGTGTGTGTGCGTGTGAAGAGCGAAAGAATGAGAGAGAGAGGGGGAGAGAGGGGGGCGGGGAGAGAGGGGAGAGGGGGGGAGGAGAGACGGGAGAGAGGGGTAGAGAGAGGGAGAGAGGGACAGGGAGAGCGAGAGAGAAAGGGAGAGAGGGAGGGAGAGAGAGGGGGGAGAGCGCGAAAGAGAGAGGGGTGTATGGTAGCGGGGGGAGGGAGGTGGGGGGAGCAGCGAGCTCAGAGAATGAGACGCATGGCCATAAGGAGGAGTGCGGGGTGGGAGGGGGGAGCTACCACCACCACCACCGCGCTAGTAAAGGTCAACGGATGCCTCCCGCCCCGACCTTGACACACCGGGAGTAGGCTCCGGGGGGCACTCCATCTTGACACGGGCCCGACCCGATCTCTGCAGCGACCGGAGCATAACTAGCCGGAAACAGGCGGAGTGGCGCGGCGGAAGCACGCACTCGGTGATGGTTGATGGGAACGCTGCTGCAGTCCCAACTTTGCCCCTAGTAAGGACTAACCTTGTGAATGATGAGGGGGGAAGCTTTCCGCCCCCCACCCCCACCACCCCGTTCCTCCTCCCTGGCCAATTTTTCCCTTTTCATTATCTTAAAGTTGCGTACCAACAGACTGATCTATCTGCTACTGAAATGCAGACAATCAAATAACTTATCAGCAGCTACTGCTTGGTAAGACAACACCAACACTACAGCTGGCCAGCATTGAAAACAAGCCTGGGTACCCAGGCTTACATGCTATGGACAGTATAAATACAGCCTCAATAAGAAAAATTAAAAATATTAAATAGTCCGATGAAACATAAATTTTTCAAAACATAAACACTCACCTAGATTTGATTCTATATATCTAACTTAGACACCGATACACTTATTAAGCACTTGTTGCTAAATATAAGGGCGTACTGACTCAATTTAATAGAACCTGTTATCGCATAAGCCTATGGTGTCAGAGTTTTGGTATGCTTGCCAAAACTAATTTTGTATGCCTGCACTACAAATATCTCCAAGGTTAGCTATTTAAAATAAAAGTTATCGCAAACCAATGTAAGGTACATTATAATGATCAACGGGATATTTTTATCTGAGAAAATGAGAGAAAATCAAAACGATCGGACTATGCAACTTTAACAACAATGACAACATAATTTAACAACAAGATCCTCCACACATTCCTGGTTTGTTTGGTGTTTTATATCCTAGCAACATCTATAGAAACATGCATATAAATATGTACACATACATAACCATTATACATATATATACACACATAGTGCCAATGATTTTCCGCAATAGCGGAAAATGGACGGAAATCATGGATTGTCAAGTTTGAAATGGAATTCATAAGTTGGAGCGGAATTCCACTATTTTCATGTCAAATCCGTTATTTTGAACTAAAAAGTGACAGAATAAAGCCTAAATTGATCAAATACCACTTCTCCGTAGTCATGATCTCAAATCTAACATCAGTATTTATTTTTATTTTATTTGTCATTCTTTTGTGTGACGATCATGTTGCGATGTGTTACATTATTATTTCAATTGGTATCATTATAATAAAAGTGCAGTGTCAAGTTGAATGCTAAAGTCCCCGTCAATTAATTCTAACATGATAGCAACACATAAGTAACATAATCAAGCATAAAATTAAACAGTGTGGAATGGAATTTGTTATTTTTTTCTGAAACGGAATTGAAACGGAATTTGCTATTTGGTGAAACAGAATTTGCCTTAATTTGAAACGGAAAATCATTGGCACTACACACGTGACCTTTATTCTGAGTAAAAGTAACTTTCTAATTTAAATAAATCACATCCTATTTTACCTTTAATATATATAACGTGTGAATAAAGTTTGATATCAATCAGAAACATAGTCACCGTTATGATAATGTATCGGTACCACCATTGCTAATGTTAATAACCAGGCGAGATGATCAAATGAATTAAAAACCTTCCTTCCCATGTGATAGGATCATGACATTCAAACCCCAAACCAAAGATTTTTTATTTATACTTGTCACTACCCAACCTGACTCAGCATTAGTAGGATAAGGTAAGAAATAGTGGAATGAGATAGAAATTGTCCGCGATGTTCGGCAACACGGGTAATTTGACATTCGGACACAGCCATAGCCTCGTAGTACTAAGAAGGCCTTATGCTGCCACCTATCGAGAACCGGCCGCAGTACGTTATGCCTTGTACACTAGCGCCGCCTATAGTCACTTTCAAAATACGAAACTTGATTACGTAACTAATGATATCGATCTGAAATCTGTGGTCGAATTCCTGAACTAATCGCCTTCTGTGCCTATATAACGCCAGGACCGGCGGCTGAGAGCTCACATCGACGTGGGCACGAGGAGGACACTGACTAGCCTAAAAATTGCCACCCACCCACCCCTACGTGACATTGTTAAGGGTTAGGGTTAAAAGCTTCTTGACCTCACTGTGATTGAACCTGTTGTTATTTGAATTGAACTTTGTGCTGATCAAAAACTTGCCTGCTGGTGCTTGAAAAATTAAACCCAACTTTAAACTAATATGCTGTGTCGTTGTCTAATTATTGATAAAGGAAATCAATCCGTATGGATTATGACTACAACTGCCCAGCGGCAAAAACAAGTGCATGCACTTAACCGTTATGAGCAGAATGTATAAACGATCACTAACAAAATTAAATTTTAAAAAGACTGATTAGTCTATCTGTGATTTAAATTTCCCCTATTTAAAGTTGCATAGTAGGATGGTTTTGAGTTCCTGTAATTTTTCTGAGATACATATATTTGATTGATCATTATAGCGAAATAGCGAATGGTAAACAGGAAGTGGGAACACTTATTTGTCTCTCATTTTTGCTTGAGTGCAAGTAAATATGCAACACAAGGAATAATTAGTAGCATGTGGTGAATAAGCGGTCAAATTTCCCTGGGTCATCAGCCCATGCTTTTTCTAATCTGTTCTTTAATGAATTTATTGACTCGGCATCAATAACATTTTGTGGGAGACTGTTCCATATATTTATGATCCTGTTTGACAAACTGTGTTGCCTTAACTTTGAAATGGCTCTGGGTTTTACTAGTTTGAGAGTATTCTACTTTACTTTAGTTTGAAGTAACTTTGATTGTAACAGGCTAACTTTTTGGGATATTCGAAGTGTAAACATGTCAAATTAGTTTTTGCAAGCACACCAAAACTCTGACACCACAGGCTTCTGCAGAAACATGTTCTATTTAAGTTTAATAGTCTGATGGTTTTGAATTTCTGTATTTTTTCTGAGATAAATATATTAGATTGATCACTAGTATCTACTTTACATTAGTTCAAAGTTACTTTTATTTTAAATGGTAAACTTTTTAGATATTTTGAGTGCAAACATGGAAAATTCGTTTTGGCAAGCTTGCCAAAACTCTGACACAATGGACTTCTGCAGGAACAGGTTCTGTTAAATTGACTCAGTATTGCCTTCTATGCAGAAACAAATGCTTAATAAGTGCACCAGTATCTAAGTTAGATATGTAAAATAAAATCTAGATAGTTGGTTTGGTTTTGAAAATTTGATATTTCATCGGACTATGCAGCTTTAAATTGACTCAGTATTCCATTCTCGGCGGCAACAAATGTTTAATAAGTGCATCAGTGTCTAAGTTAGATATGTAGAATCAAATCTAGATAATTGTTTTGGTTTTGAAATGTTGATGTTTCATCGGACTATGCAGCTTTAATTAACAATTATAACCAAATAAAATGTATGCTTAACAATAATTAATTGCCAATAATGCCCGCCTCCCTCCCCCAACAAAAAAAGCTTATCAAGATATAGATAAGCACGATAGATAGTCAGTCCCTCTCCATCTTCGGGGACAAGACCTACCCTTCGCGCCAGTTTCCATGGAAATGGAGTTTGATGGATGGTCCGCGGGGAGGGGGGGGGAAGGGTTTACAAATAAACCAACGCTCAAAAATATCCACAACTACAAAATTACCGAATCTAGTTTGCAGGTACCAAATATATTGAAGTTGGGGAGAGAGGGGGGACGTTAATATACATGTATACTTCAATTTTAAAGGTGTTTTTTTTTTCAATTTTGAGCCAATCAGACAGGACTGGATTCTATCAGAATGATTTAATGTGGCAAAGATAAGTTGTTTGTGCTGACTTGCTCACCTGCATAGATAAATATGGCTTTTAGTGCTGAGCCGGTACAGAGCCGCTTATAACATGAATGTCAATACGAATAAGGCTGAACGTCATGTGATATTCAACAGGACCGCAATAGTGGATAATGCTATCAATAAATAGGCCAGATGTTTAGTCCTCCGGAGGATGTTTGTGTTGTTTTGTTAGAGATTCGGTGATTAAAGTTTTTGAGTTTCTGTCATTTTCTGATATAAATATATTAGGTTTGATCGTTATAATCTACCTTACTTTAGTTTGAAGTAACTTTTATTTTAAATGCCTAACCTTTGTGGTATCTGAAGTGGAAACATGCCAAATTAATTTTGGCATGGCCAAAACTCTGACACCAGAGGCTTCTGCAGTAACAGGTTCTATTACATTGCCTCAGTCTTCGCGTATATGTGGCAACAAATGTGTGATAAGTGCACCAGGATCTAAATTGAACATCTAGAATCAAATCTAGATGAGTGCTTTGGTTTTGAAAAATAGCTATTTTCATCGGACTATGCAGCTTTAAGCACGAGAACAATTTGGTCTCCTCATTCCACTTTTCCCTATCCTAATAATACCAAGCGCCAGGCTGGGTAGGAACACGTATCAATTATTAAGTCATTGATTTGACTCGACCAGGGTTCGAAACAAGTGCTCAACATCCCATAACCTGCCACATGGGAAGCAGGCGCTCAACACATTCGGCCATCCTGTTTAGGATTGCAAGCGGGCTAGCTTTGCCATCCTGTTTAGGATTGCAAGCGGGTTAGCTTTGCCATCCTGTTTAGGATTGTGTGGGTTAGCTTTGCCATCCTGTTTCGGATTGCAAGCGGGTTAGCTTTGCCATCCTGGTTAGGATTGCAAGTGGGCTAGCTTTGCCATCCTGTTTAGGATTGCAAGCAGGCTAGCTTTGCCATCCTGTTTAGGATTGCAAGCGGGTTAGGTTTGCCATCCTGTTTAGGATTGCAAGCGGGCTAGCTTTGCCATCCTGTTTAGGATTGCAAGCAGGCTAGCTTTGCCATCCTGGTTAGGATTGCAAGCAGGGTAGCTTTGCCATCCTGTTTAGGATTGCAAGCGGGCTAGCTTTGCCAACCTGTTTAGGATTGCAAGTGGGCTAGCTTTGCGATCCTGTTTAGGATTGCAAGCGGGTTAGCTTTGCCATCCTGCTTAGGATTGCAAGCGGGTTAGCTTTGCCATCCTGTTTAGGATTGCAAGCGGATTAGCTTTATCTGTTATCGGTTTGGTTAAAGTTGCATAGTCTGATCATTTTGAGTTTTCATCATATTAGGCTTGTCGTTATAATCTACCTTACTTTAGTTTGAAGTAACTGCTTTAAAATGACTAACTTATTTTAAATGACTAACTACTTTTAAATGACATAGATATTTGAAGTGTAAACATGACAAGTTAAAGCTGCATAGTCTGATGAAGTATCACATTTTCAAAACCAAAACAATTATCTAGATCTGATTCTACATATCTAACTTATACTGGTGCATTTATTAAACATTTGTTTCTGCATAGAAGGGAACACTGAGTCAATTTAATAGAACCTGTTCCTGCAGAAGCCTATTGTGTCAGAGTTTTGGCAAGCTTGCCAAAACTAATTTGACATATTTCCACTTCAAATATCTCAAAAGTTTACCATTTAAAATAAAAGTATATTCACACTAAAGTAAAGTCAGTAATAATGATCAAGCTAAAATATTTATCTCAGAAAAATGGCAGAAATCCAAAACCATCGGACTATGCAACTTTAAATTTGGCTTGCTTGGAGGATGGGGGTGGGGATGGGGATGGAGATGGGGATAGGGGTGGAGATGGAGAGCAAGATGGGCAGGGAGATGGGATGCAGATAGAGATGGGGAGGGAGATGGGGATAGGGATGGAGAGAAAGATGGGGAGGGAGATGGGATGCAGATGCAGATGGGGAGGGAGATGGGGATAGAGATGGAGATGGAGAGCAAGATGGGGGATGGAGATGGGATGGGAATGGAGATGGGGTGAGGGGTGGAGATAGGGATATGGATAGGGATGGAGATGGATACGGGAATGGGGACGGGAATATAGGGAGGGAGATGAAGATGGGGATGGAAAGGAAGATGGGGATGGAGATGGAGATCGAGAGGGGGATGGAAATGGAGTTGGAGATGGGGATTATATGCTTGGAGTGCTCTTATTAAAATCTCCATTCCACATTGTCTGGCACTCGTCAAATTCATTACGCGACCCAGGCTTCCACCCAGCAGCAAGCGCCCCAGACCTCGCCATCTAACTCAGACGAGGCGGAGTGGAGGAACAAAACGACGTCATCACCAACAGCGCAGACTTTTCCAATGCCATTTATTCGAGATCTCACTCAAGAGAGAAACCATTTCGGTTGTCTTCACTGGTGTAGAAGGAAGACTTGTGTATTTATATTTTAGGCTTTCTGAAACCGGTGAAGCTTTCCGTACTAACACCAAGGATTTTATATATAAGGATGGCAAAGCGAGGCTATTTGAGGCTCTCCCAGCATGCAATTCGAAAATATGGCTGCCATATTGGAAGTGTGATAATGAACGATGATAAGGGTCACATAATTTAAATAGCTAACACTATGGTATTTACAGTTTAGAACCTCCTTTTCTTCTGCTCTTCTCTCGAACGTCACACTTTAGAAAAGATGGTTGCAATAGTCATATCTGGCTGCATTTCTGAGGCATTATAAACTATGTCGGTTTAATACAAAATAAAACCACCAAAGAACTATATCTGTAAACGCCGGCATACTACTAAGCTATAGCATATGAATGACATGGACAATTGTAACACTTTCAAAATGTCCAATTATCATGCTTTCATGACTTAACTATCTATCCCGTTACTATCTGTGCTAACACCCTTCCTCCACCCCATTTATATCCATCGCAACCTTCACACACACACCTGCTCCTACACACACACACGCACCTACTACTACACACACACACACACTGTCTAAGGAGGCGCCCGCCGATCTTCCCCTCAACGCCGCCAGAGGGCAGATAAGTAGTGTTTACGCTGGTTCGGAGGCGACATACCTTTTGTATGGCAACCAGCGACGGACGGCGTCACGCGCATGTCAGAGTCATGCCCGAAACCACTCTCCCTGCAGATATTTATAGCGCGTCTCACTCAGTACCTCACACACACACCTACACACACACACACCTACACACAAACACTCGCACAGCGTATGTCCATAATATGTAGTTCATACTGCCGTTGCATAGTCCAATGGTTTTGAGGTTTTGCCATTTTCTGAGATAAACACATTAGATTAATCATTATCGTCTACTTTATTTTAGCATGAAGGAACTGTTATTTTAAATGGCTAATTTTGGAGATATTTTATGCAAAAATGTGCCAAATTAATGTTGGCAAGCACACCAAAACCCTGACACCATGGGCTTCAGTTGTAACAGGTTCTGTTAAATTGATGTCTTATGATGCCCTTCTATGTAGCAAACAAATGCTTGATAAGTGCACCAGTATTGAAGTTGGATATGTAGAATTAAATCTAAATAAGTGTTTGGGGTTTGAAAATTGGTGGGTATGTTTGTGTGTGTTCGTCTGTGTGTATTTCTGGGCGTCTCCTTTTGTGTGTCTCATTCTGTGTGTGTGTGTGTGTGTGTGTGTGTGTGTGTGTGTGTGTGTGTGTGTGGTTGTGTGGTTGTGTGTGTGTGTGTGGTTGTGTGGTTGTGTGTGTGTGTGTGGTTGTGTGTATGTTGTGGTGTGTAGGTGGTGTATGCTGTGGTGTGGGTGTGATGTATGGGTGTATGTTGTGATGTGTGTGTGTGTGGTGTATGGGTAGATTGTAGAACTTGGATTAAGTTGTTCATCACTGTACTGTCATCCTAATAGGCCCATACAATATGCTGAACAATGCTTTATGGATAGCCGAATTAACCTTCGTGCACCCAATAACCTCGATTACCATAGCACGGGACGCTTATATCAAAAAGAGCATACTCTGAAACAAGTATATTGGTAAGACCATGGTCTGGGGCAATTATATTACAAAGAGTTGAAAGACCATGGTCTGGGGCAGTTATATAAAAAAAAAAACATGATCGGAGGATTACATTATTGTTATTATCATTATCATTATCATAATAGTCATGCTGATAATGTTGACGATTTTGTTCGTGACAGTGATGGTGGTTGTGGTGATAATGATTTTGTTTGTTTGTTGTTGTTTTACATCCTAGCAACATCTAAGGTCATATCAGGACGGGTACCGACTTGTGACAGTGCGCACTCACGGCGACTTTATAGTGCTGCCCCACTGGTAGACCAGGCTGCTCGCACCATGACCCAACATCCCACACAACCTTAGCCTTCTTGAGGGCAGCTCGACTGTACCACCTCATATAGTTTACTAAATAGATTATATCAATTATTAATAAAACTTTTCTTTTTCTATGGGAATTTGTTTCCCTTAACCACAAATATATGATTGTGAGCTTTCTAATTTAATGAGTGTCTATTGGCACATAATTGATTGTCTGCTTTTACATGTAAAAGCGATGGTTTGAACAAAAAACAAACATTTCTCGCCGTGAATATGGCCTATGCTGCCGACACGGAGTAAATCAACCACCAATCAATCAATCAATCCCAAACAATCACATTATCCTGATACTGTGCAAACCAGTCCTTGTCTGATTCTATTAATGCTGAGCGCCAGGATAGGTAGCGACAAGTATCAATTTTATAAGTCATTGGTTTGACTCGACGACAACAACGACGATGACGATGACGACAACGACGACGACTACAAAAATTGAACCCCCGCTTGTTGATCAAATGTCTTGTTTTGTTCTATAATTTCCAAACTAAGAATGTGTCACTAGTTCCCATTCAAGATGCCAAACACTAGTTTCCTCGCGTTTTCTGTAGTGGAGGCTGAAGCTGCGCTGAGGTGGAGTGGGCAGTGGGGGGGGGGGGGGGGGGGGAGTAGGAGGAGGCAGCGATAAGTGGTGGGAATTGGTGACAGACCTTGCTTGAATAATACTAGCGTCGTACCGGAAGTCTCCCCCGCCCCATAATACACTGCTCCCCGGAAGTAGACGCCTACTTTACATTAGTGGGAGAATGCTATGGTGTGTTTTACCTACAAAATGCCATTTAAAAATGGTCGCAATTTATATGGCAACACACAAATTATTTATTGTCGATGTAGATTTTACTGATTCAACTTATTGGTTAAACAGGTTGAATTTATTAAATTAACACCGCTTTCACACTATTTTCACCTTTTTCTCTTTTGTTTTTATTCAGCGTTGTTAATTTGATTAACACAGTGTGTTGTTGCATTACTATTTTGGTGAACTAGGTTCTCTGTATTGTTTATAGCACACACAGGAATATATCACACATGTGCAATCAATAGGCGCATGGTTATAACTCAACAACTTAAATATCTGACATTTTGGAAGTTTAATACATCGCGGGAGGGATATTCACTTATCTGAATAAGCAATAATGAGGTGACATTTGAGACGCTTCCTCTTCACACCCGCCCACCCACACCCACATACAATCTAACATGAATAAAACCCGTAAAACTACCATCTACAGGCCCAGGATGTTATTTAATCCGGTGACACAAATTGGTGATAAAACCTTCCCGGAATACATAATGAATTATGGGTAGACATTGAATGTCAGGCGGTTTTAGAAATGAAGAAAAATGACCGATATAGTGACGCCAAGGAGAGACCACCAACATGCTATAAATAGATCTGATAATACAAGAACCGGACGCCGTGGGCGAATTGGTAGAGCACAGGTTTCATGTATAGAAGGTTGCTAGTTCGAATCCCAGTCGAGTCAAACCAATGACTTACAAAATTAATACCTGGTGCTACCTAGCCTGGCGATAGGCAGTACTATGATAGGGCAAGGACTGGTTAGCTCAGTGTCAGGATAGGCGACTGAATGGGAAATTGGGGCAGTGGGAAATTGACAGTATGCATTTATGGTGACTTTATAGTGCTACCCCACTGGGAGACCAGGCCGCCGGCACCATGACCCGATTTTCCACTCAAGTCACATTATCCTGATACTTAGTTAGCCACTTAGTTAGCCAGTCTTTGCCCTATCCTAGTAATGCCGAACACCAGGCTAGGTAGCGACAAGTATCAATTTTGTAAGTCATTGATTTAACTCGACCGGGAATTGAACTCAACCAATTCGGCCATCACGTCCGGTCAACAACACAAGTTCAAAAGGATCAACCTTGACGACATCCTGCTGTCGCAAACAGACAGTAAGAAGGTCAGAAGTTCAGCCGCACTAATTTAGATTCTGACTAAGCTGCATACGCCTTTCTTAACTTTAAAAAAAGATAAAAACACCCATAAAAAACGTACAGACGCCATTTTAAATCTAAACGCAGTCTAACCGAAATGAGATAGGTTGTGTTAGACAATTTCTATAGGTCAATTAAGTCGGTGGGGATATAAATAAACCCGCGTATTTCCGTACCAGGCTAATGACAGGTTGAGTGAACTTAAATTACCACGGAACCACCACCACCACCACCACCACCAACAACAACAACAAAAAGGGCGTGGAGACAGATGTACCCACGGGCTGTACTTTTTCCCCTTTTTTTTAAATGAAGAAAGATGTTTGTTTCTTGTTTTAAGTCCTATAAACATCTACGGTCATATCAGAATGGATACCGACTTGTGACAGCAGTGCGCCCTCATGGCGACTTTATAGTTCTGCCCCACTGGGTTGTTGTTTGTTTGTTGGAGTTTTACGTCCTGGCTACATCTAAGGTCATATCAGAATGGGTACCGACTTGTGACAGTGCGGACTCATGGTGACTTTATAGTGCTGTCTCTCTGAGACCAGGCCGTCTGCACCATGCCCCGATATCCCACACAGTCACCGAGTGCCAGGCAAGTTCAATTTTGAAAAAGTCACTGGTTTGACTCGGCATGGGTTCGAACCCATAGGAGGCCAACGCTCTACTAATTATGTCATCCCATCTGTTGCACAGGCATTTGATTGAATATTAAAAAAATACAATCTGTAATCGACGATTTTTTTTTGATTTTTTTTTTATATTTTTTTTTAATTGAGGCTGTATTTATATGTATGCCGATCTGGTCGTGAAATAGGAAGCCAAGTTGGAAAGAAGCGATGGGCATGGGTTGGAAAGGAAAGGTATAAATAAATAATTAAGTTTACAGTAAGGTAAAGCTTGCTTTATTTAATGATGCCTCTAGAGTTCAGTGAATTTTGTATCATGTCATCGGCTGTAAAATGTCAAACATGTGGTCATTCTGACATATTTCTTTGGAGGAAACCCACTGCCGCCACATAGGCTACTCTTTCCGATAAGCAGCAAGGGGTCTTTTATATGCACTTTTTCACAGACAAGAAAACACATACCACAGCCTTTCATGAACCAGTTGTGGACCACTGGTTGGAATGGAAAATAGCCCAAACTTCAAATGGGGCCACTAAGAAGGATAGATCAGTTTCACAGGTTGACACACTACTGCCTGATCAACGTCCTGCTCCCTAATTAAGTTTACAGAGGCCTCAGCTCTAGTTTATTGTCTAGTTGAACGGACAAAGGTAATTCGACACTTTGATCAGGCCGAGAATAGTTACTGTGGGCATTAGCTAGCTAGGTTAGAAGTGTGAAATTACAATGGGGCGGGGGGCGGGGGGCAGACATGTGTAACCGATAATCTTCTCTCGTTTCTTTGTTGTTGTTTTACGTCCTAGCAAGATCTAAGGTCATATCAGGATGGGTACCGTCTTGTGACAGTGCGCACTCATGGAAACTTTATAGTACTGGCCCACTGGGAGACCAGGCCACCAGCACCAGTATTACATATTACCATCATCCTATAAATATAATGCACCCATTAAAACCGATTAACTCGCCATCTGGCCCCAATCCAATTAATTGTAATCTTACTTTAATTTATTTCCCTTTTTTACCGTGGGTAAATATGTTATTCCTCCTATTTTGTCCTTTTTTTTCAGCGCTGGGCATTGGTCTTCTACATCAGCAAGAATTTACTAGAAACATCTTGATTGGATCTGATTGTTTGTTTGTTGTTTTACGTCCTAGCAACATCTAAGGTCACATCAGTACGGATTCATGTAGTACCTCATGCTACCCATAAACACACGGGACTCATATTAGATCTTCATAGAAACCTACACCAAAATGTAGTAAATCAACTTCATATTTTGATTGGTTTGTTTGTTTAACAACATCTTAGCAAAAAAAAAGTAAACATCTGTTATTGGGGTGGGGGCATATTTTGAATAGCCAAACACCAGCGCAAATAGGTGTTCTTAAAATTAACCATTTGCCAACATTTAAAATAAACCATTTGCCAACATTTATATAAAAATTAAAATAAATTTAATTGCAAAACTGAATTGAGGTAGAACATACAAAGAACTATTTGAAGCACTTCTTGGTGAAGCTTGTTTTATTTAACGATGCCTCTAGAGCGCATTGATTTTTATCATCGGCTATTGGACATCAAACATATGGTCATTCTGACATATTTCTTTGTAGGAAAACCGCTGCCACCACATAGGTTCTTTCCGATAAGCAACAAGAGGTCAATTCTTGGTGAAATGACACAATAAGATTCCACGTGTAAGATTCCAGCTTGTAATACATATTACTATCTATTGTTTTATTTAACGACGCCTCTAGAGCACATTGATTTCTATCATCGGCTATTGGACATCAAACATTCATTCTGACATATTTCTTTGGAGGAAACCCGCTGCCGCCACATAGGCTCTTTCCACAACTACCACATCATATAATACTGTGTCGTACTGTAAGCCTTACCGTTGTCAAAGCAGATGTTGCCGAGTGCGCGGCAGGCTTGTGTAGTGGCCTGCACAGACGGGGTTTCCATGAGGGCAAGAAGCGGGGGCACAAGGTCAGCCGCTACGCAGTCAGTTCTCACCGACTCTGGGGATTAAACACACGTCGACTGTCAGAAGCCAGACAATAATGCAGTTCTGCTGGTCCCTGAGGAAGGACTGAAACTGTGACCGCAGCAAACTGTCACAGATTCAGCTTACATTGCGGAAATTGGGGGTTGATGTCATTCTCACTGCTATCCTTCATTATAGATCTTATACTTTGAACTCACTTTGCACCCTATATATATATATATATATATATATATATATATATTAATATATGTATCTATATATATATGTATATATCTATATATATATATATATATATATGTATGTATCTATATATATATAGTATAGTTATACGAGTCTTACCTGGTACAGATGATGAATAACTGGTGTTTTCCTGAGGTACTAGCCTCGGATAGTCGTGGGTCAGGGAGAAGAAGCACATCCGGGTCCAGCAATCTTTAACATACTTAATAGGATAACAAATTATCTCAATATTATATGGATACTTCAGTGCTTCCGTTTTGGAACAAGCAAACGTGATAGTCGTGGTAGGGTAGGGTGGGCGGGCCCTGACCCACGACTATCCGAGGCTAGTACCTCGGGAAAACACCAGTTATCCATCCGCTGTACCAGGTAAGACTCAGATAACTATAATAGTTTACCTCGGTACTACCCTCTGGTTACTCGTTGTCCAGGGAGAATTTTACGTAATCTCATTTTTTATCCTTTTTATTCTTCATATTGTAATCATACCATAATGTTTGTAGTGCAAACATAGTAATATTTTGTTTCTCACCCTTTTTTAGTTGGTGAGTAAGCGCGATGCCAGGCCGCCTTGCTTCTCTAGTCGTTTGTTGCAATGTTTTGCAAACGATCTAGCCGTCTTCCACCCCGCGTGTGCAAGGATTCTCTTAACTGAGATTCCTAACTGTCTGGCCTGGGAGACCATGGCTCCACGTGTTGAGTGGGATGTGTTGCGTCCAGTATTGACGCCCACCTCTTTAAGTACCTTGATGGTCCATCGCGTGAGTGTGTCTCTCGAGATAGCTTAATGTGGTTTAATAAAGCTGATCCGAAGCTGTCTGGAATTCCTTATTCCGCGTGACTTGGATATATAAGCCCTAATGGCTGAAACTACACAAATTCATTTATCTTCCGGAAAACTATTTACATGTACCGTGTGCAATGGGTTCCCTGTGTGATTTGACTTTAGTAATGTTTCTAAATCGAATGTTGCCTCATCCTTATCTATCTCTATCCCATCCAGAGAGAGTGCCACAATTGGTTGGCCTCTGTGTCCGGTCACTAGCAGTAATAGCACTGCTAACTTGAAAGCTAGTTCCTTCATTGATAAATCTCTATTACTAGGCCATGACTTGAATAACTTCAAGAGTACCGACACATCCCAAAACCTATTATATTTAGGTTTGGGTGGGTTTCTTTCATTCGCCGATCTAATGAACCAGTGTGCTAACTAATGCTTTAAAATCGGTTGTCCATCTATTCTTGGTAGAATACTTGAAAGTGCACATCTCACTGCATTAACTGCATTAATTGCACCAAATCCTAAGCCTTCATCCTCTAGTATCATTAGAAATCTTAAAATTTGGGCGATTGTAGGTTTTAATGGTTTGACTCCTTTAATAAGACAATGAAGTCCCCATTTCTTCAAATAACTTGTGTATAATTTCATGGTTCCTTTCCTCCAGGCATGTGAAATAAGTCTCTTGTGTAATCTTGTCTAAACCATATTGTTCCAAATGTTTTCTTAAAAAAGGAATGCCAAAAGGGTGTCGTGACACATCTCCGTGAACTGTTAGTGGTCCCTGATGTTGTATGTTGCTCCTTTCTCGTGGAAACCTGAGCATGTCCTTTGCCTGCCGCTAGCCATGGTTGCGCGTTCCATGCTGGTTCTAACAGTACTGCATGTGCGCAATCCATCTTGATCTTCCTGGCTACTCTGCTGATAATGCTGAATGGTGGAAATATGTAATAAAATTTATTATTCCAAATTAAAGAAAACGCATCCACTCTCCAGGCTTCTGGCTCTGGATGCCGTGACACAAATTTGGGTGACTTTTTGTTGTTGCATGATGCAATTAAGTCAATTTCTGGTTTACCTCATTTATCACAAATGTGGTTGAAAATATTCTGATTTAGTGACCATTCTAGATGGTCATGGAAATGTCGACTTTTCCTGTCAGCCAAAGTGTTTTGACTGCCTGGAATATGTGCTACTGTTAGCATGTTCCTCTGCCCAATCCCAAATTAGTTTGGCTAAGTGGGTACATGGTTTGGAATGAGTCCCCCCCCCCCCCACCCCATATTACGTATGTAAGCCATGGCTGTGGTGTTATCTGTTAACACTCTTACATGATTTTTGGGTAGGTGAACTAGACTACGCCGTCCTAGATAAATGGCTGTCGAAAACATTAATGTGATCAGAGATTTCATCTTCTATCCACCGACCACCTGTTGCCTGTTGGTCTCTATGAGCCCCCCCATCCTTCTAGTGAAGCATCTGTTGTAACCGTAGTATTGGGTTCTCCCATTCTAATGGGGTTGGGCGAATTTTCAATGTGTGAAAGCCACCACATAATGTTCAATAGGCCTTCTGGCAAAATCGTCATGGGCCGTTCAAAATTGCCTTTAGTGTGAGCCAACGCTAAGTGCTTATCTATTTCTAGCAATTTAATATGTTTGTTTGTTGTTGTTTTACGTCCTAGCAACATCTAAGGTCATATCAAGATGGGTACTGACTTGTGACAGTGCGCACTCATGGTGACTTTATAGTGCTGCCCCACTGGAAGACCAGGCCACCAGCACCATGACCTGATATCCCACTCAGTCACATTATCCTGACACTGAGCCAACGAGTCCTTGCCCTATCCTAATAATGCCGAGCGCCAGGCTGGGAAGCAACAAGTATCAATTATTAAGTCATTGGTTTGACTCGACCGGGGTTCAAACCCACGACCCCACGATCTACCTACACGGGAGACGGATGCTCTAACTCATTAGGCCATCCCGTCTGGTTCGATTTAACATGTGCTTTGCCATATGGGATAGCAGGAGCATAGGCTATCATGATTCCTATTACTATTGCAACTTGCCTATCTTTGGTTTGTTCAATTGTAATAATTGGTTGGCCGTTGTTATAAACTTATCAACTTTCTGTTTCGTTAATGAAATAGTCATTTCTGTGGTGTCAATAAAAAAAAACTGAAACTTTAATTTCTTTGTTGGTGTCAAAACTGATTTAATTTCATGTACATAGAAACCTAACCTCTTAAAAGTCTCACATAGTTTTCTATTGCTGTGTTGTGTTTGTGCAACAATAAATGAGTCATCGATATAAGGAAACATAACATGTCCCTTCCTAGCCATGTGGGGAAAAATTGGTTTAAGTAACCTTGTGAAAATGCGTGGAGCACAAGCTAGACCATTTGGCATACAGGTGAACTCATCAAGTTCATCATTCCAACAAAACCTGAGAACCTTCCGATGGGGTTTGTAAATCGGTACTGTATAGTATGCCTCCCTGAGATCCACATTTGCCAGCCAGGAGTCTTGTGTTACTAAGTCTCTAGCGAAAACATTTTGAAATGTTTATACTCCACTAGTTTGCTTAACTTTCTTTGTTAAGTCCAAAATTAGTCTGATATCCCCATTTGGTTTGGGTCTCGTGAAAATATTCTAGATAAATTCCGCAGCCACATGAAGTGCTGGCTCTATAATGGCTTTTTCACAAAATTTTAGGACTTGATCATTTAACGGCTCGCATTCTGAAACATCAAAACGATAAGGAAAGGGTATGCTATTTTGTATGGGCTCCTCCATGAGTGTTATTCTAACTCCTTCTGCTAAGTTAACGAGTTAGATTTTCGGTAATGTTACTCCATTCCGATAAGCAATTGTTTATGTTACCAGCCTTAAATGCGCTTACTGGAGTCTGCGTTGCCACTTCTACTTGTTCCCTGGGTGGGGAAACGGCTTCTGCACGGTGAACTCCCTCTTGAAGGGTCTGTTCCTGTCATTCCGGCCGAACGACTGCCTCTGGCCCCTTCCCCTGGTCTGATAGCCATAGTTGGTTCCGAACCTGTATGAAAGCAAATTGCTGGTCGCTGTCAGCAGCGCAATTCCCCCATCCATTTCCTCACACAGCAAGAACTTGTTCTCTGTCATCATTATATTCGCAATCGGGGTAATAGCTGACCGGGCACGGTGGCCGAATCGGTAGAGCACAGGCCTGGCCTGTGGAAGAACACGAGTTCGGTTCCCAGTTGAGGCAAACCAATGACTTAAAAATTTATACTTGTCGCTTCCTAGCCTGGTGCTCGGCATTATTAGGATAGGGCAAGGACTGGTTAGCTCGGTGTCAGGATAATGTGACTGAGTGGGTTATCAGGTCATGGTGTGGGCAGCCTGATTTCCCAGTGGGGCAGCACTATAAAATCGCCATGAGTGCGTACTGTCACAATTCGGTACCCGTCCTGATATGACCTTAGATTTTGCTAGGATATAAAACAACAAACAAATGTAATAGCTGACAGAGCTGCTAGTACACCCTTGTGTACTATGTGCAGGACTCCCTCAAACTTTGCGGTCATCGTTGAGTTTCACGTCGGCGTCCATCTCTTTGATGGCCGATTCCGGGATGCCTTTAATCCCCATGAACCTCTCCGCCAGCTTCATAATAACCTCTGCCAGCTTGAAGGTATGAAAGTGGCCCTGAATGGTCTTCCTCATCATGGTGGTGGTCTGGATCTTCTTCCTTTTGAGAACCTTGATCTTCTTGATCACCTTCCCACTTAGTTTGGCATATTTGCCCGCCCGTTCAGTCTCAGACTCTGAATTCGTCGAAGACGAGTCGGACAATGAATCCGAAGAATAAGATTTGCTTTTCTTGCTCTTCTTCGACTTCTTCTTCTTAGCTTTCTTCACCAGAGGCTTCTTTTTGTGCACCCTGATGAAATCGTCCCCTTCGGATGACTCTGCCTTCTTCTTATGCTTCCGCTTATGCACAGGCACAACCACTTCTTCGTTGGACTCTTCATCAGAAGAGTCCTGAGCTTTGGAAAAATCCTTCCAATCGGAGTCTTCCGACACAATCACCTGCTTCCTCCTGGCAGCGTGTGGCTTACAGGGAAGCAACTCCTCCAACTTGAGCTGCACCAGCCGTGCGACCCGTTCATCTAGGTCAGCCGGCCCGGCCTCCGAGTCCCCCGCCTCCCCAGAATCCCTTTGTTCTGGTGACCTTTGTACTCATAATGGCGGTGACGGGTCTTCGTCTTCGCTAACCTCTCGAGGTGTGTCAGCCTTACCCCGAGTTGGCCATAGCTGGGAGTCTGTAAGAAACCCAAAACCAAAAGGTTAGGTATCCTTCGAGGTGAACATGACACAGGTAAACAATAAATTATTATATCAAATGTGTCTATCCGTATTTATACCGTTTTTAACACAGCCATGTGGCTAATTTTTCAGTCGTAGGTAAACGGTATGGACAACCAACCGAAACCAAATGAGGGGTAGGGACCCATGTAGCGCTACCCTCCCACACTCTCTGTCCAATAAACTTCTCCCAACAGTCGCTTTTTTGGCCAACAAGTTGGAGAAAATACTATGGGACTTGGAGGTACGCCTAATAAACAATTTGGGGAATCTCAAAGAAACCCAGGAATAAATCCTAGCGATGTAAGTGGCTCCTGCCAAACATCTCTCCGTTCGGCAACGGGCGGCATTATAAAAAAACAATGGCTGCATTCTTCTAACGATGTTACGACATATCGTAAACTCTAACTCAGTCAATACTTCATGAAAAGTTTTAAAAACTTGATGTATTTGAATGCTAACATGAACTATACCAACATATCCAGTCAAAAGCGATACTAACCTGGTTGGTTTAGTAGTTAATGTAGAAAAACTGCCGGAGCTACTCAACAAACGTCCTCCCGTTGTGAGTAGATTATGCTAATTGCTGGACCCGGATGTGCTTCCTTCTCCCTGGACTACGCATATCCAGAGTGTAGTACCGAGGTAATATATATATATATATATATTATGTCAATATAAAGATATGTATGGGAATATTACTTATTATTATTATTATCCTCCATAAGATACGACACTGTACCGGGGGCGCCATCTCCACCACCTCACCTCCCCCGGATGGTGACCAGTGTCAGTCGCACCGGAGGATTATATATTTATAGTCAGATGCCTCCCATCCAAATCGGTTTGTTTTTCCAATAGCTTTACATCATTTGAGGCAAATAAAATGCTTATTTTCTTTATAGGATTCTTGCTACACATTTATTTCTAATGGAGACTGCCATGAAATTATACTAGCAAACATTTTAAATATACAAAATAATACTTCATGTACACATGTGTATTCACCACCATTTTAACCATCTTCTGTTTGGTAGACGTAACTGACACCTGGCATGCTGGGTCCCATCCTCCCTCACTTCCTGAGTGACCAGCGAAACTCAGAATACTTAAAACACTTAGGGCCCAGTCACACCTTACCGGACTGGGGAACCGGACGAGAACCGGACATTGTCCGGTACTGTACGGCGACGTCTGGCACATGTCCGGTACCCATCCGGCTGTGTCCGGTACAAGTTTTGAACACGCACAAAACTTCTACTGGACACCGCCGGACTGTCATGTCCGGTTGGTGTTCGGTACATGTCCGGTACATGTCTGGTACATGTCCGGGACCCATCCGGTCCCCATCCGTACATGTCCGGTACCCATCTGTTGGTGACCGGTTTGTCTGTTTTGTCCAGTACATGTCCGGTACCTATCCGTTACTTGTCCGGTTCTCGTCCTGTACATGTATGGTACATGTACGGTACTTGTCCGGTCACCCAGCAGCAATTGACCCAATTACGCTCCATTTTGATACATTTTGTGTACCGGAGAGCACCGGACTAGAAAATTCTTTAACTCCACCCAACCCACCCTCATTGGCGCACAGAATCCAACATATTAAAGTCGCATAGTCTGATGGTTTTGAGTTTCTGTCACTTTCTGAGATGTACATATTAGGTTGATCGTTATAATCTATCTTACTTTGGTTTGAAGTAACTTTGATTTTAAGTGGCTAACTTTTTAGATATTTGAAGTGCAAAAATAGCATGCCAAAACTCTGATAGCATAGACTTCAGTAGTAACACGTTCTAGTAGATTGACTTACTGCACCATTCTAATTCTATGCAGCAACAAATGCTTAATAAGTGCACCGGTATCTAAACTAGATATCGAGAATCAAATCTAGATCAGTGTTTTGGTTTTGAAAATTTAATACTTTCATCGAACTATGCAACGTCAGGGAACCTTTTGTTTTGAAAATTTTGATTAGCAACAATTGCTAATCAAATTGGAAATTGAAAGCGATTTACATAACTTGTATCGCGATTCATGACACGATACCGAACAAAATGTTCCCTGAACTTTAATTAAACCTTCAATTAGATCTGGAAAGACAAATAGGGCGATTTTTTGTGCTTACCAACTTTGGCAATCTCTGCGGTACACTGGGCAAGCTTCACCTTGTTGCCCGAGTTCTTCTTGAGTCGCTGACAAAGCTCTGTAAGCGCTCCATTCTGTACAAGCTTTTTCACCACAGCTTCCTTCACTTCAGACTCTGAGAGGTAATTGCATCAAATGTGTTTTTTAATTAATTAAACTATCATCCTAATGCTGCAAAATCTAATTGTTTTGAGTTTCTGCCATATTTATTCAAGTATTTTTACGTATCATTATAATTTAATTTTACTTTGGTTTGAAGTAACTTATTTTAAAGGGCTAAGAGAGATATTTTATGTGTAAAGATATCAAATTAATTTAAGCCTGCACATTGAAATGCAGGACATGGTTTGAATAAGGTTTATTAACCAGTTTTAAGGTATTCAAATTCTCATGATGACTAGAAGTATTAAATTTTCAGTAAATACTACTTAATTGGGGATTTGTAATTAAATATTAGAAATAGTCCAGAGATACTGCTTTGGTATTGTCTTGTTTATAGGTTTTTGGAACGAAATCCCATCTCAAGAGTTTTATAAATATACATGTGGAAATGCTAGAATTGGATCGATTATTTGGCCTGTATCAGGATGTCTATGGCACCTTGTGGTCCCATGTGGTCATCCATATAAGTACCGGTAATGCCGAAGATTGCTTAATTTTACTGAGCCCACAAGATCCACTGTTTTCATTGTGATTTTTTGTTTTTTGTTATTGTTTTTTTTGGTACATTAGTTGTTTAAGCAGGGGAAATTTCAGTCGCAGACGACTGGTCTTCCTCATTCCACTGCTCCTTGCCATATCCTAGTAATGCCGAGCGGCTGGCTAGGAAGCGACAAGTATCAATGTTTAAGTCATTGGTTTGACTCGACCAGGATTCGAACCCACGATCTACCAACACGGGAGACAGAGGCTCTAACTCATTCAGCTATCCCGTATAATATATTCACATATTGACCCTGAATATATTATAGCAAGCACACAGTAGCCATTGTGAGGTCTACCTACATAATATATTTCCTTCTTTTTTCATATTAAATATATGTACAACTTAGAAAATCAATTATGACATGAATATTGATCAATGGAAAGACATTAAGCTATAAAATCATCATCACTTACCATCTTTGTCGAGTCTGTTGATAATTTCATCCAGGAGTTGTTCACACTTAGTGTCATTCGATTCAAGTTTTAGTGCTTCAAGTGAAGCAATTGCATCCTCTAAAAAATGGGGAAAACCAGATATGGTCCACTTAGCAAAATTGTTTTTAAAATGACCCTCAAATTCAGGTAAATTAATTTCATAAATAAGCCAACTAGCAATATTTATTAATTAATGAAAAACAATTTTAATCTTTTTAAACAAGCGAACACAATTTATTAATGCAACAAATATTTCATCCAATGCTATATAATGGTATGATAATGTACCAGTCAGGCATGAAGACATAAATTCTTAGTAGTTACATATATATGTGAATGAAAGATATGGTGCTCATTGCTGTAAGTCATAACAAAGAATAAAACTTAGTAGGCCTACATCTAAAGCGCTTCATTCACGCACTGCCTGTACACAGAATTAATTCATTTAGTTTTCTTCTTCAAATAGATTATCAAAGATTTACACTGGTTTGTCTATTGATCTGAAGTTGACAGTAATAGCAAATACCAAAAGCTGCATCTATTTATCTGTCCATACAAATCCATTTGTCATATTTGTCAGTGCGTAACTTACACCAACATGCAAATACATGAAATAAATGTACCCATGTAAGTCATGTCCATATTTACTTTCATTGCACTTTAGATCCTTTATTGCACTCCTATTACTTTGATACGGAGATGCCTTCTCCTCAGCCGAATGACACTAGAACCACATGATGTCATTACAATATAGTTCCACCAAGAACTGTAAAATAGCTCTACACATTCGCAATAAAAGGTGAAAGAGAATTGTACATACTTGTAGAGGAATGAAATAATCCTCGTGGATGGACTTCCAAATGGACTTCAGCCTTCGGCTCCGGTCCATTTGAAATCACCCCACTCACTTACTTAATCTATTATAGATACCTAATTCCTATAAAACTGTGTCTTTCGATTATACTATTTTCTAAATTCCTTTGCGACTACTTTAGTACTTACCGATGCTTGCCATATTTATAAATAGTTGGCGTGTTCCCGAGTTGCGGCCTCGTACACTACTGATGTATAAACTACGAGACAGCCATCTGGTCTAGGGGTACATTTCTGAAAATGGAGAAGGAAGAGAAGAACAATATAACACAATATTTTTTAATCGATTAAGTTCAAGGCATATTGGGTCATAGACATTTCTAATTTCTTAACCACCAACTTAAATGAAAATATATGTTGTTGCCATGCACTAAGATAAGGATGGTGTATTAACAATAGTGACCTAGTATTCAGGTTAATGTAGGCCCTAAAACATATTGATGGACTGTTACCTGGTTATTCTAACTCAATTAAATATCTCAATGGGTCTTAATTATGCCAGTTTCTACAGTATTTAGTTATCACTCACAGTTCACTGCTACAAACCACTCATTTATAAAATAAACAGATGGGATGGTCGAATTAGTAAGAGCGCTAGCTGACTTCCCATGTGGGATGGTGTGGGTTTCAGTCAAACCAATGACTAACCAAATTTATACTTGTGGCTACCTAGCCTCGGGCACGGTATGAATAGAATATGGTGGGGACTGGTTTGTTCAGTATTAGGATAATGTGACTGAGTGGGATATCAGGTCATGGTGCTAGTGTCCTGGTCTTCCTGTGGGGCATATAAGTCACCATCAGTTTGCACTGTCACAAGTTGGTACCCGTCCTGATATGGCTCTAGTCTATGTTGTCACTATGTAAACTCCTAACAAAACTAAAATATGCCTTGACTGTGACCGTGCATAAAAGAAAATATAAATATATATATATACTTGTATATATATTTTTTTAATCTGCATTGTAATACAATGTTTTCAATGGTATGGGTTCAAAGGGGTCATTTGTGTAAGTAAGCCCCTCTTGAATGAGCGGATTATGGCAGATATAGGCTACACCGTTGACACATTTTCACATGCCCATTATATGTGCTATGTAAGGCATAACAGCTACTAATGCTACAGCACAGAATAATAATGAGATACCATTTGGCACTCAGATAATGCAAAACACTGACTCATTCAATGCCAGTCACATTCTCGGCATTCTTCAATGGGGCCACTTTTGTGTGTGTTCCATCCTCGGATGATCCTGACAGTGAGTGACATTATTATAGCCTAGACTACAGTATGTATGGCAATATGCTATGCTTACTAGTAATAGTAGTATTCTGGGGTCCATCAATATATGGGTTTGAAATAGTTGCAACTTGCAAGCAGAAGCAGGACAGATAGTACAATGTGGGATCAGCTTCCTGTGAAGGGTGTCAGCTGCCCCTTCCTCTACAATACTGTATGTAGCCTCAAGCCCTTAACTGCTTCCAGCTGCAGTGGTTTATAGTCAGTCACTGAGCAACACTGCTCACAGACCCAGTCACCGCGTCAGGCTGTCGCCAAGTATCCCACTCGCCGGTACCTCCCAGCTCCCTGTGGGGCTTAGACCACTTGTAATTCCGAACCCCGATGTCTTCAGTGTTACATCCAGACTACAGTCTGGACCTCGGGACCTCTCAGATCAACGACTACGTACCTTGGGAGTCGGAAACAGGTGTGACAATCATGCAATCACAGCGCCGTCAAGTGCCATCTCGGAAGTTGTCATTGAAATGCTGCTGTTGTCGCTATCTATTGGCATCTGAATGAACTACTCTGTTTTGGTGTCATTTCCTACCACGTGGTGGCGCCACAGAACTAGCTTATGGCAGAGAGCGTGTATTTATATACACGCTCTCTGCTTGTGGGCAGAGAACGTACACACACATTCTCTGCAGTGCTCCGGGTAACACGAGGGTTGGTTGTTGGAGTTTTACATCCTGGCAACAGGACGGGTACCGACTTGTGACAGTGTGCACCCATGGCGACTTTATAGTGACACTATTATTATCCTGACACTGAGCCAACCAGTCATTGCCCTATCCGAATAATGTCGAGCACATGGCTAGGAAGTGACAAGTATCAATTTTTAAGTCATTGGTTTGACTCGACATGGAGTTAGAACCCATGGGTTCGAATCCCACGATCTCCAAAATGGGAGACAGAGGCTCAACTCATTCGGCCATCCCGTCTGGTCGGTAAAACGTGCGAATGGTGTGATGTAATTAGTCTTACTACCACCATTTATTAGCAACAGTTATATACTTATTTAATTAACGTTGCATAGTGCGATGGTTTTGAATTTCTGTACTTTTTATGAGATAAATATGTTCGATTGATCACTAGTATCTACTTTACATTAGTTCAAAGTTACTTTTATTTTAAATGGTAAACCTTTTAGATATTTTGAGTGTAAACATGTCAAATTAATTTTGGCAAGCTTGTCAAAACTCTGACACCGTAGACTTCTGCAGTAACAGGTTCTGTTAAAGTGACTCAGTATTGCCTTCTATGCAGAAACAAATGCTTAATAAGTACATGAGTATTTAAGTTTGATATGAAAAATCAAATCTAGATAATTGGTTTGGTTTTGAAAATTTGATATTTCATCAGACTATGCAGCTTTAGCCAAAAGCGTCATAGACATTTATGTGTTATATATTATTATATATTATTATATATTTATTACATGTGCATTATATATTTATTACAAGAATGAAATTATTTCTCTCAATCATTATATATTATATATATTCATAATACATACCCGATATGTATACATCCATGTATATACGTATGTACATACATGTCTAGAATGTCCATACATACACAGCTATGCGAGCTGCATACAGTTCATCTATCAAGACCAAAGATAAACATATATAATAAGTATTTATTAATATGCATGGGGTTGGCTACCACCAGTATTCCCATATGTTGCATTGGTTCCAACGCTCCCATAATAGTTAATACAGTCACTAGAATCTAATTAGGAGATTCTTGTCAAAAGTGTGGTATATATATTAAATATGTATTTATATAAACTATATATAATATACACACACGCTCTATATTTCAGGGCTAATATTTTTCTTTCAAACTCGTCAATATAGGTCAATTGTATATACAATATATATGGTTGCCACTCACTACTATACCGTTCCCACCCTTTTCTGCTGGGACATATGTTTAAATTGAGGGTGTTGTAAATGTATAACAAAGAAACACATCCGGCACTGACGCTTGCGCAAAGGCAATTCTCACATATTACTTAAAGCTGCATAGTCTGATAAAAGCCTCAAATTTTCTAAACCAAAATAATTATCGAAATTTGACCTTACATATTTAACTGAGATACTGATGCACTTATTAACCATTTGTTGCCACATAGAAAGGAATACTGAGTCAAGTTAATAGAATCTGTTACTGCTGAATCCTATGGTGTCAAAATGTTTCTGTCCTTGCCAAAATTAAATTTGACATGTTCACACTTTAAATATCTAAAAGGTTATTTCATACTAATGTAAGGTAGATTATAACAATCAATGGAATATATTTATTTTGGAAAATGGCCGAAACTCAAAACCCACGGTCTGTGCAACTTTAACTTTAAAGTTACATAGTCCGATGAAAACCTTTTTTTTTTAGACCAAAACAATTATCTAAATTTGATTCTACATATTTAACTTTAATGCTGGTGCACTTATTAAACAGTTGTTATCACATATAAGAGGATACTGAGTCAATTAATAGAACCTGTTACTGCAGAAGCCTATGGTGATAGAGTTTTGGCAAGTTTGCCAAAATTAATTTAGTACGTTTCCATTTCAAATATCTCAAAAGTTAGCGATTTAAGATAAAAGTTACTTCAGATAAAGTAAGGTAGATTATAATGAACAACCTATTATGTTTATCTCAGTAAATGTGAGAAACTCAAAACCATTGGACTATGCAACTTTACGTAAATCTTTATGGTACAGCTATGATATTTACACATGCATTCTTTTCTAATGTCATGAAAACAAGACCTAAATTATAGCTAGAGAACCCTCCTTTTGAGGAACTGAAAGGTAGGATCTACCGCAAAGCATGACACTAGAGAAGTAAACTCCAATTTCAAAAAAATCTTTTTAATATCATCGAGATGCATGCACCTCATATCAGATGTTAAGATGATAAGATACTAATCTTGGCTAAAAAGTTAAGAGGTGATGCCTGCTGTACAAAACCTAGCACTCCTCACTAAAACACTTTTGCAATGAAATTGGTGTTTCATGAGCACTGGCAGGCATTTGTAACTTCTGACTCTCTACTGACCTGTTCCGAAAGCAAACGTATTACACCTCACCTATGTTTGTTAGTTAGGCACATTTTGACATCCTTCTCAACCATATCTTTATACCGCTTGATGGATGAGGGAGATTCTAGACCTGAACAGAGGCTCTGTAGTTGCCTGTCTGTTGGCATGTCATAATTTGGGCACCATGTTGATCCCATATGGGTCCCAAATTATGACATGCTAATAGACAGGCAAATACAGAGCCTATGTTCAGGTCTTCAATCTCCCCCATCCATCAAGCGGTAAAGAGATATGATTGAGAGGGATGCTACAATGTGCATAACTAACAAGCATTGGTGAGGTGTAATTCAGTTGCTTTCAGAGCAGGTTGGTTGAGTCAGAAGTTAAAAATGCCTACCAGTGCTCAATAAGCACCATTTTCATTGCAAAAGCCTTTTAGTTAAGATTTAGAAATGAAATTTAAATTAGAAAAAGAAATTTAAAAAAAAGAATAGATTTGATACCGTCGGTGCCCGACATCGGTCCAACGTCAGGCCATGGGTGGTGGCTCGATGCGGGGCAGCAACAACCAGCGGCGGGCCACCCGAGATATGGTTGAGAAGGATGTTACAATGTGCCTAACTAACAAGCGTAGGTGAGGTGTAATTCGGTTGCTTTCGAAGCAGGTTGGTGGAGAGTCAGAAGTTATAAATGCCTGCCAGTGCTGATTACACACCATTTTCATTGCAAAATCCTTTTGGTTAAAATTAAATAAATAGTGTTTTTCTAAAAGAATGGATTTTAAAAACCTGTAGTGACCGTCTGACCAATAGCAACTGTCGGCCCTGTGCTATCTGGGTACATATTATGACATCAGTATGACGTTACTGTGATGTTGTAACATTACAATGCATGGGATAATGTCAGTCTAATGTTACTGTGACGTTATAATGTGCCATAACCAAATAATAATGTTAGCCTAACATTACTTAACATTATGTGTTAGCTGGGTATATATATATACCTGGAAGTGTATAGGCTATACATAGAATTAGGGTATTTTCTTTTAAAATATAGGATTTGATATAAATCAACCAAATTTAAATTATTATGTGTGGTGACCTAGAGGTCTGTCCGGAAATTTGCCATTTCAACATACTTTATGAGTACATAGATTTAGATATATGACTGTTGCAGCTATAATGATATATTTGAATAGGTTTATACTAATTATAGTCTAAACCTTTCAAAGTTTAGAACCTATCCAAATTAAAATAATTACACCCCGATACTATTCCTTGGGCTTTTGCGTTATGTGTAAGCATCATTTTAGTATATCGTGTTGGTGTTGCATGACTGGATGTCTTGCATGCAGCATAAAACTGTGAGAAAGTCACATATCAAGTAGTACTAGTAGTTTAAGAACCTCCCATGGCCCAGCTCTGCAACCCTGACGCACCCTAGCGGAGTTCTGTGAACTAAGTTACCTGGACACGATAGAGTGCCGTAAGGGACACAATCTTGAACTACACCATATGTTCTAAATATGCATTGAATCTAACGCATACTTAAAAATACAGCAAAATAACAAACACTACTAGAATAGAATTTTTTAACCTATGACTTACGCTATTTCGTTTTCCTTCCGACAGGATATCTATATTTGGAACAGTTACCCGTGAATTCGGCGCCGAAACCCCATTCACCACAGTGGTGCTCCATGGCAGTGATCGCGGGCAAGTCGTAGGTGGTAGTTGAAGACGTCATGGCCTACACTGTGGTACTTTTGGGGGGAACTCCGTGGGGCTTTAGACTCCAAGGCGGCACGGATTTTAATGAACCAATAACAATCGCGAAGGTAGGTGACATCGGGGCCTCCGTTTTCATACTTGTTCAACAGAAACATACTGTATTCTTAAAGAAATCACCCCGGCGTCTTGGGATGTCTCGCAGAGACTAGAGTCGGGGGGGGGGGGGGGAACTGAAAGTTTGAGTGAGTGAGTTGTATCCCCCCACCCACCTCTCCCTGAAAGTAGATGATAGCATCGGGTTTATTAGAAATAATTAATCCAAAGCAAAACACTCACACCTACCAAGCACACGCGTTTGGTGCTTCAAAGAACAGTTAGCTAGGTGTATGCAATACATATACAGTTGATGTGACTTTACTGTGCGTCAGAACGCGTGGGGGACTGGGTGCCGCACGTGAATTCAGAATGTAAACAAACGATGACCGCGGCAGAGACTGGGGGAGAGGCGCCCGTCACGGGGCCGCGGCCGGCCGGGCGACCCAGGCGGGGACCGGCGGCGGGGGTCCCCGTCACCGCCCCGGTAAGGCGAGGGGAGGGGGACGGCCGTTCCGGGCTACTGATATTCGTGTTGTATAGGTTCAACCATTACCATGGGAATGGGAGTAGATTCACTTCACACGCCCATGTTGGATACTCTGCTTACCGCCAAATACTTACACGCTAGCCCATGCTTCTTATACTGTTATATTTATAGTGTAGTAGAGAATACGTAGGCCTGAGCCTAACACTTAGTAACAGCTAACTCCTGGGCTTTCTGCTCATGAACCGCACTCTGTGTGTGTGTGTGTGTGTATGTATGTGTGTACATATATATATCTGTGTGTTATTAGAAATATTCAAGATCCAGTGACATTTTGATTGATATTAAATGAGATATTTGAAATATTCAACACTAATGAGGATAATATGAGAATCACACTAGCCTACAGTGTAGACCATTGCAGGTGTCATTTCCTCATTATCCAATCACTATTTGGCTAATTGACTTTACGTAAACAGGGCATTACCTAGATAAAAGATTCATCCGGTACTTGTAGTACACGGGTGAAGGACAACGTAGTGTAAATATGGGCGAAAATAGGTTTAGTATAGAACATGAACTAGAAACTGTGGCTCCAGTGTCAAATGGCTACCCATATAGGCAGAGAGTTGGTGAAATGGGCGAGAATGCAAAAAGACAAGATGTCGGCGCTAGAACGCTGTTGATTTCACTTTTAATTCTTATTAAACTAGATATTTTATTATATTTTTCAACTCAAAGGTAGCGGGTAAATATGAAGACACGTACAAAGAATAAATGTTGCTTCTTAGATTGTGAAATTAGGCTCTCATTTCATTAACCTGCTTTTTCGACCGTTTTTATATAGGGCTGGTATTCACCCGTGTACTGCGAGTACCTGGACTAGACCACGTGTACTCATCCATCTATTAGACCCACCTCACATTCACAACAAGGCACTTTCATAAATAGGCTTAAATATCACATTTCTAATGAACACAATTGCATATTTATTCTAATCCTGTCAGATATCAAATTTATTCTCTTCAGATATATATATACATTTTTTTTCCAGGTTATGGCTAAATAGACTAGCTTAAAATTGGTGTAAAAACCTTTATTTATAATTTTGTTTGGAGGGTTATTTTGATGCCACGCAGGTGAGGCCAGAGGGGAGTGGTATATGAGCCATTAAAAGTATTACCTACTCGTGGAAACAATACCCACGTTGATACATTGCTTTCACCACCCCCTACCTTGAAGACCACCCTCCTTACAGCATCAATGTGTCCTTATCGGGGACAGTGAAAGGCTTGATTTATTTGTTTGTTTGTGTGTGTGGGCGTGTGTATATATACTTATATATGAATGTGTATATATGTGCATGTGTGTATATATATATATATATGTATCTACGATAATATTTGGTGTTGGGAAACGGCATTGTGTTTGGTTTGGATAAATAACCGTTTGTCATTCAATACAAGTTACAACATTTCTCGACATTAGTGAAAACTATCTACTTTGTTGTCTCTTCAAATTTGAAAATAGATCATATATATCATATTATATTACGAGAGTAATCAGTGCATGGAAATGTACTGATGATTACAATAGTATAATACTACTGGTGATATGCTAGTGAACACATACATGTATCTTACTTTTCTAATTATATGTGCTTATTGTATTGCTGATTACAATAATCTAATAATGATACTGCTGACATGCTAGTGAACTGATGCATCCTACTTTTCTAATCATATGTGCTAGACGCCATTATACCACCATTTTGTCTGCACATACATTTCCCGAAACCCAGTAAATAATCATATGAGATCACCAAGTACATTAGTGGAGTTGGGAGTGAGATTACATTAACAATAACAGTCACGCAGAACTGTTGTACGCAGATGGAAGGAAGACTGGTTTCGTATCACTACCATTGATCATTTGATGAGAGCATGTCTGAAGTTTCCCCCCCCCCCCTTTTTTTTTATAGGGTAGAATTTGTTTTATTTGGCTATCACAATAAGGCACTTACTTTTTCTTTCATTCCCTGGCAAAGTTGGTCCAATTTGTCTGATTTACAAGGTATGGTTGTACAAATACTCATACTATCTATACATGTGGAACCCGCCCACTGGCCTAGTATGAGCATAGTTCTCAGTGGTGTAAAAGTATTAGGATGTCTTCCAATCGATCTTCTTTCCTGGAAACTATATAAACAAAGATGCAAAACATGGTAGTGAAGAGAGATACCAGAGACCAGAACATGGTGGGCAAATCGTCCAGCACATGTGGGTTAGGAGGAAAAAGAGATCTATAACATATATAGAGGGCCTGCTTTAAACCAATTGGGCTCTGCTATGCACCCAAGGAGGCCCCATGCTAGGCTAATCTACTCTAGTCTTATAAATCATTTCACTAAAACAGACCTTGGCTGTGAACCTGGGGGGGGGCCATGCCAAAAATGTTCCCAGTTCAGCCCTACATCTGCTAAGGCCAGCCTGTGTGTATGTGTGTGTATAACACACACATACCCACACACACACAGCTTTTATCATAACAATACAATTTTGGTAATTATGGAACACATATTGTTGAAATAATCTATTTTGCCGTACTAATAAGAATATTAGGTGTAATTAGAATGTGTGGGAAACATGAACCCCACAGATCAGTATTTTGCTATAAAACAACTACGTTCATTAAAGCACTGACTTGCATGTACACAACAGTAGCAAGCACAAAGAGTAGCATGCACACCAAGGTGCCTATCACACTATGGCGGATTGAGCAACGGACAGAACCGGACAAAGAATATTCTAGTCCGGTGTTATTCAGACTTGAAATGTATCGATTATGTAACGGACGGGTAATGGATATGTAACGGACAGGTAACAGATAATAACCACATATGTCAGTCCGGCGCAATCCGTTACAAGTTTTGTGCATGCTCAAAACTTGTAATGGATCGGGCTGGATATCAACGGTTATGCAACGGACACAAATCGGACTTTGCCGGATATTAACGGACTTTGTTTGGTTTCTTTCCGTTTCCCCAATCCGGTGATGTGTGACAGAGCCTTTAGTAAAATGCATGCAACGGTAGCACAGACACAACGGTAACACACACGCAACAGTCACATGCACACGACCGTAACATGTACACAACAGTAACATGTACACAACAGTAACATCTACACAACAGGAACTGCACACAGCAGTGAGATACATACAACAGTAATATGCACACAACAGTACCATGTACACAACAGTAACTATGCACACAACAGTAGCATACACAATAGTAACACGCACACAACAGTAACATGCACACAATAGTAACATGCACACAACAGTAATGTGCACACAACAGTAGCATGCACACAGCAGTAACATGCACACAACAGTAACATGCACACAACAGTAACATGCACACAACAGTGGCATGCACACAATAGTAACATGCACACAACAGTAGCTTGAACACAACAGTAACAATACTAACATGCACACAACAGTAGCATGCACACAATAGTAACATGCACACAACAGTAGCTTGAACACAACAGTAGCATGCACACAGCAGTAACATGCACACAATAGTAACATGCACACAACAGTAGCACGCGCACAATAGTAACACACACACAACAGTAGCTTAAACACAACATTAACATGCATTGCTGCCTTCAAAATATGTCTGGTCCTGGTTCTACAACACGAGTAGTGTGTGAGGCACATGGTGAGGAATTCCTTTGGAGTAACAAATTCTAGAATAGGGTCAAACTGACCTGGTTCCCCCCTAAATGCCTATGCACCCAGCATGTATTACCAGAGCTATGTGGGAAATTCTGTCTGGCAGTCGGTTACTTTCGTATCGGGTTTTAAGGAGCCTCTTATAGCAAATTGAGAGTTGTGGATTTAATTATGCTATCTTTAAGAATTATTTCTTATTTGTTTCCAAGTGTATATTTGTAATGGTTTCGCACATATTTGACCTGCGCTCTCGAGTCATTGAGAGCCCTGGCCTGTATTATGTTAACAGCAATTTTGAATATGTATATTTACATACTTATCTTTTAAAATAATTAAAATTGTAATTTAAGTAAATAGTTAATATGGAAACCTTGAGAAGCGTATCACTTCACGAACAATATGTTTGATATATATGTATAATATATCTGGTACACAACCATCACGATTATTTGCAAGCAGTATGTTTAATGTATGAGCTGATTCAAATGAATGTAATATCAGGTCGTTGCAACTCTCCTTACGGATGCGTTATCGATAACAGCATTAGATGCACCTTATCTCGCTCTGACCTCATCCTCGGGATCAGCTATGGAGAGCAGGAAATGAGATTAGCTTAGTCCTACGTATTACATTTAGTGATTTACCTTCAACTCGAAGCCTCAGCTGACCAACATTTTATGATAGCTGACAATCAATCGCGAAAGCGTATTTATTACATACAGTAAGTTATTTAGAACATAACATTTATAGCTGAGGTAATATGTCTGATGCAAGCAACTTCACTTTATTTGATATTCAAATAATTTATATATAATACCATAATACCGAACAACATATCAATCAATCAACAATCAATCAAACAACCAAAAAAACACAAGTCCTGTGTACACCGATGTGCTCAGGGTGCGGGTCAGGCCATACTTGCTGACACTAGATTTTGTTCTCTTTGCTATACTCCAAAGCATGGTACCGCAAGGAAGCCTCAGGGTTTCCACTGCCATAGGCAACTAGATCTAAATGACAATACCAAGTTCATTAAAATTATTTTTTGTATTATTTGATCGTTAATTTATATAGACACACACATATATATATGAAGGTGTGGGTCATCCGATCGATCCAATCGATCCTGCTCAGTGGACCCATTTTCAGTTTGGGCTATTTTCCGTTCCAACCAGTGGTCCACAACTGATTCATCAAAGGCTGTGGTGGTATGTGCTGTCCTGTCTGTAGGAAAGTGCACATAACAGACCCCTTGCTGCTTATCGGAAATAGTAGCACATGTGGGGGCAGCTGGTTTCCTCCAAAGAAATATGTCAGAATGACCATATGCTTGACATCCAATAGCCGATGATAAAAGTCAATGTGCTCTAGAAGCGTCGTTAAATAAAACAAACGTTCTACTGTTGGGCATAAAGGCGTTGAAATAACTGGTTAACACAGTTCCTAACCTCACAGGTTGTCTAGGTCAACGGCACATGTAATCGTTACTGCACTACGGTGAAACAAGCTTTGGAGAGTGCTTATCAACTTTTGGATCTCAAAACAAGATGTAGGCCTACTCAGTAGGCGATAATCAAATAGGCAATGCCAGTATGAATGTTGGTGCTGTAGAATATGTAGAATACTGCACAAGATTGTCAAGAATCCCATATCTTCCCCCAGTACTAAAGGGGTTGGTATGGTTATATAGACTTACAAGTATGTGACCATCACATGAACATTACTTCATCTATTTTATATATATCTAAATATATATAATATATATTATGTATATAGTTTAAATGATCATGATAAACTCATGAGTGAATGACCCGACCAAAGTGCATATATTCAGTCAGGTCATTCACTTGTGAGTTTATTATGATCATTTAAACTATATATACATAATATACATTATATATATACAATAAAATAGATGAAGTAATGTTCATGTGACGGTCACATACTTGTAAGTCTATATAACCATACCAACCCCTTTAGTACTGGGGGAAGATATGGGATTCTTGACAATCTAAGGTCATATCTTATATTATATAAGAGACGCAACAATGGTAGACTGGCTGCTATAATTGATTATTTTCAATCCTCATGATCCACCAACAATCAATGTCCATTTGTATCAAACAGTAGAATATGTCCCCAAACAATTTAGGTGGAATTAGAGTCAATTACCAATGGCTGGGCTACCCCGCCCTACCGAACAACATACCAATCAACAATCAATCAAACAACCAAAAAAACACAAGTCCCGCATGTGCTCATGGTGCGGGTCAGACCGTACTTGCTGCCACTAGATTTGTTCTCCTTGCTATACTCCAAAGCATGGTACCGCTAGGAAGCCTCAGGGTTTCCACCACCAAAAGCCTCAAAGCCATTTTTAGCCACCAAGCGCTGCACAGCCAAATCGTACTTCACTTAGGCAGTGTCAGTGTAAGAGCCCCGCCTTAGCTTTCCCGGACATGTAGCCAATGTGGCCAATAAAACCAACCAATTTGTCTACTGTCAGGTCTTTCTGCTCCTCTACCCAGGCGCAAGAGGCTTCGACTATCTCATGGGCGTTAAGTCGCTTTACACTTTTGTGGTCTTCTATGAACCTTTTAATAGACCACTTACTTCTCTTACGTCTTTCACGGCCTTCCGACGAGCTTGGACCTGTTTCTGCTGTTCGACACCTTCCTCGAAGAACACACTTTAGCCGCATGCCGGCCATGTTGTCCTCCAGACTGACCTTCCTCGTCTGCAACTCAGACAACCTCTTCTTTTTTTCCAGCTTCCTAACAGCTTTGCGCAGCGCCTTCTCGTCCTCCGACAGATCGCTGGCAGTGTCTGGCCTAGTTGGTGCACCGCCCTCTTCTTTGACTGCCCCTGACCCGCTTGGTGCCGCCATGGTTTGAGCGCTTCTTGTGGTCCTCCTGTTACAATTCTTGGCCCTGAGTGTATGGCGCCACACGGACCGCAGAAACTCTGCGACATGAAACCACAAAAAACACACAAGTCCTGTGTGCGGGTCAGACAGGCAGTGACGCTGGTCGCCGCCCACCAATGTGGCGGGCATTTGGGCTGCAGCGCCCTCCGGCAGATCGAACCCAAACCCACCGGTAGTACTGACCTCACACGTCAGGTTTGCTGGCGGATCAGCTGGCGGTTTGCTGGCGGATCAGCTGGCGTCTACCTGCCGCCCAGACACACGGACGCCAACTAGCTCTACCTACACCAGGATATATGTATGGCATATTCAAAGTATATATATATAATAGATGAAGTAATGTTCAGGTGATATAACCTCGGGCTGCATCCACCATAGTTTCAGCCTACTTTATTGTGTATGTATAAAATATATATAGTTTTATTTAAATGATCATAGGGCGAGTAGATTTTAAAACACTTCGATAGCTAAATAAATAAATAAAAGTTGTGTAGCTGGTTAGCTATCCACTTTGACACATATACCTTTGACGTCCCAGACACACTGCTTTCCACACACTTCTCCACTAGGTATTTTTAAGTCAAGGTCTTTCACACTTCCCAGGCACCTCTACCTAGCTCTTGTTTCCATAGTGGAAAGGCCATGCCATGTGATATGACTGATAGTGGGACATCCACCCCGACTTCAGCTTGTATCCACCCACCCACCCTCATATCTAGAAACCTACCGGCGATGTGTGGCGTCATGCCAACACACTGGTACCTCACCTGTATTAGAAGTAGTACTCCTGTATTAGACTGGACGTGATGGCCGAATCGGTAGAGCACAGGCTTCCCATGCGGAAGGTGGTGAATTCGAATCCCAGTGGAGTCAAAGCAATGATATATAAAATTGATAGTTTCTAACCTGGCGATCGGCATTATTAGGACAGGGAAAGGACTGGTTAGTTCAGTATCAGGATAATGTGACTGAGTGGGATATCAGGTCATGGTGCTGGCTGTCTGGTCTCCCAGTGGGACAGTACTATAAAGTCGCGATGAATGCGCTCTGTCACAAGTCGGTACCAGTCCTGATATGATATTAGATGTTGCTAGGGCGTAACACCCCAACAAACAACTACTTATTAACATAGACAGTCACTACTTATTCAAATAGATAGGACAGCTTGCTAAGAGCAACTCACATAGAAATCAATGCCAGGTGTGTCCTCTTCTAGATTATTCACACCAATGTCGAAATGAATGGCCACTGAAAGTAAAGTTAATTGATCATTAATACAATTCCATTATGTGTTTGAAATTAATTATTTTTAAATGTTCAAAACTATTTCAAATTAATCAGATAATCACGGAAAAGAGAATCTCTCATTTCATACTAGCTTTTAATATGGTTTATTCTTCTTTTTAATTTGAATTTCTTTTGGTGTTTTGTTGTTGTTGGTATAACCATAATATTGGTCACTTTAATAATTTCTTGTATTAGATGGCGACTCTTCTGATTATACAGTATTATCATGGTCTTCTTTAGTTTGTTGTCGTAGTGCATAAAGGCCCTGTCCCACATCACCGGATTGGGAGAAACGGACAGGAACCGAACAAAGTCCGGTTTGTGTCCATACAGGTTTTAAACATGCACAACACTAGGAACGGATGCCACCGGATTGACGTCTATGGTTCTTGTCCGGTTTGAGTTCGTTTTGTCCGTTGGCTATCCGTTCATATCTGTTTCATGTCCGTTCGTCCAGCGCCCTTTGACCCTATGTCGCAACACTTTGACACATTTTAATACATTTTGATACTTATCACCACCGGACTAGACAATTCTGTCCGTTGCTCAATCCGGCATAGTGTGACAGGCCCTTAATACCCGACATGAATGTCTTATTATATATATATTTTACCTCGGTATGCCGCCTCTGGCTAGCCGTAGGCTAGGGAGAAGGAAGCACATCCGGGTCCAGCAATTAGCATAAGTAACTCACAACGGGAGGACGTTTGTGAGTTGCTCCACAGGATTTATCTACTACTACTGCTTTTATCCAAAAGTAAGTACTGTTTTTCTTCGATAACTTTGTTTATCATGCTCTATAGCATCCTTTTATGAAAGTTCAGAACTTTCTTCAGTCCTGTTTGGACTTTGTACGTTTTTTAACTTACGGATAGAACATTGCGTGCCGCTGGCACAAACGAAACCGATACTGAGTTCTATCGACACCTGTTTTTCAGACAGGGAGAAATGGCAACCCGAGTTGCTCATTTCCTAAGAAAAGTCTCCCGGATCCTAATAGAGGATGATGTTGGGGATGCTTCTGGGTGTTTTTTATAAACACCCCTGACCGGTTTAAGGCGAACCTCCGAGTTTCGTAATATTTTCTCCAACTTGTTGGCGCTGTAGCCACAGGTGGGAGAAGTGTACGGAACAGAGAGAGGGGCCGATCTCACGATCGATGCCCTCCGTTTGGTTGGTTTCGTTACCACACACCTACGGCAAATTTAGCTTCACGCCTGTACTGACACGTTGCAAAACACGTTCTCTGTACCATGTTCCTCAACCCAGTTTACTGGCTTACACTTGTGTAGTTGAGATGATTCCGGGTTAGTAACGCTTTGGTTTCGTTACAGTTCCCGATGGCCACTCGCCGGAATAAGCCGCCCGCTGCAGCGGTGGGTGTCCCCCCTACGGATTACGATTCGTCTCCACCGGCTACGGCTCCGCCGTCCCCACATCCTGGGGCTCATGCCTCGGATCAAGACAGTGATCACGCCCCTCAACCAGTGGGGTGGGAGGCGAAAATGGCGGAGATGATGGAGGAGAAGATGCGCCTTTTCCAGGCGCAGACCTTTCCAGATCCTTCCCAAATCCCTGATGAGGATTGGGAAGACTTTTCTGAGGACGAAGAGGACACGCTTTCGGCACCTGAGGTTCCGAAACCGAAAGCGCGGGGCAAGAAACGCCGCCCAGTGAGCAGTTCTGGTGACGAGTTCACAAAGAAAGCGAACTCTAAGCGCTCCAAAAAGTCCAAAAAGAAGAAGAAGAAGAAGAAGAAGGACTCCTCTTCAGACTCGTCGTCCGACTCTTCTTCCACCGAGTCGGATTCCGACACGGAACGAGCGGGAGTCTACGCCAAAATAGGCGTTAAAGCTGGCAAGAAGATTGTCAAAAAGAAAGCTCAGAAAGTGCGCACCACTACCATGATGCGCAAAACGGTGAATAGCCATTTCACTACGTTTAAACCGATCGAAGTCATCAACAAGTTGACTGAGCAGATTTCAGGAGTTAAGGGCATTCCTGCTTCGGTTTTCAAAGAGATGGATTCCGGCATTCATCTTTCCGACGAACGCCGTCGTTATGAAACTTCCCTCTGCCTGATCCATAAGGCAGTTTTGGGTGCCTTGACGTCTGTTATCCCTGTGGCTAACAGGATGCAGACAGAGAACAAGTTCTCGTCTTTGGCGCGGGTTATGGACCGGGGCATAGCTTTGTTAGCAGCCGCTAGTAACTACATGACCCATCGGAGATTTGAAAACGTTTTCAAATCGGTCACCACAGATGCCGGAAAAGAGGTTGCCCGCTCTAACAAGGTAACGGACCATGATGGTAAGGAATACACCGTGTATTCCGGACCTACCCCTATCAAGAGCAAACCGCTTGATAAATCCAAGATGTTTGGGGGTCAGCTAGCTTACCTGTACAAACAGGTAGAGGTCGACTACAAGAGTGCTAAAAACACTGAAGCAAAGAGTCGTCGCTTCCAAAACCCAGCAGGGTTCAGAAAGTCTAGGACGGATTTTCGATTCCGCAGAGGAGGAAGGCCGTTCAGGGGCGGACCGTCCTTCCAGTTCAACCAGCGAGGAAGGGGCCGAGGCGACAGGCCGGCCTCAAACTGGAACGACAACCGCGGCTACAAGAGGGATTTCGTTCCCAAGCCCCAGTTCCCGAAACAAGGGAACAAGTAGAGATTTCCACACAAACAGTGCAGCCTCCTGACCCTACAATGGTCACGGAGGAAACTCAAACTGAAGTAAGCCTTTTTCAAGCAGGGAATGTTTCTAATTGTTTACATCAATGGCAACAGTTAACCACTAATCCAGAGGTCCTGAATATTGTTAAAGGCATTCACATCCCTTTCACACAATTGCCTATACAAAAGAGAGCGCCTTTTCCGTATCAGTTTAATTCACTAGAAAAATCTCAGCTAGATCACCAGGTTCTACTGTTTGAGTCTATTGGCATTGTCAACAGAGTTGAACATACTGAAGGGGAATATATTTCCAATATCTTCTCTACTCCTAAACCTGATGGTTCAATCCGAATGATTTTAGATTTAACTCAGTTGAATGAAATCATTGAATACAAACATTTCAAAATGTTTTCTTTAGAAACAGCTCGTGATTTAATTACCCCAGGGTGTTGGCTAGCGAGTGTTGATTTAAGGGATGCGTACTACACCGTTCCTATTCACCAGACAGATCGGAAATACCTACGTTTTCTCTGGAATGGCCAACTTTTTGAATTTACATGTTTACCTAATGGTTTGGCCTGCGCACCGCGTCTGTTTACTAAGTTGTTGAAACCAATTTTTGCACACATGGCAAAATTGGGGCATTGTATGTTTCCATACATAGATGATTCTTTTATTATGGGCCAATCTTTCACGCAATGTGAACTCGCTGTTAAAGATTTATGCAACATTTTCACCAAATTGGGTTTCTTCATACATAACAAGAAATCGGTTTTTTCTCCTACTCAGGAGCTTAAGTGTCTCGGGTTCATTCTGAACACCACGGCTATGACCGTTTCGCTTACACGCCAAAAGAAAGATAAGCTTTACCGCACAGCGATACAGCTGTTAGACACTTCTAGGCCAAAGATTAGACAGGTCGCGGTCCTTATCGGGGTCATGGTTTCGTATAGTCCAGCTATTCTATACGGAGCGGCACACATAAAATCCCTCGAAATTGATAAAAATTTGGCGCTGGCCCGCGCAAAGGGAAACTTTGAAAAGACCATGTTTATTTCGGAGAACGGCCTAGCCGACATTGATTGGTGGCTAAACCACTTTGACCATTCCCCAATCCCATTAGAATGGGAGAGCCTGACACTACCGTTACCACTGACGCGTCTCTCCAAGGGTGGGGAGCACATCAAAATGATGTAGCAACGGGAGGAAGATGGCTAGAATCGGAACTCCCCGATCATATTAACGTTCTAGAACTAAGGGCCATTTACTTGGGATTAACCAGTCTAGTAAAAATACCAAAAAATAATGTACGTATCCTCACGGATAACACCACAGCTATGGCTTATGTCAGAAATATGGGAGGTACAAAATCGATTAAATGTAATGCAATGGCACTTCTCATTTGGAACTGGGCTCAAACCTTTGATGTCTGGTTAACTGTTAATCACATTCCAGGCACACAAAATTGTCTAGCTGACAAGATGAGTCGCCAGTTCCATGATCACTTAGAGTGGTCACTTAATCCATCCATTTTCAAACACATTTGTCACACATGGGGTTCACCTCAGATCGATTTGTTCGCTTCGCGTAATAACTTTAAAATTCCAAAATATGTTTCGTGGCACCCGGAACCCAATGCTTGGCACATTGATGCCTTCTCCCTAAAGTGGCGACATCATTTCTTTTACATTTTCCCCCCCTTTACTATCATTAGCAAAGTCGCCAGAAAGATTCAAATGGAGGGGACACACGCCATACTCATCGTCCCCGAGTGGCACACGCAACCGTGGCTACCGACGTTACTAGCCACAGCCAAAAGCAGCCTTCGCTTCCCAAGATTCCGAGGAAACCTCAAACATCAGGGACCACTAGAACGCCACGGAAACGTGTCGACAACTCCGTTAGTGGCATTCCTTTTTTAAATAAATATTTAGAACAGTTTGGCTTAGACAAAATTACACAACAGCGTTTGGTTGATGATGCGTGGAGAAAAGGAACGGTGAAAATGTATACTACGTATTTAAAGAAATGGGGTATTTATTGCCTGCTTAAGAAAGTCAAGCCAATGACTCCCACAGTATCCCAGGTAGGACTCTTCCTACGTTACCTAGAGGACGAAGGCCTAGGATATGGCGCTATTAACGCTGCCAGATGTGCTCTGTCGATAATCCTACCGCGGGTTAATGGACAAACAATGGGTAAACACCATGTTATTTGTTGGATCATACGATCAATTTATCAGAGGAATCCGCCTAAACCCAAATATAATAGGTTTTGGGATGTTTCTCTAGTGTTCAACCTCTTCAAGAAATGGCCAGAAAATAAGTTTCTGGACGTTAAACTTTTAGGTTTCAAAGTCGCAGTTTTGCTTCTCCTGGTCACTGGACACAGAGGCCAAACTATAGTTGCCCTGTCGCTGAATGGTCTAGAAATTGACAGTAAAGAGGCCACGTTTGATTTATCAACTTTATTAAAATCAAACCGATTAGGTGACCCCCTTTCTACGATAGGGGTGTCCAGTTTCACTCAGGATCGCAAGTTATGTGTCGTATCTGCGATACGAAATTATATATCCAAGACAAGATTAATAAGAAACTCAAGACAGCTATTGGTCAGCTTTATTAAGCCACACAAGGCCATTTCCAGGGATACCCTCGCCCGATGGACAATGAATGTGTTAAAACTGGCGGGAGTAAATACAGACAGGTACTCATCGCACTCTACACGTGGTGCAATGGTGTCCAAGGCAAGATTGCTAGGCATCTCCGTTAAACGGATCCTAGCTCACGCGGGATGGAAAACCGCTACTTCGTTTGCTAGACATTACCACAAACGACTAGAGAAGCCTCAGCCTATAGCGCACAGGCTACTCACCAACTGAAAGAGAGAGGTAAGAAAAACATTGGTTTTTCCTCTTTTTTGCCATACAAATCGCTTTTCCATTGTTGCATACATAAGACATAATCACTAAAGAATAATAACAAAACAAGAATATCAGGATAAAAATTATTTTACGTAAAGGTCTCCCTAGCCTACGGCTAGCCAGAGGCGGCATACCGAGGTAAAATAGATTAGTTAGACGAATCTTACCTGGGTATAGATGATGGATAACTATTGTTTTACCGAGGTAGAAGCCTCGGTTAGACGTGGGCGAGGGCCCACCCACCACGCCCTGCCACGTCTAGTCAATCACTCAATTTAGCATGAGGTCACTTGACCTTAGGTTGTTTTTTTAGAATCATTTTTATCCTGAATTAGTAGGTAAAGATTGCTGGACCCGGATGTGCTTCCTTCTCCCTCGCCCACGTCTAACCGAGGCTTCTACCTCGGTAAAACAATAGTTATCCATCATCTATACCCAGGTAAGATTCGTCTAACTAATCTATATATTAGTATTATGGTAGCATCTGTGAATGCCCAAAGACCCAGTTTTCCCTGAAGCATTCCCAGGCATATACAACGATAAAATGGTAAATACACACCTCGATAACGAGGCACTTAAACTAACCGATCAATCAATCAAGGCTCATCAAGATTCAGCATTTTAAGCAGATAAAAAAGAATCTGTTTCTAGCACCTGCCGCGATATTCCGCGAGACGTTGGGGTCCGATATCAGTTTACAGTCGTTTAATTTAGCGACAAGGAAAAAAAAGGGCAACTAGTAAGTATTTGTTTTATGCTTTCCACCAATTTGTTGACTAAAGATGGCGCTTTTCATTGCCTCAACCAAAGAAAACCAGATATATCTGTTGTTGTATATTAGTTGTTCCACATAGCGATTCAATATGTAGGAACTACTGACGTACGCACATCATTTGGATGAGAATCCAACATATATATTCTTTGATCTCCCCCTCTGAAAAAAAGGGAAAGACAAAAGGAAAGAAAGAAAAAGAAAAAGACCGAAAAGGGGAAAGAAAAAAAGGGGAAAGAAAGAAAAAGACAGAAAAAGGGAAAGAAAGAAAAAAAGCTGGGGGGGGGGGGGTGAAGAAGTGCCGCTCAAGTTATCTCTTGTCTAAACATGATTAAATCCTGGGAGAGAGCTGATACATTATAACTTCTTACTATCAAATATAAAACCATGCTTGTATGGCAATGATGTGTATAGGGGAGCGGGGTGTAGTCTGAAATAAAGAATTTAATTTGTCAAAAAGCTAAATCAGACTATGTGAATGAAGAGTGAAGAGTTTTGAATATTTTGAAGTATTTTTCTCACCGTCTAAACTGCCTGTCATTGCCATGCATTCATCATATGTGAATGATTGATGGCTGTAAGTATGAGTTCCATGACTGGTTGACATGACTGGTTGGTGGTCACCAGGTCGCCTAGGGGACGTGTGGGTGCTGTAAAAGGACGCCCCAGACCAGACGCTGGCTAGTCTGTTTTGATCCCTTTCCGTCTTTCTCTGATCTGTGGAGCCGTGGCTGTAAGACCCCAGCCACACTAAACTTGAAATCGCTTGCCACCAACGTGGGATTCGAACCCATGGTCGAGTCAAACCAATGACTTAAAAATTGATACTTGTCGCTTCCTAGCCAGGCGCTCGGCATTATTAGGATGGGGCAAGGACTGGTGTGGCTCAGTGTCAGGATAATGTGACTGAGTGGGATATCACTCCAACAACCAGTCATCCAGCTTGGGACCAAAAAAAGATGGGTTGTTGAAAAAGGGTCTATTTAATCCTCACCGGTCGCTGACCTGCTGGTGACCATTTTGATCGCAAGGAGGTTCCAGGTGTTGCACCAATCTCCTTGCTACCAAAATGGTCGCCAGGAGATCGCTAATTATTTTCATAGGTTGGCGATTGCCAACTGGTCGGCGACTGATCGCCGACTATGGCACCAGTGCCAAGCTCCTGCAACCACCTGCAATCGGTCAGCGATCAGTCGTACAACTGATTGTCGTCTTCTCTAAGACCAAGAAAGACTGGTTGGCAATAAGTCGTCCACCGATCGCCAACCGATCGAAAACCAGTCTTCCCTGGTCTTCAGTGATCAGTCGCAAACCCTTTTCCTCCACATTTAAACTTTTTATTTTTTTTGTACTTTGGTCACAAGAAGGTTGACGACTGATGTGGTTATTCTTTGGTCGTAAGAGATCGCAAGCGGTCGCAAACCTACTGTGACTGGGGTATTAGCCTGTATCTGCCCGCCACACTCAGACAGACACCTGTACACACAGCGGTGAGGGCACCTGGCCGTACAGTGTTGACTTCCTGTGTGTTATACGGCCACAAGTAGCGACCCAGGTTCCTTTATTGGGGTCGCCACCTCCCACTCCCACTCCCACACCCATCAACACCCGCCAGCAATAATATGCTTCAGGGCACACGTTTTTGTTGTTAGGACGTGGGCAATAAAATAAAGTTGAAGCATTAAAGTTGCATAGTCCAATGGTTTTGAGTTTCTGTCATTTTTCTGAGATAAATAAGTTAAATTGATTGTTACAATCTACCTTACTTTAGTTTGAAGTAACTTTTAGTTTAGATAGTAAACTTTTGAGATATTTGAAGCACAGATGTAAAATTAGTTTTAGCAAGCATGCCAAAACTATAACACCATTGGCTTCAGCAGTAACAGGTTCTATTAAATTGACTTGGTATTCCCTTCTATATGGAAACAAATGTTTAATAAGTGCCTAATTAGACAGTTTGTTGATAGAAATCCTGAGCCTACACTTTTACCGACCCAAGGGATTTTTAACCTCCCACACCACTTAAGCCGTGTTCACACGGGAAAATTTTTAATCGATTTAGACAAGGCGAATAATATGAATCGATTTAGACGCCCGTTCACACGGGCAGTACTTGGGCCGGAAATCGATATCAGCGCATGAGCAAGTCGATACTAACCAGCGCCAGTTTCGGTTAGTCGACGTCGCCACGAGAGAGTGTGGGTTCGACCTAGATATGTATGGACTGAATCGTATTGGTTTGGAAGGGTCAAAACTTCTGCTGGGCAGTGAAACCCTAAAAATAAATTATGAAAAAAATATCTGTGCACAGCTAGCGGTTTCATAGACTAAATGATATAATATGTGCTTTTGATCGACCGGAAAGTCAACAAACTAAGGTCTCGACTGCGCATGCGTGTGACGTCCTTAATCCGCCTCAGTGCGTCCACACGGGCAAAATAAATCGGTTCACAGAAAGCGACTCATGTAATCGACCTCCACAAGTGGTTTACAGTATCCGCATCACAGGAATCGATTCAGCCCTAATCCGCCTCAGCGGCCCGTTCACACGCGAAATGTAAGCCGAACTAGGCAAGTCGAATCCTAGGAATCGATTTACATTCCCCGTGTGAACAGGGCTATAGACATGGTATGAGAGCAACCAGCATTTGATGACGCTGTAAGTTATACACAGCGGTGGAAATCCAAATTGGCAGAGTTGGGGGCACAGGGAATCAAACCACCGACCTTCAGATTAGAAGTCCGACCTCGAAAAAAAAGTCAGAGACTCTAACCACTCTGCCACAGAAAACACCACGTTTCTGAATACTATGAGCATAACTGAGCCGAGACAGTCAGAGCTTGATATGGCGGGACATTTCGGATGTCGTCTGCTTGGTTACAACTATGCATTACATATTAGAGCCACCAGGGTTAAGAATAAGAGCTCCAAATGTTGATTTAATCCAGATTATAACCTATCATCGCAGAATGTTCAATGAAAAATACCATACCCTTCTGATATCCAAAAGTTAAGAAATTGAGATAGTGAGGGGAAGTGATACTAAGAAGTTTAAACTTGGTAGAATACAGCAGGTAGGTGGAATAATAATTATTGGATGACCTTCACCTTCAACACACACGTGACTTATGAATAGATGAGTGTCAACACTGTCCATACGGTTTATTTATACAACACCTTTGATGCTAAAGTTAAAATCCTTTTATAAAGGGCTGTATTTACTGGGGTGTACACAAATAGGAATTAATCTAGCTCCTATATCTTGCCAGTGTGCCTTTATATTCTTTTGTAAGAAGAGGTTTTTCGTTTATATTTACTAGGAGAAAAGTAAAGAGAGTTCAGCCCGGTCTATAAATACTCAATTGATAAGAGTTGTGTGCATTATCATATTTTATCACAGGGTCGCGAAATCCTTTTGCGGAGTAACTGATTTTATAGCTAAATTCTTCTATAGGAATCATACATAATTCTTCTTTCTAAGATTTATATAAATATGTTTTTTTAAATAAAATAAAAATAACTAAATCTATAAGATGAAGCTAGTATCAATATCGGTAACCCCACAAGTTTATTTATGTACTATATCTAGACGACAATTCTGCTTAAAGTTGATGTAAGAGCTATTTAAAGCTAAAAGCATGGTAGGGAATAGTCTTAGAAGACGCATTTAGACACCAAGCAAATGTTTATGTTTGGTTTTTGATGTGAGGGACAGTGTCCGGTAAGTGAAGATTACTCTTGTGAAACTTGAAACATACCTGGACAACATACATTTAAAAGGAAAATATATAATAGTATTTGGTCATTTCCCCCTTAGTGCCTTACATATTTAAACAGAAGATAGTATTAAAAAGAATTAAAGTTTGTAACATTTTCCCACACAGCTTTAAATAGAAAATCTGGGGTGTGGGTAGATTTTAAGGTAAACTAAACTTTTCTTTTTTTAAATACAAATGCAGACCGTCCAGTGTAAAAGATAGCTCATATCAGCAAGACTTCTATTCCATTACAGTGTAAAGAAAAGAAAAGAATTAAAGCTTACCTCAGCACTATCACAGTTTAAATATAGCTCATCTCAGCAAGACTTATTCTATCACAATCTAAAAGGTAACTCATCTCAGCAAGACTCCTATTCTATCACAGTGTAAAAGATAGCTCACCTTAGCAAGATTTCTATTCTATCACCGTGTAAAGGATAGTTCAGTTCAGCGAGATTTCTATTCTGTCACAATGTAAAAGATAGCTCTCGTACTCTTAGCAATTAGCTATTCTATCCCAGTGTAAAAGATAGCTACTCTCAGCAAGACTTGTGTCGGGGGGATGATGAAAATGGGAAATATTGCGCCTAGAGCGGGAATCGAACCCACATCTCTTGCCTTCAGGGCCAGTGTGCTAACCATTACACCAGCTAGGCTCCCTGGTGTCACCACCCTATACTACTACACTTGTATTCTATTTAGCCGGGCCTAAAGCTAAGATTCCATATACGCTGTATGCGAATGCGGGAAAAAATAGGAAAGCATGTAAACACAGTGGTGCTTCCATATGTCCAGATGCGAATGCAAATGTGAATGCGTCAAGTGGATCGTTCCATATACCGATCGGTGCGAATGCGAACGCGAATGCTACTCTATTTGCCATAAAGCAAACAGGAACTTTGACTTTCCTTCACAAAATTGTAACAAGAAAGACCGAAAATTGCATGGGCATTCATACCGCCTGTATGGAATCTTAGCTTAAAGCTGCATAGTCCGATGAAGTATCAAATGTTCAAAACCAAAACAATTATCCAGAATTTATTCTACATATCTAACTTAGAATTTATTCTACATATCAGACTTATCCATCATAGGCAGTACAAATCTTCAACAAAAAAACAAACAAAAAAACAAAAAACATAATTTACCAAACGCACCATATTTACCATAATCAGTCGGGGTCCGGTTATTTTGTAAAGTTTTCGACTGAAAACTGTCAACAAATGGTTCGTAGAATAATCTGTACACCAACAGGACTAGAGCCGATTTAGAACACCCTCCTCCAATAGCAGACAAACATATTGCCACGGTCGTTAAAGCCGCTTAATTCTGATGAAAGCATAAACCTTTCGAAACCAAAATTATTATCTGGTTTTGATCCCACATATCTTAAACTTAAATACTGGTGCACTCATTAAATATTTATTGCCACAAAGAAGGAATACAAATCAATTTAATAAAACATGTGACTTCTGAAGCCTATGATGTTCATCATTTTGATGTGCACACCAACATTAATTGTGCATGTTTTCATTTCAGTCATCTTGAAAGTTAACCCTTAAAATATAGTCCGATGGTTTTAAATTTCGGTATTTTTTGTGAGATAAATATATTAGATCGATCACTAGTATCTACTTTACATTAGTTCAAAGTTACTTTTATCTTAAATGGTAAACTTTTGAGATATTTTGAGTGCAAACGTGGAAAATTAGTTTTGGCAGGCTTGCCAAAACTCTGACACCATAGACTTCTGCAGTAACAGGTTCTGTTAAATTGACTCAGTATTGCCTTCTATGCAGAAACAAATGCTTAATAAGTGCATCAGTATCTAAGTTAGATATGTAAAATCAAATCTAGATTTGTTTGGTTTTGAAAATTTGATATTTGATCGGACTATGCAGCTATTTTATAAGCACTATCCGATATCTACTGTGGGAATCGGCAATACACTTTTATGACATAGCGGTGCACAATTCGCTTAAGGAAAATACGCTACCATAAAAGTAAAGCTTTGAACGATAACTAAAGTCACATAAAATATGCAGGCGGTGGGATCCCATGTCAGGATGTGGGCGTGTGTGTGTGTGTGTGTGTGTGTGTGTGTGTGTGTGTGTGTGTGTGTGTGTGTGTGTGTGTGTGTGTGTGTGTGTGAGGGTTGAAGTAATCTGTCATATATAGTATATACTGTGTGCCAGGCTTTTAGTATTGTCGTCACTGCCTGGTGCATTGTGACTAGGTTGGTTGGTTGTTGGAGTTTTACGTCCTTGCAACATCTAAGGTCATATCAGGACGGATACCGACTTGTGACAGTGCGCATACTCATAGCGACTACATTCAGGGGGGCCGGTGCTGGCTGGGAGGCCGGCACCATGACCTAATATCCCACTCAGTCACATTATTCTGACACTGAGCTAAGCCCTTTCTCTATCCTATTAATGCCAAGCGCCAAGCTAGGAAGTGACAAGTATCAATTTGATAAGTCATTGGTTTGACTCGATCGAGAACCAAACTCATGATCTCCCGCACGCGAGGCCCGCGCTTTACCGATTTGGCCACCACGCCCAGTGGATGTGGGCGTATTATGTTGGAGATGGCTGTGGTGGTGAGGGTAGAAGTACTGTCTCATATACTGTTGTTGCCAGACTTCTAGTATTTCCGTCGTTCGAATCCTGGTCGAGTCAAACCAATGACTTAAAAATTGATACTTGTCGCTTCCTAGCCTGGTGCTCGTAATTAATAGGATATGGCAAGGACTGGTTAGCTCAGTGTCAGGATAATGTGACTGAGTGGGATATCAGGTCATGGTGCTGGTGGCCTGATTTCCCAGTGGGACAGCACTATAAAGTCACCATGAGTGCGCACTGTCACAAGTCGGTACCCGTCCTGATATGACCTTAGATGTTGCTAGGACGTAAAACAACAACAAACAGAATTGCCCTCACTGGGTGGTGGGTTGTGACTAGGTGCTGGGTGTGGTGGTAACCCTAGGTGTAGGACGGGCACAACTCATAACCTGAAAGCCTCTGATGTGTGAGAGACCAATGACCCCAATGTGACGTCACGATGTGTCTGTCTGGTCCCAGCGCAATCACCCACCATATAAAACTAGGTTTATTATCGCAGGTTGTGGATTTTATGCGATTCAAAAATCGATTTGGCCGTGGACTTGAATTTGTGCGTCAGTTTTGTAACTGTGCATCTTTTGGTCTTTAGCCTTGTTATTTAAATCACTGTTTATTATCGCAGGTTGTGGATTTTATGCGATTCAAAAATCGATTTGTCTGTGGCCCTGCATTTGTTAGTCAGTCTTGTAACTGTGTTCTCTGTGGTGGAGTGGTTCGAGTGTCTGACTTTTTTCTAGGTCAGACTCGTAATCTGAAGGTCAGTGATTCGATTCCTTGTGCCCCCATCTCTGAATTTGGATTTCCACCACTGTGTATAACTTACAGCGTCATCAAAGGCCAGTTGCTCTCATACCATGTCTATGTGGTGTGGGAGGTAAAAAATCCCTTGGGTCGGTAAAAGTGTGGGCCCGGGCTTTCTATCGACAAACTGTATAATGGTGAAAACAAGTCTATTCAGACTTATCCATGATAGGCAGTATAAATATTCAAGAAAAAAGTCTTTTCGTCTTTAGCCTTGTATTTAAATCACTATGTTTATTATCGCAGGTTGTGGATCTTTGGTCGTTAGCTTTGTTGTGTTTAAATCACTCAACCATTCGACCAGTGTTTGAATATTTGTGTGTTGTGTGTGCTATGTACTACATATTGCAACTGCTTGTCATGTGACTCCCATGTGGATTTAGGAGGACGCGTTGGCCGAATCGGTAGAGCGCAGGCTTGCCGTGCGGGAGATCAAGGTTCGATTCCCGGTCGCGTCAAACCAATGACTTATAAAATTGTTTCTTGTCGCTTCCTAGCCTGGCGCTCATCATTAATAGAATAGGACAAAGACTGGTTTGCACAGTATCAGGATAATCGTGGGATATGGGGTCATGGTGCCAGCGGCCAGGTCTCCCAGTGGAGCAGCACTATAAAAGTCACTGTGAATGCACACTGTCACAAGTCAGTAGCCGTCCTGATATGACCTTAGATGGTGCCAGGAGGTAAAACTCCAACAAACAAACAAGCCCCCATGTGGATTTAGGTGGGTGACCACATAGATTATGTCAAATTCTCTGGGTTTCATCTTTTTTGGGGGGGTAATAATCAACGTTTAAAAGACACGATTATTCTACAAATGTAATGAACATTGAAACGTACTCGTGAGATTTTGTTGAAATCATTTGTTCAGCAATGCAAATACTCACTGTACTAAACAATATCAAGCCATGCTACTGCCAAACATTTAGATTTTCAGGTTGATTCAACCGTTCCACGTGTATTCTCGATTATTTTGCGAAAACTCAGATTTTTTTCTATCAAATTCCAAATATATAAATCTCATTGCTGATCTACATACTATGGGGTTTTTAAACATAGGAATTGTGCATATTAGAATAATTTTAGTACATTTCTGTCTTAAGGGGCTGTCACATTAGGGTTTTTTGCGGGAGCGTATGGCGGCGTAAGCGCGTTACGTCATATACGTCGGCATACGCCGTATACGCTACGCATACGCTACTCATACGCTACTCATACGCCGCCAGATGCCCAGTGCCGGCGTATGTGAAGCGTATGAGGCATACGCCGCCATACGCTTTCATAAATCCGTCCGTCCAAATTTTTTTGTGCATGCTAAAAAAAAACCGACCTATGAGGGCGTATGGCCCATACTGTCAAAAAATGTCACAGCACGCTCCCATACGCTCCTCTGTGTAGTCGAGGTTCCTCGCTCAAAACCACCCGAAAGGTCACCAAATGTCATCATAGGCCGGCACGCGCAGGACCTATGTAGGTTTTCAATACGCTCCCGCCATACGCCGTAATGTGACAGGGCCTTTAGTCATTCTTCAAATTAGTTCCGTGAAGTTTATACACATACAGTGGAATGAGGAAGAATAATTGTCCACAGTTGAAATTTCCTCTGCTTAATCAACTAATGTACACAAGGAAATGAGAAGAAAAAAAAATTATTAGCAGGTGTGCAGTTAGCCGGGACATACCCCAAATGAAACAATGTTTTCATTGGCCCAGTTAGGAGGCCCACTCTATACAGCAATGGCCATTGTATGCAGACCTGTTTGTGTCTATGCATGTTAAATATGTGGGTGGGTCTTTGTGTGAATAGAGCCTGTATGTGGTTGAGGGTTGGGCACTATCTCACGATCTTCCGTCTCTCCGTTATTGTTTTCTGTCACTGCCTACACATGTGAATGAAGTCAAGTATTTAGTCTCTACCTTCCCTGCCCCCCCCCCCCCCCCCCTGCCCCCTAAATGTAGTTGATTTGACCGACTTCCGGGCTCTACCCTTCCCCTCCCAGCCAGCACCGCCCCGCCCCCACCCGCTGTATGTAATTGATTTCACCGACTTCTGAACTCTACCTTCCCCTCCAAGCCAGCACCGCCCCCCTGAATGTAGTTGATTTCACCGACTTCTGAACTCTACCTTCCCCTCCCAGCCAGCACCGTCCCCTGAATGTAGTTGATTTTACCGACTTCCTGGTTCTACCTTCCCCTCCCATCCAGCCCCCCCCCCCCCCCCCCCCCCTGTGTCCCAGGATGTAGTTGATTTGACCGACTTCCGGGTTCTACCTTCCCCTCCCATCCAGCACCCCCCCCCCCCCCCCCCCCCCCCCCCCCTGTCCCCTGAATGTAGTTGATTTGACCGACTTCCGGTTCTACCTTCTCCCCCGCCACACACCCCCCTGTCCCCTGAATGTAGTTGATTAACGACTTCCTGTTCTACCTTCCCCTCCCTGCCAGCACAGCCCCCGTCCCCTGAATGTAGTTGATTTTACCGACTTCCTGGTTCTACCTTCCCCTCCCCCCCCCCCCCCCCTGCCTGTCCCCTGAATGTAGTTGATTTGACCGACTTCCGGGTTCTACCTTCCCCTCCCAGCCAGCACAACCCCCTGTCCCCTGAATGTAGTTGATGTTACCGACTTCCGGGTTCTACCTTCCCCTCCCAGCCAGCACCACCCGCCTGTCCCCTGAATGTAGTTGATTTTACCGACTTCCGGGTTCTACCTTCCCCTCCCATCCAGCACCCCCCCCCCTGTCCCCTTAATGTAGTTGATTTGACCGTTTGTGCGCACCCACCTACCGTATACGATCTAAAACTGACCGTTTCGCGCACAAAAATCGCTAGGTGTGCGCACACCTAGCAATTGCGATTCACAACTAAAAACTCAGTTTTAGGGCTAAAACGGGCCGATTACGATTGCGATTTGCGATTCGAAAAATGAATCGGCCCGTTTTCAGTTTTAAGCGGGTCGGGTCGAGTCGCGAGTTTTAGTGCCCGAATCGTATATGGTAGGTGTGTACCAGGCATTACATACCCTATTATTTTTCAGGTACAAACCACAGTGGGCCAATCAAAGTATGGGACCCTTTTACTAACACCCCCCCCCTTATTTTTCAGGTGGCAGTCACTGTGGCCCGCAACTATGTGTGGGGCCACTTTACCAACATCCCACTCATTAGTTTTCAGGTTGCAGTCAATATGGGTCCTTTCATCAAACTAAGGCCGTTTTACTAATATCCCCCCCCATTAATTAAAGATAATCAAGCACCGAGCACATCATAAAAGTATGGGACTGTTATACTAACATCCCCATCTGTTATTTTTACTAAGGCTGTCCCTCAACAAAATAGTCGGGTGACTTCTATCTGGCAGTCGTAAGAATGAAGCTAAGTCGAACAAAGTTACATTTGATTTAAAGTTGCTTAATCCGATGTTTTTGAGTTTCTGCCATATTTTGTAGACAGATATGTTAGATTAATCCTTATGATCTATTATACTTCAATTTGAAGTAGCTTTTATTTTAAATTATATCTTTGGAGATATTTGAAAATATGCTAAATTAATTTTGGTGTTTACATCGCCTTTGTACATAGCCTTTGTTTACCCATTTTTGAGAATAGAGAAAGAACACCAAAATGTGTATATGCAAGTTTCCAAGTTGGATATTAATTCAAGCCTAGTGTTGTGGGTTTGAAAATGGGGTGTTTTCATGTGAGAGGCGCATCTTCACTTACTTCAGAGGTATTGTGTTAATTATTCAAGTTGATGGGTGTGTACAGAAAGTTTACAAAGCATGTCATTCAAACCTATTTGCTTCTATGATTACAGAGGTTTCTTTCAGTTTAGTTCAAAATGTAAATCCTTTTGAAGACCGTTATTCTCTGAAACGATGAATGAAAGTTAGCACCTGTAGCCCTTATTATTAATAGTTGGACAAATGTTGATAATGCTAGTGTGAAGTGCAGGGTCTGTAAGGGGCATGGCAAATTTTGAAAAGTCTTGAACTTCATTTGTCCCATTTCAAGGCCTTGAAAAGCCTTGAATTTAACCTATTTTGGGTAATTAGTCTTGAAAAGCTTTGAATTCCATTAAACTGTCCCCACTGATCTAAATTAATCCGAAATTGCCATTCGCCATTTTTGTTCCTGAAATCCAAATGAAAATAGTGAATCCCTATCAAAAACAGCCTTGAAAAACATTGAAAAACCTTGGAATATCCTTGAAGTGAGAGTCCTTTGACCCACTTAACATCGCACAGACTGCAGCCATGTAACAAAAACTATGTGTATCTTGTTATGTAAGTGGCGGCTATTAAATTTAAAGCTGCATATCCCGACGAAAGCAGCAATTAAAAAATAAATGAAATATATTGGATCCTCTATATCCAGTTTAGATATTGGCGCACTTATTATTAAACATTTATTATTAAGTCAATTTAAAGTTGCATAGTCCGATGGTTTTGAATTTCTGTATTTTTTCTGAGAGAAATATATTAGATCGATCTCTAGTATCTACTTTACATTAGTTCAAAGTTACTTTTATTTTAAATGGGAAACTTTTTAGATATTTTGAGTGCAAATTAGTTTTGGCAAGCTTGCCAAAACTCTGACACCATAGACTTCTGCAGTAACAGGTTCTGTTAAATTGACTCAGTATTGCCTTCTATGCAGAAACAAATGCTCAATAAGTGCATCACTATCTAAGTTAGATATGTAGAATCAAATCTAGATAATTGGTTTGGTTTTGAAAATTTGATATTTCATCGGACTATGCAGCTTTCAATAGAACCCCTCAATGCGGGGCAATGTGGGGGGGGGGGGTGGACAGGAATTTGCTGAGACATGCGTGGTTGGCTTCCACATATCTCTCTCTACACCATGTTTACTTACGGGGAAGCTTTAGTGTATTAGCGCATGTGTGTGTTCAGTGGAGCATGGCTGATTTATTTCATTTCACTGGACTGTAGGCAGGTGGAAGGGAGCCACGATGGTATTGGACCTTTGCCCACTAAACCACCCTGTCAACACCTCTTAAAGCTGCATAGTCCGATGAAAGCATCACATTTCCTGAACCAAAACGCTGAAATAGATTTGATCCTACATATATAACTTAAAATACTGATGCACTTATTAAACAGTTGGTGCCGCATGCATAGAAAGGGAATACTGAGTCAATTTAACAGATAGAGCCTCTTATTGCTGAAGCCTATGGGTGCCCAGCATTTCGGTGTGCACTCCTAAAATAATGTTGCAGGCTTTCACTTCAAATACCTCAAATTTAACCATTTATAATAAAAGGATCTTCAAACTATTGTTATTGGTCTCTCTCTCTCTCTCTCTCTTTCTCTTTCTCTTTCTCTCTCAAGTTAGCCATTTATAATAAAAGGATCTTCAAACTATTGGTCTCTCTCTCTCTCCCTCTCTCTCTCTCTCTCTCCCTCCCTCCCTCCCTCCCTCCCTCCCTCCCTCCCTCCCTCCCTCCCTCCCTCCCTCCTCCCTCCCTCCCCCCTCTCCTCTCTCCCCCTCTCTCTCTCTCTCTCTCTCTCTCTCTCTCTCTCACACACACACACGTATACACATACGCATTTCCTCCAGTGTGTGACTCGAGGGGGGTATCCGCCGGCATTTAACCCGATAGATGGGAAGGCGGGCACTTCACTAATGCGCACAGAGGAAATATAGGGTGTACATGCTACTCTTGCATTTATACTCGTATAATGCATTATACATCACATTTATATATATGCTGTATAAGGATTATGCAAGTATAATAACCCAGAATTCGATACTCGCTCCTCACATCCACCCACCAGTAATCGGATGGTGGAGCCTGGGGCTAGTCATCTACTGCTCCAACCTACTCAACCTCAGCTCCGAAGGTGGCACCACCGCTCGCCTCTGCTCATTAACCTGATTCACTTGCCTCCGAAAATTACAGCGAGAATGGAGAGGTGGGCCGAAGGTGGCGCCACTGGTGCATGTGTTGGGTCTGGCGACGGATATTCCCTTCCTTATATCTATACTCGCATAAGGGCCCGTATGCATGGGCTGGTGCTAGGGCTCTAACCGCGGCTAGGGTAGCTCCACCCGGCTAAAGTTGGAAAATCCGCATGCTTGAGCCGGTGCCAGCGCTAGCCGCCGACCGTAGCCTAGGCTAAGCTACCCTGATTTCAAGTCAGGTTTAACTGCTAGCCGCGCCGGTTAGTGTGCGTGTGTGGCTCTCAATCTATTCAATGCTATCATATTTAACAGAATTACATACTCAATAAGTGAAATTTGATAAAATTAACCCTAAATTCGAATCGATATTAACTCCACCGCCGCATTGGCGGCGTTATTCATATTGACGAATGTAAAGTAAACAAATCGCCGCCGCCGCATCGATGTCGATATCCATACTGTCAAACGTCAACTAAACATGGCCGCCGCCGCATGGGCGGCAATATATTAGGCCCAAATCTATTCAATGCTGTCATATTTAACAGAATTATGTATGCCAGAAGTGAAATTTTATCAATTTAACCCTAAATTCGAACCAATATTAACACCACCACCACATTGGCGGCATTATTCATATTGTCGACTTGAGGAATTTCCCAAATCTATAAATAACTTCACGGTTAGCTATCCGCCCCGGCTACGAGATTGGTGCATACGACTTGACCTAATAAACCAAGGCCCTCCTAGCCGCGGTTAGCTACCCCAGAGCTAGCGTGTAGCACTGGCTATGCGTAGTTCCAACCCATGCATACGGCCCCAGGTAGAAACTCAATAGCCAGTGGACTATGCAACTTTAACACGGCGCCGAACAAGTCGGTCGCTGTCGCCTGCGTGGTGTGTGGTGAGTGAGTTTACGCGATGAGCGTGCCCCGAAGTAACGCGTGAGAGCGGCGCTGTCCTAAATGAACGCCGCACACCGGCGCCACTGTATGGACTGCAGGTTTAGGTGGTGGGGACGCAAGGCATCGCGCCTACCTGCAGGTCCCGTGTTGTGTGTGCTTACACACTGCTAGCCTGTACTGGGTCCACCACTCCAACTCACCCACGGCGACGGAGAGAGAGAGAGTGTGTGTGTGTATGTGTGTGTGTGTTTGTGTGAGGGGAGCTGTACTATTGAATCACCTTTTGTTTTAATAGACGGGTTCAAGGTTCCGACTGCGCATGCGCTGAAAACGGCGTTGGGAGCAAAGCAAAGGCGGACAGCCATTGAGTTTGCCGATACGCATCGGGCAAAACTTCCATTTTTTTCAAAATTAATATAAACTTGTACATAACAATTTGGCACAAACATGGATGGAAGGATGCAATATAATAATATAATGAATATGTTTAAGACACAACTCTCCATAATTAAGCATTTTGAGCTAAGAAACATACAATTTCAGTCACTTTACAGGCTGATGTTTACATCACCATTGATTAGCAATAAGTAATTCTTGTTCTAAATATTAAAATGTCAAATGTGTCAACAAAAACTTGTTTCAAAGAAATATATAACCAATATCTGATTAACCCTACTCATTTTCTATTTCTACATATGTCATTAACCATAGGATATAAATAAAACATGAATAAAATAAGTAAAACAAGAGCTGAGATGAGCTGAAACTAGCACATTTCATAACTGCACCCAGTGTATTAGCATGTGCCATGTGCTTCTCGCGTGTTTTTTTGCCTCAGACGCATGCCACGATGCACTGCGCCACTGGAACGGTGATGTAGTCTATAGAAAATACAGAAATTCCACCATTCAATTTATCCACTCCTGTTCAGTCCTCGTTGCCCCGTACCAAAGCCGACAATTTTAGTTTTTGTGGCTACTCTCAAATTCCCTTTTTATTTATTTCCCCCCAATATATTTGTTATTTTTTTCTCCTGTTTTCTTTTATGCATTTGGTTTTAGTTTGGGACGAGGTTGGTTGGTTGTTGGGGTTTTGCGTCATGTAAGATCTAAGGTCCACACGCGAAGTAACCTATAATACATTTTTACAATAATTATTAATATTTTGGTTATTTATTTTTGTTCTCACACTATTCTATGTATGTCTCGAAATATTGTTTGAATCCCACAATCTACCAAAAATGAGACGGGGAGAGTTGTTTGTTTGTTTGTTGTTGTTTTATGTCCCAGCTACATCTAAGGTCATATCAGGACGGGTACCGACTTGTGACAGTGCGCACTCATTGTGACTTTATAGTGCTGCCCAACTGGAAGACCAGGCCGCCAGCACCATGACCTGATATCCCACTCAGTCACATTATCCTGACACTGAGCCAACCAGTCCTTGCCCTATCCTAATAATGCCGATCATCTGGCTAGGAAGCGACAAGTATCAATTTTTAAGTCATTGGTTTGACTCAACCAGGGTTCGAACCCACGATCTACCAACACGGGAGACAGACGCTCTAACTCATTCGGCCATCCCGTCTGGTCATGGGGAAGAGTGGACACTGGGTGCGTAATGGATGGATCCTGCTCAGTGGACCCATTTGCAGTTTGGGCTATTTTCCATTCCAACCAGTGGTCCACAACTGGTTCATCATAGGCTGTGGTATGTGGTGTCCTGTCTGTGGGAAAGTGCATATAAAAGATCCTTTGCTGCTTATCGGAAAGAGTAGCCTATGTGGCGGCAGCGAGTTTACTCCAAAGAAATATGTCAGAATGACAGTTGTTAAATAAAACTAGCTTTCAAGGCGTAATGTCACAGTTCCACACACACTCGCACCGTGTTTATGTGCAACACTACTGATAGCTGATCGGTTAGTAAATTGATGTCCAAACGCGCATTCCGCTCTGCAAAAGGTTATCACAAGTAGGTTAGAGGGTTAGAAATGTTCAACTGTTGTTACTTTGTAGGCAGCACGCCAAGCTTAGCGGCACCGACTATTTAAAAGCAGTCATAATACTCGCAGCGCAACTATATAGGTTAGATGGATATGTATATGAGCAAGAAATTAATTTGTTTGTTTGTTGGTAAAACAATTTATTCATCAGAACATACACTTGTTCACTGCCGAGGCACTGGTCTTCCAGCCGTTTACATTGCATTGTAAATAGGTAGATCAGCGGGTATTTAGGTAGGGCATATTAGTAGATTATAATGGTGGTTAGTGTGTTAGTGGGTTAGCCATAATATTATTAATAAGTTATGGGTTAAGCTGGTGGGTCGCAAAAACTGTGCTGCTATTATGGGTGTATGTGATGTGGGTGGGTGAGAGAGGTATGCAGGTATAGCAATACCTCAGGGAGGTTAACGCCCCTGCCCTGCAGAGTTGTAAACCACTGCCTTGTGGTACAGGTTCTTGACAGAACCGAAGACTAAGGGAGCAAACCCTAAACAGAAAACCATGTCACTGTGGCAGCATCAAGGGCGGTTGATGTATAGAACTCCCAACATCTCCCGACCAGCCACTGCAGGGACAAATAGTTTGCGCCTGTCTTGACATGTTCTTGCCGGTGTGAAACCTCTATTTGCTCCCCGAGAGAGTGCCGCTGGTAACTTGCAAAAGCCAGCAGCACTTCATCAGCTTTCATGACATGTTAGCTGAGAGACATTAAGACCGACTCATGGACGCAACTCTCACAGCAGAGAGCTAAATGGAGAGTGGCAGTCAAGTAATGAAAGCAGTCTTTGTCGCATCGCGACCGACAGCATGATGATGATGATAGTAGTAGCGTATAGTTCATTAGTATTGTAGTGGTCTGCACTGCCCTCTCGGGCAAGTAACCACATAGACAGGTAGGCGTGGGGAGTGTGTCGATATCAGGGAGCCTAGGTGGTGTAATGGTTAGCACACTGGCCTGGAATGCAAAGAGATGTGGGTTCGAGTCCCGCTCTAGGCACAATATTTCCCATTTTCATCACCCCCATGACAATGGCTGCCGTGACCATGATCCTGTACAAGCTATGCGCTGTATAGTTGTTGAACCTACCCTGTGTATGTATGTGTTAGTGCATTGCCTGTATGTATGTAATTGTAAGCATTACAAGACTTACAATTCCAGGGGGACGAGTGTAGTGGTCTGCACTGACCTCTCAGGCAAGTAACCACATAGACAGGTAGGCGTGGGGAGTGTATTGATATCAGGGAGCCTAGGTGGTGTAATGGTTAGCACACTGGCCCGGAATGCAAAGAGATGTGGGTTCGAGTCCCGCTCTAGGCGCAGTATTTCCCATTTTCATCACCCCCACGACACTGGTTGCCGTGATCAGGATCCTGTACAAGCTTTGCGCTGTATGGTTGTTGAACCTACCCTGTGTATGTATGTGTTAGTGCATTGCCTGTATGTATGTAATTGTAAGCATTACAAGACTTACAATTCCAGGGGGACGAGTGTAGTGGTCTGCACTGACCTCTCAGGCAAGTAACCACATAGACAGGTAGGCGTGGGGAGTGTGTTGATATCAGGGAGCCTAGGTGGTGTAATGGTTAGCACACTGGCCCGGAATGCAAAGAGATGTGGGTTCGAGTCCCGCTCTAGGCGCAATATTTCCCATTTTCATCACCCCCACGACAGTATGTTATCTCAAATGGTTATAGTGTGTGTGCATATACAGTACAACCCCGTTAAACCAAGCTCGGTTAAACCAAACGATCGGTTAATCCAAGCTTTTTTCAGCAGCCCGGCTAAATACTACCATTTATCATATAAAAAAAGTTGGTTAAACCAAAGTCGGTTAATCCAAAGTATCGGTTAATCCAAACAAAATTGTCGGCCCCAGGCCACTTCCGGTACAGTTAAACCAAACTTTCATGTGGTTTTAAGGTCATCTGAGACTTTTTATATGATAAATGGTAGTATTTTGACGGGTCGCCGAAAAAAGTTTGGATTAACCGATCGTTTGATTTAACCGAACTTGGTTTAATGGGGTTAAACTGTATATGCATAAAAAACAATAATCATAGTGTCCACATACATTGTATATTACATTCATAATGCACCAACGTTGTTGCCAAAGCCAAGTCAAAGTCGAATTCAAATCTCGGTTAAACCGATGATCGGTTAATCCAAACAAATTTTTATGGTTCCTTCAAGTTTGGTTTAACCGGGTTATACTGTATCTATATATGCATATATATGCATATATATATACATCACATATATGTATATATATATGTGATGTATAAGCATTATACAAGTACAATTAATCGGAAGCTTTCACTCCTTGTTATATTCTAAGTCATCTACTATACTGATCTGTTAATAATTGTTCATCGACTATGCAACCAGGCCCTCTTCCTGCAAACGCTGTAAGTTGTCTGGCGGCGCTCAGTCACTCTGCCCACGGATATATATATATATAAGGGAGAATCTATAATCTATTCAAGTAGACATAATATATACTATAATATAAATATATATATAATATTATGAGGTTATAAATATAACCACAATTACGGTGGTCGAATCGGTAAAGCGCCGGCCTCCCGTTATGGAGATCGTGAGTTGGATTCCCGGTGGACTCAAACCAATGACTTATAAAATTGAGCATGGTGCTCAGCATTAATAGGATAGGACATGGACTGGTCAGCTCAGTGTCAGTATAATGTGACTGAGTGCGATATCGGATCACGGTGCCAGCGGCCTGATTTCCCAGTGGGGCAGCACTATAAAGTCACCATGAGTGCGCACTGTCACAAGTCGGTACCCGTCCTGATATGACCTTAGGTGTTGCCAGGATGTAAAACTCCAACAACCAACCACCCAACTGGAGTCTTGCCGCTTCCTCATCCTTGAAAATCTAGGGTTTGCCACCAGAATCAAGAATTTAGGTGGTCTAGGACTTGCAAAAGCCAGCAGCACTTCAATACTTTTGCAGGCAGCTTTCATGAAATGTATGGAAGCACGGAGCAGACAATCTGTTCAACATACTGCACCAACTAATCACCAATGCCTGGGAGGAGGGTTCTGTACCCCAAGCATGGAAGGATGCCAGCATTGTAACCATCTACAAGAAAGGTGATCGAACAGACTGTGGGAACTATAGAGGAATCTCTCTTCTTTCCATAGCAGGCAAGATCTTCACCAGGATCCTCCTCAACAGACTATCTATTCACATAACACCTGATGTAGTTCCGGAGACACAGTGTGGCTTCAGAGGTAACCGGAGCACCGTGGATATGATATTTTGTCTCCGACAGCTACAAGAAAAGTGCATTGAGCAGGACCGACAACTGTACATGGTATTTTTTGATTTCATTAAGGCGTTCGATACACAATATAAATACCCCCCCCCCCCCAATAACAACAAAACACTACTATAAGTATAACAAAATCAAATGAACAAACAAATCAGTTTGAAATTAGGGCGAGAGCTCAGGTACCCGGTCATGAATCAGTGTCGTGCTGGGGACGGGGAGTGTGTACACGTAACATCTAGGAGGTTGGCCTATTCAATGGTCATAGCCGGGTAACTGCAGCCTGTGTCTACAAGGGGGTGGCAGCTGAGTGTTAAAGGGGAAGTATCAATTTTGTAAGTAATTGGTTTGACTCAACCGGGGATCGAAACCCCGACCTCCCGCACAAGAGACATGCGCTCTAGCGATTCGGCCACCGCGCCCGGTGTCTCAGTGAGTAGACTGTGGGACTTGGTATTGTGTGTATAGAATCTGTTGATTCACTTGTTCGAAATTCTTCCACCCGCCCATCCCTATGTGTTTGTGTATAGACACCTCAGTGTGCTACAAGAGGGATTTGTGATCCAAGCACACAAAATAGAATGCACTTTAACCTTCCCCCCCATACCCTCCTCCCGCCCCACCCAACCCCCAACCCTGCCTAGCAAACATATGGGTCACAAATGAAGGGTTGCTCTAGTTAGTCTGTGATCCACACCTGCCTCAAGGCCCGGTCACATAGCCATTAGTAGGGTAGATTAACGTGGGTCAAACGTGGTGTAAGTACGTTGAAATATGTTACGGTATGGCAGGTATTGGTATGGATAAATACGTTACGGTACGAATAAATACGTTACGGTACAGATGCCGGTGCATTCAACTACGTTCAACTATGTTAGCCTTCACTACGTTCGCCTACGTCCACTTACAGCTATGTGACCAGGGCTTTGTCCAAGTACGCTAGAGTATGCTAGAGCATGTTCGAGTATGTTAGCATCACAGATGCAAATTCAGCCTCTATTGTGCTGCACTTTTGAACATGTCCAAAAAGTAAATCGGAGATCACGGCTCACCCACGTTATTACCAAGTTAACATCACGGACTACGTTCAACTACTTTTAGCTACTTTCAACTACATTCGCCTCCACTACGTTCAACTATGTCCACTAACGGCTATGTGACCGGGGCTTTAGGGACATCTCTACTGTCCCTGCATGTTTTTCCCTTATTTATGATTTCACGAACAACTTGGGCTTAGGACAGGACATACATACACACATACATACACACATACATACATACAGCACTTCTTCACTCGTGAACAATAGTTGATTAAATTAATACAAATGTATTATACAACCAATAATGCTAGGATTATGAGTAAATAACTGATGTCAAATATAAGCACTTCAAAACTCTACATGTGCATTCATGAGTAGATAATTTACACTTACAATTATCAGTGTGCTCATTTTGTGATTTATTCAACAAACAACTTCCATGCAACAAAGGTTTCGGTCTGTCTGCCTCCGAAGAGTGCGCGCTCACATTTGTAGTGTTTGTCAAGGAACCACCCCCACCTCACCTCCAATATTGTATTCCATTGAAGTGTCCGGACAAAAAATACAGTTTCCCTGAAGGTTTAAACAAAAATTCCTAAATTGCTATTTTGTTTCTGTGGAAATGACGGGTGAGATGTTAGTAAAACAGTCTTCTATAACAAATCTTTGCATGGAATTGACGGGTGAGATATTAGTAAAACAGTCTTCTAAAAAGATTTTTAATGGAAATGACGGATGAGATGTTAGTAAAACAGTCTTCTATAGAGAAGGGTGTTTTTTTTTCTTTTGCCGAGCGGGAATAATTTAGTTCGTCACTCCTTCTGGGACTCTCCGTTGCTTAGTGTTGTGGACTGGCCTTGCTGTAATGTCTACCTACGTACAGGCTACATTCTCTTACTACTGTGTCAATACAATCTAGAACACTTCTTATAAAAAAATTAAAAAATATATATATCTATTTTTTTTAAATGACGCCAATTATTATTTCACCTACTCAGGGATAAAAGATCTCCACGGTTTCGCGCATTTCCGCTATTGTTGATATTTACTGATTAACGTTAAAACATGTCAACATATATATATATTATATACATATTATTTATATTATATATATATATTATATATATATATTATATATGTGAGATATAACGTATTATATGAATATAAAGGGGCGGAGCATCTTGTGATATTTATTTCTCTTTTATTATGCATGCTATTTATTTATTTATTCATTATATATATATTATATATACATTATATATATATATATATTGTGAGGAGGAGGGCGCCATTAGGCGAGGCAGAAGGCCTGACCAGTCGATGAGTGGAGGAGTGTCAGTTAGTACTCATTATTAGTACTAAGTAGGTGTAATGTCAGATTGATATGGCCCGAGGACACAGTTCATAGAGGGAGTTCACGTGACGTCATTACTTAGCAATCAGCGGTCAGCGGGCTGCCATCTTGGATTATGAGCATGTTGTGAATGCATGCAGATACAGTAAAACAGAGTTTTCTTGTGATATGGGAGGTTCTGGGCAGTTTACATCCAATGTGTTTACCTACAGCACTTTAGCAACAACTTCTGAGGCCAAACTGCTCAAAACAGTGACAAATAAACCAACAAATCAGTAGATAACCACAGTGCAGGCAGTTGCAAGCCTTCTGTATGTCATCCAATATGGCCACCGAAAGTTGCCTCGTGACGTCATTACACCCGCTCTATAGATAATCGGTTTCCGGATAATTATACTCGTATAATTGCTTATACAGCACATATATGGCAGCAGTTGATTAGTCCGAATTTTGTTCATATATGCTCTCAGATGTTGCTAGAACATAAAACCCAAGCAATGAAGGGTTAGGTATGGGCGATAATATAGTCACAACAAGGGCAGGCGAAACCTGACTTCCAGAATTTGTCCGCGATTCCTTGACAGTGCTAATCCTGTGTGTGTGTGGGGGGGGGGGGGAATCCGCGTTTTTGTAGAAATTAGCAGTTGGTGCCAAGGTCTCACTTGATTTCCGCATTTTTTGTCATAGACCACTTTCATTTCATCCCTGCCTACTCTATCACTATTCCCCAAGATTGAAGGTGAACGCGGGGTAATTAAAATGACAAGCTATATTTCAGAACCACGCTTTCCAAGATACTAGATAAAAGATTCACCCCCTACTCAGAATAGGGATGAAGAACAACCCATTAGAAAAAGTGATGAAAGGCTGCGTAAATGAAATGGGCACATCAATTCTTAATCCAAGAAGCAAAATATATTCTTCACATACATCTTTAAATTTACCCACTACTTTTAAATTGTTAAATAAATTATATTATGTGGTTTAATAGACTTTAGAAGTCAAACCGACAGCATTCTTGGATTCGCCATCTTGCTTGTTTACATCCTCGGGCATTTAACCAACTCTAAGCCAATATAGGTAGACACTGGATACTGCAACCAAGAACTCCACTTCCTGTGTAATGCCCGGCACACACCTCCCGTATAAAACCTAAAACTGCTCGTTTCGCGATTAAGTTTGAGTTTTAGTCGGTTCCAGTCTTTAGGTGTGTGACACGCTAATGCCTCGCACACACCTCACGTATACGATTCATGCGCTAAGACTTGGACGGCAAACAGACGGTGAGTATCACACATATACCGTATAAGATACGACTGACCGCTCACATATACCGTTTCTCGAACGGCCCGATTCGTTTTTCGAATGTCTTGCGATTCAAGTCTTGAGCACTAAAACTGAGTTTTAAGTCGCGAATCGGAAGCATTAGCAGTCGGTATATGTGTGTTGTCCCTGTTGTCAGTTTTAGTCGGGAAACGGGATGGGTTGGGTTGTGACGGTCGCGTCGGGCAGTCAGTTTTAGCGCGTGAATCATATACGGGAGGTGTGTGCCAGGCATAATACTCAATCTGTTTTCGCTCGTTTTTAGACGAGGTTGTCATTCACCTCTACTCGGAGTAGGGGTGAATCTTTTATCTACCAAGATACCGGCCTACTTCCCTGCTCTAAAGGTTTTTATTCACAGTCCCATCCTTCCCGGCAGGCTTTGCGTTAGCTCCCAGTGACCGCTGCACCTTTATCGTCTAATCGACCTTGATGCGCGAGAAGGAAGAAAGCAAGGCGGGGGTGGAAGAAAGGCGCGTTTATTACACGCCTCAGCGGAAAACATGTTAGGTACATACATAATGAAATATATGCACAGTGGTAAGTGTAGGTACATACAAATAATGAAATATATGCACAGTGGTGTGTAGGTACAAGAAATAAGAGATATATGCACAGTGGTAAATAGAACAATAGAGGTATGAAGAATGATGAGGGGCTCCCAGGAAGGAGCAGAGAGGCCCATAAGGAGCAGGAGAGAGTCAGTAAGTCCGGAGGCCAGGTTAATTGTCAGTGGAGTGAGGGGGTGCCGAGGAGCCCTCCACCAAATAGTAGGAGAGGGCTCGAGGCGCGCCCGAGGCGGGGGCACGGGGCGCCCGAGGTGGGGGCCCGGGATCGGGGTGAGAGGAGGGTCGTGATGGCAGTGCCGTGAGGTCGGCGGCTGGACTGTCTGGAGAGGGTCCCTCGTGAGGCTGGGCTGTGTGGTCTGAGGTGTGAGGTGCGGGGTAGGTCGACAAGGGGCGGGCGGCCAAAAGTAGGGGAGGCCCGCTCCTTGGAGGGATCGGGTGAGGAGGTCGGCCGGCGAACTCCTCAGGGCTGGGTGGGACGGGGGTCGGGGTCGGGTCGGGCGGGTTGATGACGGTGGTGTCGTGGTCGGCGGCTGTGCCATCGGAGGAGGGTTCTCCGTGAGGCTGGGCTGGGTTGTGGTCTGAGGGTTCCTCTTGAGGCTGGGCTGGGCAGTGGTCTGAGGGTTCCTCGTGAAACTGGGCTGGGCTGTGGTCCGTGGTGGGCGACTGGCGCTGGGCGGCGATGAGAGCCTTGCTGAGGGGGCGCTGGGGCCCGACAGGGAGGTGGTTGCCGATGAGGTCGGCGGTGCCGAGGCGGCGGTCAGGCCGCGCCTCGGGCAAGCTGGGCTGGGCTGGGTTGTGTTCCGTGATGGGGGACTGGCGCTGGGCGGCGATGAAAGCCTTACTGAGGGGGCGCTGGGGCCCGACTTGGAGGTGGTTGCCGGTGAGGTCGGCAGTGCCGAGGCGGCGGTCGGGCCGCGCCTCGGGCAAGCTGGGCTGGGCTGTGCTGTGTTCCGTGATGGGCGGGTGGCGCTGGTCGGCGATGAGAGCCTTACTGAGGGGCCGCTGGGGCCCGACTGGGCGGTGGTTGCCGATGAGGTCGGTAGTGCCGCGGTGGTGGCCAGGGCGGGGGTCGGGGGAGGAGGTGCGGCGGGGGCGGGCTAGGGGGGCGGCGAAGTCGCGGGCGGTGGGGGGGGGGTCGTGGGGCGGGTCGGTGGGGGGGTCGGTGGGGTCGGGTTGGCAGAGGAAGGCGGTGTCGCCTGGGTCGAGGTGGACGTCTGGGTCGAGGGTGACGGGCGACTGGCGCCGGGCGGCGATGGGAGCCTTACTGAGGGGGCGCTGGGGCCCGAGGCGGGGGTGGTTGCCGGAGGGCACGGCGGCGCCGAGGCGGCGGGCAGGCCGCGCCTCGGGCGGGTGGGCGGTGGTGTCCGGAGGGCTGGTAGCAGTGTGGTGGGCGGCTTTGATAGGGTTGGTGGGCCGGTCTGGGGCCTCCGTGCCGGGCTGGAGGTGCCGGCTCCTCAAAAATCCGGCGAGGCGGGAGCCGCTGCCCGGGCGCGCTTGGCCAGGCAGGCGTCCTCGCTGTGCCTGGTTAGTACCCTCCGGACATTGGCGCAGTATGCGCATGCGTGTAGCTGTCTGGAGACCCCCTGGCCGTGGACCTCCCCCGGGGCTGCGTGGGTGCAGGAGTTGGGGTCCCGGTTCCAGGCATAGCAGAGTGGGCCGTGGGTCTCCTTACTGTAGGCCACGCGTGTGTCGGTGTGGCCGCGGAACTGGGGGCGGGGCACGACCCTCCTCTCACCCCGATCCCGGGCCCCCACCTCGGGCGCCCCGTGCCCCCGCCTCGGGCGCGCCTCGAGCCCTCTCCTACTATTTGGTGGAGGGCTCCTCGGCACCCCCTCACTCCACGGAAAAAGTGAAGGGTAGCAGAAGACGGCAGGGAGGTGAGTGCCTGAGGAGGGCCGGCGGGCGGCCTTATAAGGGAGGAGGGAGGGGCGACAGGCGGTGAGGTGCGAATGCTGGCGGCCCGGGGGAGGGTGAGATGTGGCGAGCAGCGGGCGTCGGGTGAGGCGTGAGCGCCAGAACAAAGGACTGGCAGGAGAGGGGGGGGGGGCGAGCCGGGGCTCGGCCGAGGTGAGTAGGGAGCGCCACAGCGGCGGGGGAGGGTCTCTCCCTTCCCTCGCATCAAACGTAATGCTTCGCATTACGACCAAAGTTGCATAGTCCGATGATTTTGACTTTCTGTAGCCTTTTGAGATAAATATTGTGAGATGATTGTTATAAGCTACATTACTTTAGGTTGACGTAACTTTTATTTGAAATGGCTTAACTTTTGAGATATTTAAAGTGCAAAAAGGCAAAAAATAATTTTGGCAAGCACGTCAAAACTCCTGGCAACATAGGCTTCAGCAGTAACATGTTCTATTAAATTGACTCAATATTCCCTTCTACTCGGCAACAAATGTTTAATAAGGGCACCACTATCTAAGTTAAATATGTTGTATAAAATCTAGATAATTGTTTTTGTTTCGAAAATGTGATGCTTCCATCGGACTATGCAGCTTTAATAATACGCCACTGAATACACTATATAAGGATAACATACTGGTAGGCTTCCCAGTCCTCTGTCGTGTGCTAGTGCACAGCCCCATCCTTCCCAGCAGGCTTTGCGTTAGCTCCCAGTGACTGGTGAACCTTTATCATCTAATCGACCTCCAGTTGCATAGTCCGATGATTTTGATTTGCTGTCACCTTTTGAGATAAATACAGTAAGTTGATTGTTATATAAGCTACATTTCTTTAGGTTGACATAACTTTTATTTGAGTGGTTAACCTTTGAGATATTTAAAGTACAAACAGGCAACAAATAATTTTGTTCCCTTCTATCCAGCAACACATGTTTAATAAGGGAACCAGTATCTAAGTTATATAAAATCTAGATAATTGTCTTGGTTTCGAAAATGTGATGCTTCCATCGGACTATGCAGCTTTAATAATACGCCAGTGAATACAACACCACTATATAGGGATAACAGACCGGTAGGCTTCCAAGTCCTCTGTCGACTGCTCGTTCAACTAACACCCACTCGTTTAACTAACAGTAACACACCCCCTACATATGATTAATGTTGTGTTTATACAAATATGCCCACATGTGTTGAGGAGTATGGCGGCCGTTGTAAAACAAGAACACCTCATAAACTGAAACAAATGCCTTTTCCAACAAATCACCAATGATCCAGGCATAGTTTTATTGTGGTTCAAAGCCATGCTGTTCATGGGGTGATTTGTTTGCACAACGCCCCCCGCCCCCACCCCGCCCCTGTGACGCCTCAGGGGGTATCTGTTACCGTTAGCATATGCCACTCCTCTCATACACACCCGTACACAGGACACTGGCTTAATTATGTATGTGTATGTGTATATATATGTATGTCATGTATGATGTATGTAATAATAATGTAGTAGTCTGCACTGACCTCTCAGGCAAGTAACCACATAGACAGGTAGGCATGGGTAGTATGGTGATATCAGGGAGCCTAGGTGGTGTAGTGGTTAGCACACTGGCCCGGAATGCAAAGAGATGTGGGTTCGAGTCCTGCTCTAGGCACAATATTTCCCATTTTCATCACCCCCACGACACTGGTGCGGTGATCATGATCCTGTACAAGCTTTGCGCTGTGTGGTTGTTGAACCTACCCTGTGCATGTATGTGTTAGTGCATTGCCTGTATGTATGTAATTGTAAGCATTAAAAGACTTACAATTCCAGGGGGACGAGTGTAGTAGTCTGCACTGACCTCTCAGGCAAGTAACCACATAGACAGGTAGGCGTGGGTAGTATGGTGATATCAGGGAGCCTAGGTGGTGTAATGGTTAGCACACTGGCCCGGAATGCAAAGAGATGTGGGTTCGAGTCCTGCTCTAGGCACAATATTTCCCATTTTCATCACCCCCACGACAATAATATATGTATGTTATGAATGTTATGTACATTATATACGTTATGTATGTATTCATACATGTACGTATGTATTATGTATGCATGTATGTGTATGTATATGCGTTAAAACGGGGTTTCACTGTATTTGCGCATTATATATATGTTTTGTATTCTTCTTCTTCGCCCGTTGAGGCATCAGCGCCCATCCACACAAACACCTCCTCAGCCGTGTCATAGATCAACTTTGGGCATAGGCCACGAACAAGGGCTCTCCAGTTTTCCTAGTCCTGGGCCTTGAGTTTCTTGTTTGTGATTCTGTAACATTGTTCTTTTTTCCGGGGTGGGGTTGTTGGCCCCACGCCCAACCCCCAACCTGGAAGACCAGTTGCTGCTCTTAGTCTGTCCTCTACCATGAGTCCTGCCCGGCTTGGTTAAACCTGCCAGGGGGCTAGCCCCTGCCGGTATAGCTCTCATGGTCACATAGGCACACACGCCTCCCCACCACAACAAGGTAGCAACACATTGGGGGGATGTTTTGTATACATGTATGTATATTGTATGTATGCGCATTTCACTATATTTGCAATCTTCCTAACGAACCAAACTTAGGTGAGTATTATGGAACTGTGAGGTATATAACAGACATATATGCGACGGTCACATACACATTAGTGGACGTAGTGGAGGCTAAGGTGGGTCAAACATGGTGTAAGTACGTTGAAATACGTTAAGGTACGGCAGGTTTTGGTACGGATAAATACATTATGGCACAGATAAATATGTTACAATACGGATAAATATGTTACGGTATGGATGCCGGTAAGTTCAACTACGTTAGCCTTCACTACGTTCACCTACGCCCACTAACAGCTATGTGACCAGGGCTTCGTCCAAGTACGCTAGAGCACACTAGAGTATGTTAGCATCACAGATGCAAATTCAGCCTCTAACGTAGGGCTCTTTTGAACATGTCCAAAAATTAAATCGGACATCACATCTCACCCACGTTATTACCAAGTTAACATCACGGACAAGTATGGATGCCAGTACGTTCAACTATCTTCAACTACGTTAGCCTCCACTAGGTTAAACTACATCCACTAACGTGTATGTGACCGGGGCAATATACACACATGCACATTTGTAAGCCTATATGCCACGTTCAACGTTTCTTCATATTTAGAAAATATTGCCTATCCCTACATCCGCGAATTAGGTCATGCATAGAACTTTACCAACTTGATACTTACCATATCGAATGGTAGTTCCCCACTTTTAAGTAGAGAATCCTCATGCCTTTCAGGTGTTGACCCCCGCTCCTTAATCTGTCAAGTGGGGTGGTCTGTGAGCACAATGGCTGCCACACAATGGCTCTTCCTTCTTGACGCCCCCCTCCCTTCACCCTCCACACACACACACACACACACACACACACACACACACACACACACACACACACACACACACTCACACACACATCATCATCATGCTGTCGGTCGCGATGCGACAAAGACTGCTTTCATTACTTGACTGCCGCTCTCCATTTAGCTCTCTGCTGTGAGAGTGATGTCCATGAGTCGGTCTTAATGTCTCTCAGCACACACACATACATAACACACACACATAAATACGCACCCTTACACCTCCTAGATATATAGTAATGACGAGCTTTAACTATCTTGACACACCGACAGAACGGTTGCCTGGCAACTGCTTAATTCTCAGATGTGAAGTGGGCCAAACTGTTTTGTCCCAAATGACAGGTTGTCTCATCCAATTACAAAATTATAAGAAAAGAAAAACCAATCAGACCCTGACAGTTTTCTCTAGTAAATCAGGGATGAAAGATCTCTGCGATTTCGCGGATTTCCGGGATTTTTCCTGTAGCTATATAAGTGTATACTAATAAGTTGCGCCCGTCCTGATATGACCTTAGATGTTGCAAGGACGTAAAACTCCACCAACCAACCAATACATTGTTTCACGCTGCAGCACCATCAGCGTATATTAATATGTGGTGCAAACGGCGCAGCACTAGCAGCTTATACTACTAATACGTGCTTCAAATGGCGCAGCACTATCAGCGTATACCAATATGTATGAAACCCAACTTCCGGGAATTTTCAGCGATTCCCTGACAATGCTAAGCCTATGGGAGAATATCAACATTTTCGCTTATTTTCCCGGAGACCACTTTCATCCCTGAGTAAATTCTTGGGCAGACATGTAGTATTAGTAATGCAATAAGAACATACACATGTATAATGTTCTGGTTGTATCCATGCTATAGTCGTGTGGGTGATGCGAATGGGATATACAGTAAGACGCTATTATAACATGCCATAATTTAACGCGAATTCGGATATAACACAATGATTCATTGGACCCAGGATTCTTTAATTCGAAGGTAATTCAGTAAACTGAACCCCGATTTAGTGCGATCCCACTGTTTTTGCAATGACATTTTATGGACCCCAACGATCGCTTTATAATGGACTTTCACTATATTGTGCCTAGAGCAGGAATCAAATCCATATTTCTTGCCCTTTTAGGGCTAGCATCCTAACCATTAGACTACCCAGGCTTCCTGATGCAATCACCCTATCCACACCCACCTGTCTATGTTGCTCCTTGCATGAGATGTCAGTGCAGACGACTCCACTATCATGTACCTTCCACCCTCTTACACTCTCCCCCCCCCCCTCATTCCCCCTTCCCCTTCTCCCCCTCCCCTTCCCATTCTCTCCCATCCCCCTTCCTCCAGGATAATGTGACTGAGTGGGATATCAGGTCATGGTGCTGGCGACCTGGTCTCTCAGTGGGGCAGCACTATAAAGTCACCATGAGTGTGTACTGTCACAAGTCAGTATCCGTCCTGATATGACCTGAGATGTTGCTAGGACCTAAGACAACAACAAACATACAGACCGTTTGAAAACGTCTTTAAAGCGGACTGCACAGATGCTGGAAAAGAGGTGGCGCGGTCCAAAAAGATTACGGACAATGATGGAAAGGAATACACACTATTCCTAGCACCAAAGCCTATTTTATGAGTTCACTGGCATGCTGTCCACACATTTTAACAAGGTAATTCAAACCAATTTTTTCACTAATGGCTAGGAAAGGACATATCATGTTCCCATACATTGACAATTCATTTATTGTTGCGCAAACACAACAATATCAAGCAGCAGTAGATAAATTATGTAAAACATTTACAAATTTAGGTTTCTATATACATGAAACTAAATCAGTACTAACGCCAACAAACAAACTAAAATGTCTGGGGTTCTTTAAGGACACCACAAAAATGACTATTTCGTTAACAGAACAAAAAGTAGATAAATTCACAACAACAGCAAACCAATTACTACAATTGAACAAACCAAAAATACGACAAGTCACAGTCTTGATAGGAATAATGATAGGCTATAGACCAGCTGTCTTATATGGCCAGTCCCATATCAAGTCCTTAGCGATAGATAAAAACTTGGCACTGGCTCGCCCAAAAGGAAATTTCGAGCGGCCTATGACAATTTGCCCAGAAGGCCAAAATGATATAATTTGGTGGCTTTCACACATAAACAACTCACCCAAGCCGATTAGGATGGGAGAGCCTAACACTACTGTTACAACAGACGCTTCCTTAGAAGACTGGGGGTTCCATAGAGACCAACAGACAACTGGTGGCCATTGGATGGAAGATGAAATGTCCGACCACATTAATGTACTAGAGCTTAGAGCTGTTTATATAGGACTCACAGTCTGATTCACGTCCCTAAAAATCTAAGAGTTCTAACAGATAACACAACAGCAATGGCTTACATTCGTAATATGTGAGGGACACGCTCCAAACCATGTAACAACCTGGCTAAACTCATTTGGGATGAGACAAAGAAACATAAAATATGGCTAACAGTAGCACATATTCCAAGCAGCCAAACCACTTTGACTGACAGGAAAAGCAGACACTTTCATGACCATTCAGACCACAACATTTTTGACAGTATTTGTCACAAATTGCATCACGCAACAACAGAAAGTTACCAAAATATTTGTCTTGGCATCCAGAGCCAGAAGTCTGGAGAGTAGATGAATTTTCATTAATTCGGAATAATAAATTCTATTATATATTCCCCCCATTCAGTTATCAGCAGAGTGGCCAGGAAGATCCAGATGGATCACACCACACAGTACTGATGGTACCAGCATGGGAAACACAACCATGGCTAGCGGCAATAACATCGGCAGCAAAAGACTTGATGAGCTTCCCAAGGGAAAGGAACAACCTTCAACATCAAGGACCACTAACAGTCCACGGAGACATGTCAACAACACCCCTTTTGTCATTCCTTTCCTCGGGAAACATTTAGAACAATTTGGATTAGACAAAATAACAAAAGAAAGACTAATATCACATGCCTGGAGAAAAGGAACAGTGAAATTATACAGAAGTTATTTAAAGAAATGGGGCCTTCATTGCCTTCTCAAAGGAGTCGAACCGTTAAAACCTACAATAGCTCAAGTCTTACGATTTCTAAGAATATTAGAAGATGAAGGACTAGGATTCAGCGCTATTAATGCAGCGAGATGTTCCCTATCCATTATTCTACCAAGAATAGATGGACAAACCGTTGGGAAACATCAGTTAGTACACTGGTCCATTAAATCGGTGTATGAAAGAAACCCACCCAAACCTAAATACAATAGGTTTTGGTATGTATCAATAGTATTCAAGTTATTCAAGGTGGACTATCAAGGTGCTTAAACAAGCAGGAGTCAACACTGGACGCTATGCGTCTCACTCAACATGTGGAGCCATGGTCTCCAATGCAAGACAATTAGGAATCTCAGTTAAGAGAATTCTTGCACATGCTGGGTGGAAGACGGCTAGATCGTTTGAAAAACATTACAACAAACGACTGGAAAAGTCATGTGGCATGGCAACACGCCTACTCACCCACTAGAAGCAGGTGAGAAACAAATTAAATTATGTACTCATATATACATAGTATGGTTACAACATACAAGGATAAAAAATGAGATTACGTCAAATTCTCCCTCGGTTATGAGTAGTCAGAGGCTACGAATCTTACCTAGGTACAGATGATGGATAACTGGTGTTTTCCCAAGGTATGAGCCTCGATATAGTTGTGGGTCAGGGCCCACGCACCCTACCCTTCCACGACTATCATGTTTCGCTAGAACTTAGAAGCAAATCGAAAACACAATAAGTATCCATATAGAGTTAAATCATTTTTTATCCTAAGATGTATGTAAAAGATTGCTGGACCCGGATGTGCTTCCTTCTCCCTGATCCACGACTAGCCAAGACTAGTGCCTCGGGAAAACACCAGTTATCCATTATCTTTACCCAGGTAAGATTTGTATAACTATACTATACTATAATATATATATATTTATATATTGATGAACATGATATATTTATTTTTAAATTAAAGCAAGAACTCAAAATTATCGGATTGTGAAATTTTAATATGTTAACTCTTTTCGGGAGTGTGTGTGCTATTTCCATGGTTGTGTGACCATGAATCAGAACTATGTCTGATGTGGTAAGAAGCTTAGAATTCTTTACAACTCAATGTTACCTGCAGCGAAAGTGTAAGTAACAGACAGCACTGGCCAAAGCAAACCCTGTTATTGACACACCTGTGAATGTGGTCGGGATCGGCCGTGAGAAAGTCACCTTATGAAGAGTTTGTTGTTTGTTGTTGTTTTACATCCTGCAACATCTAAGGTCATATCCAGACGGGTATCGACATATGACAGTGCACACTCATGGCAAATTTATAGTGCCGGCCCACTGGGAGACCAGGCCACCAGCCCCATGACCTGATATCCCATACAGTCACATTATCCTGATACTGTGCTAACCAGCCCATGTCCCGTCCTTTTAATGCCGAGTGCTATGCTAGGTAGCAACAATTATCAATTTTATGAGTCATTGATTTGACTTAGCTGGGATTTGAACTCTTGACCCTCCACACAGAAATCCTGCGCTCTACCGCATCAGAGAGAATAGCACCATGATCTGATATTCCACTAAGTCACATTATCCTGATACTGAGAAAACCAGTCCTTGTCTTATCCTATTAATGTTGGGCGCCAAGGTAGGTAGTGTCGAGTATATATTTGGTAAGTCATTGGTTTAATTCGGTTGGGGTTTGAATCCATGACCTTCCCCACGGGAAAACCAGTCAGAGCTCTTACCAATTCGGCCACCGGGCGTGGTGGCCTAATCGGTAGAGCACGGGTCTTGCTAGATAAAAGATTCACCCGGTACTTGTAGTACACGGGTGAAGACCAGCCTTATATAAATACGGGGGAAAATAGCATTAATATGGAAGTGAGGCTACAGTATGTGGCTCCAGTATCAAATGGCTACCCATATTATGCATATAGGCACAGAGTTGGTGAAATGGGAGAGAATGCAAAAAAGACAAGATGGCGGCCGCAGAACGCCGTCGATTTCACTTTTAAATCTTATTAAACTATATATTATATTATATTTTTCAACTCAAAGGTAGCGGGTAAATAATAAAACATATGTAAAGAATAATTGTTGCTTCTTAGATTGTTAAATTAGGCTCTCAATTCTTTGACCCGTTTTTTCGCCACCTTTTACATAGGGCTGGTTTGCACCCCTACTGCAGCAGTACGGGGTGAATCTTGTATCTAGGGTCTTGCGTGCATAAGGTTGGGGGTTCGGATCTCGGTCGAGTCAAACCAATGACTTTAAAATTGATACTCGTCGCTTCCTAGACTAGGGATATGCATTCATTGGATAGAGCAAGGACTGGTTAACTCAGTGTCAGGATAATGCAACTGAGTGGGATATCGGATCATGGTGTCGGCGGCCTGATTTCCCAGTGGGGCAGCACTATAAAGTCACCATGAGTGTGCACTGTCACAAGTTGATACCTGTCCTGATATGACCTTAGATGTTGCCAGTATGTAAAACTCCAACAACCAACCAACCAACCACCCAATTCGGCCATCATGTACAGTTGTCAGGACTGTTTGACAGATCACGTTCCTATAACACTATGTGTGTCAAACTGCCTCGTCACCACCATCGACACAAAAGAAATGGTTGTGGGACTGGAGCGGAGTGGGTGTGGGTGTGGGTGGGTGCTTTAATACGCCTTTTGTCAATAGATATTGGATATTAAAGCAATGCTTATTTTTGTTAGAATATCTGGCAGCACTATGAGCAGTTTGATTTGATTTTCTCTTGGACGTCCATTAAAGGCAACCACAGAAACTGCGTATTTGTACCTTAGCGTGCCAGTCCCCCGCCCGCCCCTTGTCAAATAAATCCCAACAAGAACCCCCCCCCCCCCCAAAAAAAAAACCCACAAAAAAACCACCCCACATGTCCAGCACATGAAGAGACACCCAAAGTAGGTATATTTAACCCCCCTCTCCCACAACAACAAAAAACACCAAAAACCCACACATACGCACACTATATCTATAAAACACCAATCCACATGAGCGCGCACGCAAATCCCATAGGGGAGGGAAGGCATTTAACAAATATTAAAACAAATTCAACAAAGACACCCTCCGTTCCCATGGCAACAAGGGCTTCTGGACTCCAAAAGGGGTGACAGGTAATATCCCCCCCTTTATATTGGACTGTTTAACTTAAATTCTGCTCCATTAAATATTTTCCAGGTAGTGATCCTATTCTTTGAGTTTACTTCATCGGTGCATTCTAATGCCTGCAATACACTAGGCGATAGTTTGTGGTATTCTATTTAGACTGAAGACCGCCAACTCAAGTTTCCAAGTTTAAAACAGCATGATTTATTGCAATGCAAGTTTGTTTGTTGTTGTCTTACGTCCTGGCAACATCTAAGGTCATATCAGCAACATAAGAAAAAGAACACCAAAGCATACACATTTCCTGAGATGTACCTGATTTGGGAAAAATGGAATCTGTAAGTCCACTGATCACCTCATGGATTTGTTTGTTTGTTGTTGTTTTACGTCCTAGCAACATCTAAGGTCATATCAGGACGGGTACCGACTTGTGACAATGCACACTCATGGCAACTTGATAGTGTTGCCCCACTGGAAGACCAGGCCACCAGCACTATGACCTGATATCCCACTCAGTCACATTATCCTGACACTGAGCCAACCAGTCCTTGCCCTATCCTAATAATGACGAGCGCCAGGCTAGGAAGCGACAAGTATCAATTTTTTAGTCATTGGTTTGACCAGAGTTCGAACCCACGATCTACCAACAGGGGAGATGGACGCTCTAACTCATTTGGCCATCCCGTCTAGTCACCTCATGCTCATCTGTAATCACTAACGCCATCGAAAGATTGTAGTCAAGTTTTCAGGTGGTGGCTGTGTGGGTGGAAGTTTCCAAAACCATTATTTTCTATTCATATTCCCTCATGGAACTAGATACAATAAACGATTTCCATCACCAAACCGTTCTCTAATGGGACTGGTAAGAACTACTGTGAGTAGCATTCCACTTCGTTAAAAAAATAAAAAAGGAAACCCGCTGCCACCACATAGGCTACTCTTTCTGATAAGCAGCAAGGGGTCTTTTATATGCACTTTTCCGCAGACGGGACAGCACATACCACACCCTTTGATGAACCAGTTGTGGACCACCGGTTGGTGCAGGGAGATAAGGACATTAAATGCTATATAGTAATTAGTATATAATGAGACTGTCTCAAAAGGTGCTAAGCAATATGCGACACAACTTTGTCCATTGTAACGATCAACATACTATCTGCTTATGCATTTGCTCAGGATAAACTGATTTGTTTTTTACATGGTGTTTCATAATCCCAATAGAATACATATTGATTTGAAGCAAATGTCCTTGTGTTTTCAGTGTAACCATTTCTGTGCTGTTTTGTGTCAATCGTTACAATGGACAACAAAAATAAGAGTTATCACCTTTTGAGACAGGCTCATATTGTTATCCACAACCACCCACAACATTTCCATTGCATTAATTAACCAGTGGCTTCCTCTACAGGTGACATACGAAGACACTGCTATAACACCTTAGGTGGTGCATCCTCGGATCTTTAATGATCTTAACATGTCATTCTCACCAATCTCACCGTGCTATTAAAGTTGCATAGTCCGATGGTTGTGAGTTTCGACAATTTTCTGAGCTAAATACATTAGATTGATCATTATAACCTAATTTACTTTAGTTTGAAGTAACTTTTATTTTAGATGGCTAACTTTGGTGATTTTTGAAGTGAAAAGATGCTAAATTAATTTGGGCAAAGACGCCGAAATTCTGAGACCATAGGCTTCAGCAGTAACATGTTATTATTAAATTGCCTTGGTATCCCATGCTATGCAGTGACAAATGCTTAAAGTTGCATAATCCGATGGCTTTGAGTTTCTGTCATTTTCTGAGATAAATACATTAAATTGATCATTATAAGCTACTTTACTTTAGGTTGAAGTAACTTTTAGTTTAAATGGCTAACTTTGGAGATAGTTGAAGTGACAACATGCCAAATTAATTTTGGCAAGCACGCCAAAACTCTGATGCCATAGGCTTATGCAGTAACAGATTCTATTAAATTGATTCCCCAGGCCCTTTTATGTGACAACAAATGCTTAATAACTGCACCAGTATTATAAGATAAATATGTAGAATCAAATCTAGCACATAAGTGTTTTGGTTTTGAAAATTTGATGCTTCATCGGACTATGCAACTTTAATAAATGCACCAGTATCTAAGAACGATATGTACGATCAAATCTAGGTCAATTTTGGTTTTTGAAAATTTGATGCTTACATCAGAATATGCAGATTTAACTCGTGGGAATCCATATGGCCGCGACTTGTTACAAATTCCGCATCTGTCTGCGCCAAAACTTTGCAGCACCAGACGGGGTGGCCGAATGAGTAGATCGCCCGTCTCCTGTTTTGGGAGATTGCGAGATCCGAACCCATGAGTTTGTAGGTTCGAATCCTGGTCGAGTCAAACCAATGACTTAAAAACTGATACTTGTCGCTTCCTAGCCTGGTGCTCGGCATTATTAGGATAGGGCAAGGACTGGTTGGCTCAGTGTCAGGATAATGTGACTGAGTGGGATATCAGGTTATGGTGCCGGCGGCCTGGTTTCCCAGTGGGGCAGCACTGTAAAGTCGCCATTAGTGCGCACTGTCACAAGTTGGTGCCCGTCCTGATATAACCTTAGATGTTGCTAGGACGTAAAACAACAACAAACAATCAAACAAAACTGGGCGGCCATCGGGAGGCCCTTATATTGTACGCTTACCATAAGTACATGTTTGGTGAGTTTTAGAAGTCGGTCAGTGTCATAGACTCTACGAGACGCAATCATTCCCACAGTGTGCGGACGTGTGTGGTGTTGGTGTATGTTAGTGTGAAGGTGTTTCTGTGGGAAGGGAACGGGGGGGGGGGGGTAGATAAAAGATTCACCCCATACTTCCAGTACAGGGGTGAATGACAACGTAGTCTAAATACTGACGAAAATAGCTTTAGTATGGAAGAAGAAGTAGAATGCCTGGCACCAGTGTCAAATGGTTACTTATATCAGCACAGAGTTGGTGAAATGGGAGAGAATGCAAAAAGACAAGATGGCGGCCAGAGAACGCCGTCGATTTCACTTTTAAATTGCATTAAAGTATATGCTTTATTATATTTTCCAACTCAAAAGTAGCGGGTAAATATGAAGACATATACAACGAATAAATGTTGCTTCTTAGATTGTGAAATTAGGCTCTCATAAAGACTCATTTCACTAGCCCGATTTTTCGACAGTTTTTATATAAGGCTGGTCTTCACCGGTGTACTACAAGTACCGGGTGAATCTTTTATCTGGGGTGGGTGGGGGGGGGGGGGGGGTGATACATGGCATGATGGCCGAATACGTAGGCCTACAGCACAGGGCTCCCTTGTGGAGGATCGAGAGTTCAATTCCCCATCAAGTCAAACCAATGACTTACAAAATTTATAATTGTCGCTTCCTAGCTAGCATTAATAGGATAGGGTAAGGACTGGTTAGCTCAGCATCAGGATAATGTGACTGTGTGGGTTACGGGTCATGGTGCTGGCTGCCTGATTTCCCAGTGGGGCAGCACTATAAAGTCGCCATAAGTGCATACTGTCACAAGTCAGTACCCGTTTGTAATGTATGTGTCTTCCAGTTGTGTTGTTATCCGAACACCCCCAGTGTGGCACAGAGTGAGGTCACTACAGAACGTTCTAAATAAAGTTAGTTACAGTACAGAACTCATTGTGTTCAGACGTCCTTTACGTTACATGGTGTCAGATGTGGAGGCAATGGTGCTTTCAGGCCCATTGCTTCCGGTGGATACCGGGCCACGACACCCCGGGCACCAACCAACATATAATACAAGTTCATTTTACCAGGATCGACACCCTGGTCATAGAGAAGGTACCACTTGTTTGAACTTCATGTTGACGTAGCGGCAGCACTCCGGGCAGCCACTCCGGGCAGCCACTCCCCGGGCGCCAACAAAACCTGCACAGACTTTATTGTAACGAGTGACAAGACGTTGCACAGATGCCTGGAAAGATGGCACAAGGATGCACGGATGCCTAGAGGCACATACACGACTACACAGGTGCCAAGAAGCACGGATATACGGATCGTCGGTAGAAACGAACGGCTCTAATGAAAACAGCCGGAATGAGGACGCGCAGGACGTCACGACATTGCTTGGAATGAATAAATGACAATACGATGCACAGATGCCTGAGAAGATGGCACACAGATGCACGGATGCCTAGAGGCACAGACACGACTGCACAGATGCCAAGAAGCATGGATGTACAGATCGTCGGCGGAAACGAACAGCTGTAATGAAAACGGCCGTAACAAAGACGCACAGGACGTCAAGCCAGCTAAGCTACAGCAGTACACGGAGCGCTGGTAAGCAAGCACCAGACGCCACGCCACTTCAGGCTCGTGAAACGAGATGCAGTGTCAAACATACATTGATATATTCCATCCTAATATTGCTATGGACTAGTTATTAGTGATGGTAATTGTTTTTGTCAGTTGAAAGACAATACAACTAATTATGTATTATATGACGTGTAGCATATACGTTTACATACATCAAATTGTCAAAGTAATGTGTGCTGCTATCCGAACACCCCACGTCACGAAAGAATGTATTTCAAATCAGTGACAGTGACAAAGTAGCGGTACAATGATGACGTCACGCAGTTACTGTGAAGCAAAGAATTTCCACAACAAATGCTCATATTAAGAAACGACATTAACAAGCTAGCTGAGTCTAGCGAAAACCATGCTTGCAGCACATGTACATTAAATCATCGACAGAGATGAACGAAAACGGCCGTAAAAAGGACGCACAAGACGTCAGGCCAGCTAGCAACCGGCGAGGCAGTGAGCAGTGAAAACGGAGCGCTGAGAAGCAAGCACCAGATGCCAGGCCACAGATGTTGATAGATAATTCCATCATAATATTGCTATGGACTAGTTATTGATGATGAACATTTTAAAACTGCAACTAAAAATGTAGTATATGAAGCATATTCAGATACGTCAAATGCACGGGTGCAAGTCATACAAACACCCCTAGTCACGTCTTGAATCTAGAACATAAACCAAGTCAGTGAATGAAACAAAGTAGCAGTTAGTAGTATGCTTTGTTAAAGCTGCATACTCAGGTGTAGACCTTATTTGTAACACACTATACGATATGATGTACTGCTAGAGTATCTATATCAATATAAATTATTTCATGCAGGCTGTAATAATTTGAGTGTGTCACCATAATATTGATATTTTGTTCCATCATAAGATTGCTAGGCTATGGGCTTGTTGTTAATGATGGAAATATAAAACTAAAATGTTGTATCGTATGAAACGTAGTACCTACATGCATATATGTGTTATATGTGTCGTATGCAGGTGGAATTCCTATTGGTGCACACCATTCTCATGGTGAACGAATAGCAATATATATTAACCAACTAAATATATATTTAAAAATGTTAAAGTGGATATCATGACCACTATATTGTCGGATGTCAGAATTGAATGAAGTGTGTCACAACAATTTCACAATGACAAGGCCTGTGGATGACGAAATAATTGTGTAAAATATACATTTGGGTAAAATTAAAATATTGGTTATATAGAAACCAGTGTAAGCCGAATATGCAGAATCTACCGGATATACTGATATTTGTAACGTTGAATTTATTGTCATATGCATTAAAATAAAATAATTTATATAAATATATTTAATAAATATATCTATATGCTATAGAAATATATATATGTGGAAAAGGTCAAAGAATGCGAACAAAGACATAGTATGTCGATTGTGACGTTTTGAATTAGGAATGGTTTGGTTAGACTGTGCAACTTTAAATTGTTACCGTATGTTACCATGACAATACATGAAGAACGTCACACATTTGAGGTCAAACAAAGACTTTACAGAACACATTCACACATAGGAAATGGCACATGAAGGTAACTGAGTATGCTTTTTGGTGATGTTTTGTAAATGCTGTAAGTTGTCGTACTTGTCATAGATCCTGTCAAATAGCTGTTGACTCAGTACTGTTATTGTAGGTAATGTTCACCGATGCAATTGTAATAATTAAGCAAGTGACATGCTAGAAAAGCAGTACAGTAAGAATGACACATGATTAAAGTCAAATAAAGAATGGACACAACACATGCAAGGATAAGAAACGACACATGAAGCTAACTAAGTATACATTTTGTGTGTTGGCATAAATGCTTTAAATTGTCTTACATGTCATAGATATTATCCAATAAATATTCACTCAATACTTATTAAACAAACAAACAAAAATGTTCACTGATGCAATTGTTATAATTAAATAACTGACATGCCATAAAAGCAGTACAATAATTAATAACGACACATAGTTCAGGTCAAACAAAGAATGGACACAACTCATGCAAACATAAGAAACGACACATGAAGTCAACTGAGTATGCATTTTGTATGTTTTTATAAATGCTATGTTTAGTTGCTCTTCATGTCATAGATGTTCTTGACTATATATGTTGACTCAATGCTTATTAAGCAAACATAAAAGAATGTTCACGGTTGAAATTGTTATAGTTAAATAAGTAACATGCTGGAAAAGCTGTACAATAAGTGGTAACGTCACATACTTAAGTTTGAACAATGAATGGACACAACGCATGATAACATAAGAAACGACACATGCAGCCAGCTGTGTATGCATTTTGTATGTTTATGTTTATACATGTTTTTAAGTTGTCTTGCATGTCAAAGATGTTATCAAATGAATTTTGACTCAATGCTTTTATAAACGAACAAAAGAACACGAAATGTTCACGGATGAAATTGTTATATGAAGCATGAGTTTAATTTGAACATTTTGGGAAATGTTGTGCATGAAATACTATATTGAATATTTGAATCTCATAAGTTATATAAGTAGTTTACTGTTGTTGCTATGCCACTTTCTGTTCTGCCTAGCAAGTGCCTTGTTATGTTCAGTTATGAATTGCATACAACGTTACGTAATAATACGCTCATTGTTCAGGTCATATGAAGAAGAGACAAAATAAGTCTACATTTAAGAGGTGACAACTGACCCTGACTATGTATTCGTTGTATTATTTATGGGTCGTGTTTTTGTATGATGGGCTACATTCGATAGTTTCCCATTTACATGTTTCATGGTTCTCTTCTTAAACATAGTATGTATAATATCTCTATATGTATTAGGTCTTCATGTACAATGCCATTTACATTGTTCTGGAATGTTAGTAAATTTGAGCATGGCATTTTATCCTCGCAATACCTGGTACCATTCGGTTATGGATAGGAATTATTTTAAAGAGGGGGATATGGCGTTATGACATTAGTTATAATAACACAAGAAGGACCTGTTGCTATCGATGGTAGTTTATATATACAAAATGTTACCATTGAATTTTGTTCCTCTGTTCCATTTTGAAAGGAGATAGTAATTATGTGTCTTCAGTTGTGTGTTAGTCCGAAACACTCCCCAGTGTGGCAACAGAGTGAAGGTCACTAACGAACGTTTCGAAGAAAGTGATTTACAGTACGAAACTCATTTGTTCAGAACCACCGTCTCCCGGCCCGTCCGGCGTCAGAGACCTTCAGATGTTTGCCGAGGTTTGTAACACTCCAAACATCCAATCAACGGGTTCGGTGAAGAGGGGTTACATTACATACCCACACTGAGAATCGCAACTCCCCCTCCCACCCTCCCCGTTCCTCCCGCACCAAGGTCACCAGAGGCCATGCAGGGGTCACCAGAGGTCAGGTAATCAGTGTGAGAAAGCGCCAACTGTTACCTGCGCGTGTTCATCTCCATTGGGGTGTTTTGTTGCTAATTGAGTCTTGACCTGACTTGGGCGTTGTTGCTGTGAGGTCACACAGTGACGCGCATTATGGTGGGTTGGTTGTTGGAGTTTTATGTCCTTGCAACAGTCTAGGTTCATATCAGGATGGGTACCCGAACTTGTGACAGTGCACGCACTATTGTAAAATGACTTTAAAAGTTCTGCCCCCAGTGGAGGACCAGCTGCAGCACCATGCCTGATAGCCCACTCAGTCACACTATCCGACACTGAGCCGACCATCCTTGCCACATCCTAATAATGCAGAGCGCCTGGCCAGGAGTAACCTGATATCCCACTGTCACATTATCCTGACAGTGAGCTAACCAGTCCTTGCCCTATCATAATAATGCCGAGCGTCTGGCTAAGAAGCGACAAATCAATTTTGTACATCATCGGCTTAACTCGACCAGGGTTCGAACCCATGGGTTAGAATCCCACGATCTACCAAAATGGGCTCGTCCTGATATAACCTTAGATGTTGCCAGGACGTAAAACTCCAACATCCAATCAAATCTACCAAATAAACGGAGACGGAGCGCTCAACTCATTCGGACATCCCGTCTGGTGCGCAGTATGGTTGGTGGTGCATATGAGCACTGGTTGGAACACCGGCTGTGTAGTCTGTATTCGGCGGGAACTGTGAATAGGTTGCATCATGCGATGCTTTTTGAGCAGTACAGCCGTGTCATGCTAATTTAACCACACTTGACACGGTCTGTGGATGCAGGCTAGCAATGCAGGGCAGTAACCATGGAGACAGCAGCCGATATACAGTAAACTCTCTCTAAATCGACCAACCACGGGACCGACTTTAAATGGTCCATTTAGGGAAGGTGGTCTGTTTAGGGAGTTTTTTTAAATCAGTGCCATGCTATTGTATGCAATGGCTATTGTATGGGTGGTCGTTTGGGACCCAAATAAAGCGATCGATATTGGGGAGTGGTCGATCTGTAGAGGTGGTCGGTTAGAAAGGTTTTTCTGTAGCTCTGTTTATTTGTTGAGATTGTGCCTGCTGACAACATCTAAGGTCATATCAGGACGGGTACCGACTTGTGACAGTGCGCACACTCATATGCCTTTTATAAGTTCTGCCCCATTGGAAGACCAGGCTGCCAGCACCATGACCTGATATCCCACTCAGTCACATTATCCTGACACTGAGCCAACCAATCTTTGCATTTTCCTAATAATGCCGAGCAACTGGCTAAGAAGTGACAAATATCAAATTGTTTAAAGTCATTGGTTCGAATCCTTCGATCTACCAAAACGGGAAGTGCCCATGAAGGCGGCATGTGGTGTTGGCCATCACCCACGCAATACTGTCTATAGGTTTACCATGGCAACCAGTGGCAGTGTGCAGTGGCTGGTTCCACAGACAGGCGCTCTCTAAAGCTACCCTCCTCACACATGGAACGCAGGTAATGCAGGGTCAATAAATCACAGCTGACACTTACATTGCAAACCATACATCATAAGTGACGTCAGTTTTGTGCGCGGCATACAGTAAATGCAGTCACTAACCTTGCCTGCAGTAAATTGCACGCCCCTCTTTTTGATCTGCTTCAATGAAGCCGTGTCACATTACGGTCCGGTGAGTTTGACCTATAAGTTGAACACTGTCTTCATTCACCCACATGCAAAGCATTTGGCTACAACCCCCCCCCCACCCCCCCCCCCCCGCACACACCGAACTTCTCTCCCATTTTCAATTTTATTCTTGTTGCGCTCCGTCGTCACTATCATATATATATATATACATACATACTATATATATATATATTTTACCTCGTAAACAGCGCTCAGCTAGCCACAGGCTAGGGAGAGGGAAGCACATCCAATCCAGCACTTAGCATAAATATCTCACGGCCGAGGACGCTCGAGTTCTCCAGTTGGATTTATCTACAACAAGCTAAGAACTGTAATAATTCTGATTATTTTGGTTGACTTGTTATGAATCGAATAATAGCATCTAGATTGGAAAGTTCAGAACTTCGTATCCTTTGGACAAGATTAGCATTATACATGGTTGAATCGATAGAACAAAGGAATTCTTTGTCTTGCTACCATGTTTGGATTCAACGCCCTTTGAACGGTAGAGTTTTGGCACGTCACTCTCGCTGTGGAGATTCCGTCCGACCGTTTTTGTGTGTTGTGTTTTCTAACTGAGGTGTTGTTGGGGATGATCCTGGGTTCTTACCAGATTCACCTTTTGATAAGGCGTTTCCCAGGTTCGTCGCATTTTCTCTCACGTGCTGCGCTGAAGCCGCGGGGAGAAGTGTAGCGCGACAGAGAGATGGAGGTTTCTAGAAGCCTACCCCACTATGTTGATTCGATAACCCAAAACCTACGATAAACTTAAAGCTTATCACGCCTGTATTGAGAAACGGTGTAAATACGTAACTCATTACCATAAGATCCTCAACCCAATGTATACCTCGTCACTTCGGTGTTCAGTGAGTCGATTCGGTTACTAAGTTTCTCTTTTGGTTGCAGACTACCGATGCTACAAAGCAAACAAACCCCTGCCCGCTGCGCGGAGGGACGCGTGCCTTCCGGCACGATACGTCACCAGAGCGGACCAGCTCCCCCTCACCAACAGCCGGGGCCGACTTGCTCTCAATAGAGAGAGTGACAGGGTGTCGGTTTCCCGGGAACCTACACAACAGGTCAATAGGCTGGGGGAGCAGAAAATGAGAGAACTCTACGGTAAGGACACAAGTCACCAGTCCCGGCGATCGATTCAGACTGGCCGGATGTCCTCTGATTTTCGAGGGGGGAAAAAAGGAACGGACTCGCGCATTGAGGCCACCGCGCCTAAGATTTGGAAGCGCACGCCCCAGTTTATTTCATCCCGTGATAATTACACCAAAGCCACTAAGGGCAAGACGGTCCAAGAAGCCTAATAAGAAGAGCAAAAGAAGAAGAAAGATTCATCTCGGACGCTTCGCGAACTCGTCATCGACTGAGTCGACCTCTGACAACTGAACGAGCAGGCAGTTATGCCAAAAATTTGGCGTAATATACGTAAGAGGTTCCCTCTCCAGAAGCAAAGAAAGTGGAAAGACGACCTACCATATTGCGTGAAAACGATCAAAGGCATTTCAACAACCTTCAAAGCCGCGGAAGTGATTAACAATCACACGAACAGAATTTCCGGGATTAAAGGGCTCCCGGAGCAGTGTAAAATCCAAAAGAAATGGACCGTATTCTCTTGAACGAAGAGAAAAAGCGGTTTGAGGCGGCAACTGTTCAGTCCATAAAGCGGTGTTAGGGTTCCTCGCTAAGGTGCCCAATAGCTAACCGAATGCAAGACACGAGAACCAATTCTCGCACTGCCAGAGGCATTGATAAGGGCATGGCTCTCCTCACAAGCTGCCAGTAACTTCTTAGATCTACCCAGATAGAAACTGTCTCAGAGGCAGTGACCACGCAAGCCGAAAGAAGTAGGCCAGATCAAAAGAAGGTCATGGACAACGACGGCAAAGGAGTACAACTCTCTTTTTGGCGCCCAGCCAATAAGGGTAAACCCTTGATAAAGGAAGATGTTTGGTGGACAACACCCCGACCTTTCATAGAATCGAGCGAGACAAAAGTGGCCGCCAACCTCGAACCAACATAGACAGACACCTCCCGGTATCAGTGCGACCACGAGGATTCGTCCCCTGCGAGGAGCGAGCTGCAGATCCCACCCCGCTCCTACGCTAACAGCCACGAGCAGGGGTCGGGAGACCGGCAAGGATGGAAAATCAACGGCAACTGCCCTTCCGAAGGTGTTTGCCCCCGAAACAACCCATCCAAACGCCCAGGCAGCAAATAAATATTGCTGACACAAACAACGCTAACAGAGATGCTCGCTATCTACACAAACAGATGTAAGCAGATTTTTGTGCTGAAACATATTTAACTGTGTCTCTTCTTGGTCAAAATTTACTATGAGTAAACATTTTAGACATAGTAACGTGTAAAATTCCCATTTATTGAATCCCAGTGCAACGAGTACCTTTCCCCGTATAGATTTAATGTGTCAAAAACAAGCGTATCTGAACAAGTTACACTTTTTTCACACAAAAAGGCATTTGAGAGTGACTCACACTCCAGGGGAATTTATCTCTAATATTTTTCCAGCCTAAGCCTAATGTAATATCCGAAGGATTTTTAGAGTTAAACCAAATTAACTGAACACGTAGAATATCAACATTTTTAAAATGTTTTCCATGACACTGCCAAGATTTGGGTGACACCGGACATTGGATGGCCAGGGTAGATTTGCAAGATGCATATTATACGTTCCGATTTTCGCAAAACACGAAATGTCTTAAGATTTATGTGGAATGATACACTAGTCCAATTTCATGTATGCCAAAAGGCTTAGCGTGTTGCTCCATGCCTGTTACAAAATACGAAAGCCCGGTTTTCCTCGGTTATGAGGCAAAGAAGGGTCCATTGGTATGTTCCTTATATTGACGATTTCTTTCATTGTTCACAATCGTTTGATGACTGTCAACACGCTGTATGACCTATGTTCCTTTGACAAAACTAGATTTTATTTAAAATCATAAGAAGTCGGTTTGTGTCCAACTAAAACTGAAGCTAACTGATTTAGGTTTTTATTATTAATACACTGCTTATGACTGTTTTCCCTTCCGATAACAAACTTACAAATTTCATCGATACGGCGACACCATTTAGTCCCTAAAATAGGCAAAGAATAAGGCAGGTTGCGGTGCTTAGTCGTCATTCGATAGCATAGCCCCTGCTATTTTATATTCGAAAGCCACATAAATCTTTGGAGAAGATGAAGAAGTTGGGGTTGGCTCGCTACGAAAGGGAAGTTCGAAAGGAAAAAATAGGGGGATTTGTTTTTATTTCAGAAGATGGAATGAATACATAATTGGTGTTCGATAACAATGAAAATTCTCCAAAAAAAAAAAAAATGAACCTATACGTAAGAATGAACCCAACACAGTGTGTTACTACAGATGCCACTTTAGAAGATGGGGCGGCACGTGATTCGTTAGACAACAGCGGATGCTGGTTGCAGGAAGAAAGTCAGACCAATTTATGTATTAGAACTACGAGCCATATATTAGGCCTTGCTAGCCGGTGAAGGTGCCACCCGTAGGGCACGTACGTATTTTTAACGACAATACAACTGCAATGGCATATGTACGAAATCATGGGGGGGACAAAGTCCAGACCCATGCAATGAAATGGCAAGACAAATGTTGGGATTGCCCAAATAATGATGTTTGATAACTGTGCATATATCCTGGCGCACGCACAAATACCTTAGCGATCATAAAGCAGAAACTTTTCTGACCAGTTAGAAATGGTCCCTTAACCCGACATTTACAGCACAGTAGTCAGAAGTGGGACTACCTGAGGTTGACTATTGCATCAGGTAATAATTGTAAAATTGACAAATATGTTGCCTTGGTCATCCAGAGCCAGATCCCTGGCAAGTAGATGCTTTTTCTCTAACATGGGGAATACATTTTATTATATTTTCCTCCATACAGTTTGATCAGCCGAGTAACCCGAAAGATAAAGATGGACAAAGCACAACGCAATATTAATCGTATCCCAACTGGACAATGCAACCTTGCTCCGGCGAAGTGGCAGCCGCCACAGATTTGCCTTCCAATTCCGAAGATCACCAGGCAATCTGACACACCAAGGCCCCCTAAGAACAACGAGGGGACCACGTGTCCACGACAAACACTACTTGGCATTCCTTTTTAGAATAAATATCTAGAGCAATTTGGTTTAGACAAAATTACACAACAAAGAATTTGTCCCGCGAGATGCTTGGCGTAAAGGTACTGTTAAAAATGTATACTACATATTTTAAAAAAGTGGGGCGTTCATATGTTTGATTAAGAAAGTCACACCCATGAAGTCCCAACCATTTCCACAATTGTAATTTTCTCCGCACGTTAAAGACGAAGGGTTAGCGTTTGGAGCTATTATTCTGCTCGTTGTGCTATTATCCGTTATCCCTTCCTCGATAAAATCATGAAAACGTTTGGAAACACCATGTTATTCATGATGTGAAGATCGATTTATTCAAAGAATCCCCCCAAACGTGATACAGTCGGTTTTGGGATTTATCATTCGTTTTGATTTGTTTAACAATGCCTCATAATAGCTGCAAAGATCTCAAACAGCTAGGTTTAAAGTGAGTCGGTGCTTTGTTAGTAGTAACGGGGCACAGGACAGACTATTGTAGCCCTTCACTAAGGTCTAGAAAATTGACACGAAAGAGCCACGTTTGATTTGTCACAACTGTGTGAGAATCAAATCGACTAGAGACCCCTTGTCTACAATTGAGTGTTCTAGTTTCAATCAGCGAAAACCCAAACTTTGTGTAGTGACAGCCTATTAGGGCCTTATATATCCAAGACCAAGGACTTGAGAGCTTCAAGACAGTTCTTAGTTAGCTTATTAAGCCCACACAAGGGCATTTCGCGAGATACGCTTGGTTGCCCGATGGACAATACAATTGTATGGTTGAACGACCTCTCAGGCAAGTACTCCACATAGACAGGTAGCTGGGAGTGATTGATATCTAGGAGCCTAGGTGTGTAAGGTTTAGCACACTGCGCCGAATGCAAGAGATGCGGTTCAGTCCCCGCCTAGGGCTCAGTATTTCCCATCCTTTTCATCCACCCCCAACGACACTGGTTGCGTGATCCAGGATCCTGTAGCAACTTTGCGCTGTAATGTTGTTGAACCTACCCTGTGAATGTAGTGTTAGTGCATTGCCTGTATGTATGTAAATGTAAGCATTATCAAGACTTACAATTCCAGGGGGGACGAGTGGTAGTGGTCTGCACTGACCTCTCAGGCAATAACCACAATATACAGGTAGAGGGGGGAGTGTATGATATCAGGGAGCCTAGGTGTGTAAATGGTTAGCACCATCTGGCCCGGAATGCAAAGAGATTTGGTTTCGAGTCCCGGCTCCTAGGCGCAGTATTTCCCATTTTCATCCCCCGACACACTATGTTATAACTGCAGGCATAGATCACTGACAAATTGCTCACACTCAACAAGAGGTGCTATGGTTTCCTAAAGCGCGACTGCTGGCAATTTCCGTCGAAGCGGGGAACGATCCTAGCCCACGCAGGATGGCAAAAGCAGCAACGATCGATTGCAACACACTATAACCAAACTATTGGAGAAGTCAGTACTACTGGCCCACAGCTGCTCAAAGACCTAGTATCGGCCAAGAGGGAGAATACACTTTTGTTTTCCCGCCAAAAATGTATTTTGCCGCTTGATGATAATTTATGTTAACAATTTGTTATTATTGTAACATAAATCAGGATAAATGAGATTACGTAAACCTCTCCTAGCCTGAGGCTAGCCTGAGCTGTATACCGAGGAAAAATAGATTAGTTACTGACGAATCATACCTTGGTATAGATGAGGGTATAACTGTTGTTTAAAAACCGGAGGTATAAGCCCTCGGAAGACGTGGGCAAGGGCCCACCCACCTCACCCTTCCACGTCTATTAGTTTCCTTAACAGTGAAACTTCACAGTTTTAATTACCGATTGTCATTTATTATTAGTATGTATTTTTAAGATGTTTATTAGCTCATTTATCCTGAATAATTAGGTTAAGATTGCTGGACCAGAGTGCTTCCCTCTCCCAACCCAACGTCTAACCTACCATATATATATATATATAGATATATATATATATATATATGGTATGTATGTATGTATATATATATATGGTAGTGACGCACCGGATGCGGTGGCCGAATCGGTAGAGTGCAGGCTTCCCGTGCGGAAGGTCGGCAGTTCAATTCCCGGTTGAGTCTCAAACCAATCAATGACTTACAAAATTGATACGTATTGCTTCCTACCCAAGCGCTTGGCATTATTAGGATATGGCACGGACTGGTTAGCAGTGTCAGGATAATGTGACTGTGTGGGATATCAGGTCATGGTGCTGGTGGCCTGGTTTCCCAGGTGGGCAGCACTATAACATCTCCATGAGTGCGCCCTGTGACAAGTCGGTACCTGTCCTGATATGACCTCAGATGTTGCTAGGATGTAAAACAACAACAAATAACAAGACTATAACTTTATAAGACGATTTGCATCCGGATGTATGAGAATTAATTCAAGTAATTGTAGACAATGTTGCTACTTGTTAAATATATCCATTAGTTATGTGAGGGTGTTCTGTTGATGGTTGTTCTGGATTTGAATGAGTGATTTCTGGTTTGATGTAGGGGTTGTGGATTCTAGAGTGTTTGCTGTCACCACACGAGTGATATGTCCACCTATTGAAGCATTATTAATGGGAATGTTGTCTCAATATTAGAACAAAAAGCAACACACAACCCCCCCCCCTCCCCCCAGCAAAAACTGGGGGAATCATGTGGCGTGCTATAACTCTTTATTTCCATTTTACCATTTTGTTTGGCATGTTTTGCTTGCATGGGGGGGGGGGGGGGGGGGGGGGGGGGGTGCGGAGGGTGAGCGTAGAAGAGGGAGAGTGGGTATGCTTGATTTAAAAAAAAGAAAATTTGCGATTGTTTGTTTATTCTGCTCATGCACTTGTTTTCGCCGCTGTGCAGTAATCCATATCGATTGAATTAATTTATCAGTAATTTCTGTAAACTTGTTTGTGGTGTAAAATCAGGGAGTTCCTATATTTTTTTTCCCATTTGTATTTGTGTACATAGTCAACATTTGTAACACCTTGTACCCGTGATGTGAGGGACCTATATCAGGGTCCGTACGGGGCCTGAAACGTCCTGAAAAGTCTTCAACTTTATTTGCTGACGGCCTGGTCTCCCAGTGGGGCAACACTACAAAGTCGCCATGAGTGCGCACTGTCGCAAGTCGGTACCGTCCTGATATGACCTTAGATGTTGCTATGACGTAAAACAACAACAATCATGTGCCCCATTTCAAGCCCTTGAAAAGCCTTGAATAACATAGCAACATGTGTTTGTATAGCTTTTGCAAATTTAGCACACACAAATCACCCATATTACGTCAACCTAAATTAACCATGTGAGATTTTTATTTATTTTATTTTTTGGGTCCATTAGTTGTTTAAGCAGGGGAAATTTCAGTCATAGACGACTGGTCTTCCTCATTCCACTGCTGGTCGATAGAAAGCCCGAGCCTACACTTTTACCGACCCAAGGGATTTTTAACCTCCCACACCACATAGACATGGTATGAGAGCAACCGGCCTTTGATGACGCTGTAAGTTAAACACAGCGGTGGAAATCCAAATTGGCAGACCTGGGGGCACGGGCAATCGAACCGCCGACCCTCAGATTAGGAGTCTGACCTAGAAAAAAGTCAGACACTCTAACCACCCCGCCACAGAGAACGCCAGATTTATTTAAAAGACTTTGAATGCTCATTTATTTTTGCATTATTGGTATAAATTAAAGAGAACAAGTATAGCGTGGTTGTTGGAAGTAATAAATTATATCGCCAACATTAAATTGCTGGTGTGGTTTGTGTCTGCAGGTGTAAACATACCTGTCTGGTTCCACTCTCTCCCACCAGATGTCGCCATCACCGCACCCTTAGTACACTTTGGCGGGGTTATATATATATATTTGGAGTAGGGGGAGGAGTAATGGTAGAAACCCAACACTGTCAAAATAAATAATATTTTATTCAAAGAAAAATAAGTTCAATGTATTGACAATTTGATTTTTTTCTTATTAAGGGCTATTATATTTCGTATCGGATATCAGTGGAGGCGTATTAATTATAGAAAAGATGTATTTGTTTATTGGAGTTATTTAATATTATTTATTTAACTCACTTTAACTTTGATATCGGTTCTATTTCACTTAATATAAATATATATATAAATATATATATATATATATATAAATATATATATATATATATATATATAAACGAAAAAAAAACAAGGAAAGGGTAAAGTGGCACATCTGGAATTATCGGCATCCATATCGTATAATTGAATATTAGAACGGAGCTTAAAACAGAATATTTATTGTTAGTATGACAGGAAATACTAATATTGATTTTAAATTAATGATGCCAAACAGGAAGTGTAGCATTTTGTGGTATTACTCGACTCCCTCAAATATATTTCATCGACTACTTTTCATGTAGAATCATAATCTTTATTCAGGTGAGTAACATAATAGAAGGCTATGAACGGTATGTGGATTTGCCCAACGAAAATATGCCACAACTCTTTCAGGATTTTAATACCTAGTAAATGTACACAAAACAGTTAAAGAGAAATTCTCCCTCCCCCTTCTGAACACTGCCCCAACTGAGCTCTGACATTAAATTTCATTAGTCTTGTTTGTGGCTTTGCGTCCTCGCAGCATCTAAGGTCATATCAGGACGAATACCGACTTGTGACAGTGCGCATTCAGTGCGACTTTATAGTGCTGCCCCACTGGGAAACCAGAACGCCGACACCATGATCTGATATCCCCCTCAGTCACATTACCCTGATATTGAGCAAATCAGTCCATGCCTTGTCCTATTAGTCTGGAGCACATATAATAATTGTGTATGTCATTGGCTTGACTCGGTCGGGGTTCGAACCCACGACCTCCCGCATCGGAAGCCAGTCAGTGCTCTGGCCAATTTGGCCACCGCATCCGGTATATTTCATGGGTGCTTTTATTAGTCGCTTGTTTTGGTTCCGTCTGAGAGGTTGAAGGATAATAGCACCCCCCCCCCCTCCGCTACCCCCTCCCCTCTTCTCCTCTCCTCCTCCCCTCCTCTCCAATGCCCTCCCTTCCCTTCCCTACCTCCACTTCCCCTCCCCCCTCCCATCCAATTCCCCTCTCCTCCCTTCCACTTCCCTCCTCTCCTCTCCTCTCCTCTCCTCTCCTCTCCTCTCCTCTCCTCTCCGCTCCTCTCCGCTCCTCTCCGCTCCTCTCCGCTCCTCTCCTCTCCAATCCCCTCCCTTCTCTTCCTCCCCTACCTCACTCCCGCCACTCCCCCCACCCCCACTCCACGCCACTCCCCCCACATCCACGCTCCCTTATGAGTCCGCCCAGACCAGTCAGATGGACTCAATTCTGGCAATGCTTGATCATGTAGTCTGGGAATGAACTCAGTTACCTGGCCGCATTCTCATCGTGGCCGGCACCCCCCTCCCCTCCCTTCCTCCCCTCCCCTCCCCCCCCCCCCATCCTCCTAACCATTCCAGTTTGCCTTGTAGTAACCCCACCCGCCTCACCAGCAGTTTAAAGCTTTCGCTAACAGCTCATGAACAGTATTTTGAGACAGCTCATGAACAATATTTTGAAAATAGAATGTTGTGAGAACAAAAATATATAACCCAAATATTGATATTTATTATAAAAAAATGTATTATAGGCTACTTCGATTGTAGACCAGACAGGGTGGCTGAATGAGTTGAGCATCCATCTCCCGTTTTGGTAGATCGTGGGTTTCAAACCCTGGTCGAGTCAAACCAATGACTTAAAAAATTATACTTGTCACTTCCTAGCCAGGCACTCTGCATTATTAGGATAGGGCAAGGACTGGTTGGTTCAGTGTCAGGATAATATGAGTGGGATATCTGGTCTCCCAGTGGAACAATACTATAAAGTTGCCATCAGTGCGCACTGTGACAACTCGGTACCTGTCCTGATATGACCTTAGATGTCGCCAGGGCATAAAGCTCCAACAATCAACTAAACCAACCAAGCAACTTCTCTCAGGTATAATAGATCTTGCACCAGATATTAGTCAGGGCAGTATCTACTCCGTCTAGCATACGCCCCCCCCCCTTCTTGTTGCCCTCATCCTGTTTGTAGCCAACCTTATGAGTAACACCCACCACCACCACCACCACCCCGACCTCCTCAGGGCTACTGCCCACATTGTATGGGTTGGCACTGTTCAGGTGGGATCGAGCAACTTGGGGAGCTACAGACTTCTACCGTCATCTTTTTACTAATTATCCAACGTCAAAAATCAACCCCCCTGTGGCAACAAATCAATCCACCAGACAATAACACAATTTTCTACATGAAGACTTAAGAGTTGGTTGTGCATATTTTGTGACAAGTTCAATATATATTTATTTGCTTGTGGACTGGGCACGCTGGCTGAACGGATAGAAAGTATGTCTGGAGTTTGAACCCTGGCTGAGTCAAACCAATGACTTATAAAATTGATACTTGTCGCTACCTAGACTGGTGCTCAGCATTGATAGGATAGGGCAAGGGCTGGTTAGCTCAGCATCAGGATAATGTCACAGTTCAAATCAGGTCATGGTGCCGGCGGCCTGGTCTCCGAATGGGGCAGAACTATAAAGTCTTTATGAGTGTGCACTTTCACAAGTCGGTACCCGTTCTGATATGAGGACCTCAGATGTTGCCAGGATGTAAAATCCCAACAAATAACAGCTTGAGATTGGTTGGCTGGTTGGAGTTTTACATCCTGGTAACATCTAAGGGTCATAATCAGGATGGGTACCAATTTATAACAGTGCACACTTATGGTGAACTTATAGTGCAGCCCCACTTGGGAGACAAGGCCACCGGCACCATGCCCTGGTATTCCACTCAGTCACATTATCCTGACACTGAGCCAACCAGTCCTTGCCCTATCCTAATAATGACGGTTGCCAGGCTAAGTAAAGACAAGTATAAATTTTGTATGTCATTGGTTTGACTCGACCAGGAATGGAACTCCCAACCTTCCACACAGGAAGTCTGCGCTCTCAACGATTCGGACACCACGTCCGGTTATTGAGATATGTATGACATTCAGGTGGCACGGGACGCGATGGCCGAATCGGTAGAGCGCATGCCTCTCGTGCGGAAGGTCGGGAGTTTGAATCCTAGCCGAGTCAAAGCAATGACTTATAAAATTGATGCTTGTCACTACATAGCCTGGCGCTCAGCATTAACAGGATTGGGCAAGGACTGGTTATCACAGTGTCAGGATAATGTGTTTGTTTGTTTGTTGTTGTTTTACGTCATAGCAACATCTAAGGTCATATCAGGATGGATACCGACTTGTGACAGTGCACACTCATGGAGACTTTATAGTGCTGTCCCACTGGGAAACCATGATGCCGGCACTGTGACCTGGTATCCCAGTCACATTATCCTGACACTGAGCACACCAGTCCTTGCCCTGTCCTATTAATGCCGAGCGCCTGGCTAGGAAGTGACAAGTATCAATTTTTAAGTCATTGGTTTGACTCGACCAAGGTTCGTTTGAACCCACGATCTACCAGCACGGGAGACCAGGATAATGTGACTGCACATGTGTGATATCGGGTCATGGTACCAGCGGCTTGGTCTCCCAGTGGGGCAGCACTAAATCGCCATGAGTGCACACTGTCACAAGTTGGTACCCATCCTGATATGACATCCGATGTTGCTAGGATGTAAACTCCCAACAAACAAACAGCTTGAGATAGGTTGGCTGTTGGAGTTTTACATCCTGGCAACATCTAAGGTCATATTAGAACCGATACCGACTTGTGACAGTGCACACTCATGGCGACTTTATAGTGCTTCCCCACTTGGAGACCAGGCTGTTGGGACCATGGCCCAATATCCCACTCCAGTCAGATTATCGTGACACTGAGCTAACCAGTCCTTGCCTTATCCTCTTACTGCCGAGCGCCTGGCTAGGAAGCGACAAGTATCAATTTGAGATCGGTAGGACTTGCAGGTGGGGCCCGCTGGTTGGCGAACTGTCGGTGAAGCAGACATGTGGCTGTGCGGCGCACTTGGCGTCCACATCTGGCCGGCATGCACTACGTACATACCCCGGCTACAAGCGGCTGCCGTCACGCCTTACCCGCCTATATGGGAAAAAAAATACACCTTGTTTTTCTGCGGGGGCGGGGAGGGGGGGGGGGGTTATAGGGGGAGGGGGGGGGCTGGGTTCAACTTTGCGCCTGGGTGTGCACTATATCGTACCTAGGATGCACTGCATAGTTCTCTCTCTCTTTCATTGAAGGCCTGGTCACATGCACGTTTGTGGACGTAGTTGAACGTAGTGGAGGCTAACGTAGTTGAACGTAGTTGAACGTAGTTGAACATACAGGCATCCATACTTTTTCCTTGGTAATAACATGGGTGGGCCGATTTAATCTTTGGACATGTTCAAAAGAGCGCTACGTTAGGGGCTGAATTTGCATCCGTGATGGTAATGTACTCTAGCGTACTCTAGCGTAATTGGACGAAGCCCTAGTCACATAGCCATTAGTGGACGTAGCTGAACGTAGTGGAGGCTAACGTAGTTGAACGTACCGGCATCTGTACCGTAACATATTTGTCCGTTTTTGTTTGTTTGTTGTTGTTTTACATCCTAGCAACATCTAAGGTCATATCAGGACAGGTACCGACTTGTGACAGTGCGCACTCATGGCGACTTTATAGTGCTGTCTCACTGGGAAACCAGGCCGCCGGCACCATGACCTGGTATCCCACTCAGTCACATTATCCTGACACTGAGCACACCAGTTTGTCCGTACTGTAACATATTTATCCACACCAAAACCTCCCGTACCTTAACATATTTCAACGTAGTTTAAAGTACTTACATGTGACCGGGGCATGAGACTCTTTTTTTTGGTACATTAGTTGTTTAAGCAGGGGAAATTTCAGTCGCAGGCGATTGGTCTTCCTCATTCCACTGCTCCTTGCCCTATCCTAATAATGCCGAGTGCCTGGCTAGGAAGCGACAAGTATCAATTTTTAAGTCATTGGTTTGACTAGACCAGGATTCGAACCCACGACCCCCGATCTACCACACGGGACACGGACGCTCTAACTCTTGTGAAGAAGTACTGAACGGAGCCTTTTGTAAAAAAAAATGTAGTCACCAATTCTGGGTTGGTCATTTGTATAGTTTAAAATATATGTGTGGGCAGTTAATTTAGGATTTCTCTTCCATTGCTAGCTGTAATTATCTAGACTCTGCGAGGAAGCACTGTAAAACCAAAACGCCCCGTCCTCCTTGCGTTGTCTTGCTATATTCATAGGAGTGGCTACAGTGGTGCTTACAACTATTACATAGTACAGTATAACCCCGTTAAACCAAGCTTTTTTTTCAGCGGCCTGACAAAATACTGCCATTAATCATATAAAAAAGTTGGTTAAACCAAAGTCGGTTAATCCAAATTATCGGTTTATCCAAACAAAATTGTTGGGTCCCCCAGGCCACTCCGGTACGGTTAAACCAAACTTTCATGTGGTTATAAGGTCATCTGAGACCCCACTGAATTTTTTATGTGATAAATGGTAGTATTTTGCCAGGCTGCCAAAAAAAAGTTTGGATTAGGCGATCGTTTAGTTTAACTGAGCTTGGTTTAACGGGGTTATACTGTATATACATAAAAAACAATAATCAAAGTGTCCACATACATTGAGTAAGCATGTATTGCACATGTATTATACAAAGTCAAAATCGAAGCCAAAGCTCGATTACACCAATGATCTGTTAACCCAAACAAATTTCTAGGGCCCATTCAAATTTGGTTTAATGGGGTTATACTGTAGTATGGTGTGATTCGCTAAGGCAACAAACCAGAAGCATGTCAACTGTTGTGACGGTTGGAGACCTAATGCCGATTCTCACGGTTCCCTCTCCACGAGCATGACATCTCTCACACAGGTTTTATGTTTAGATTCAAGTGGAGAAATGCTCACGGAGCAGTGGTGGTGTTATTCGAGGGGGGGGGGATATGTATGAGTAGTATATTATTCTCTGGCTAGAAATATCAGTCCAATCTAGTAAAAAGAACAAATCCGACGCAAGTGAGGTTTCCCGCGCCCGGTAGGTGCAAGGAAAGGCCAGAGGTGGCGCCACCAGTCATACGCCTGGGAAGGAGGCAGTATAGAGGGGGTGTAATGACGTCACAAGACAACTTTCGGTGGCCATATTGGATTACATACAGAAGGATTGCAACTGCCTACATTGTGCTTATTTACTGATTTGTTGGTTTATTTGTCACTGTTTTGAGCAGTTTGGCCTCAGAAGTTGTTGCTAAGTGCTGTAAGTAAACACATCGGAGGTAAACTGCCCAGAACCTCCCAGAACACAAGAAACCTCTGGTTTGCTGCGTCTGCATGCATTCACAACATGGCTAGGGAGGGTGCTCGTAATCCAAGGTGGCTAGCTGCTGACTGCTCAGTGATGACGTCACATGCACTACCTCTATAGAGTATTATGTATAACAAAATATATAACAAAATATTTGCCTTCCATGACTTTATACTCGCATAATGCGTTATAATTTGTATCATTATAATTAATTGTAATACACATATGTGATGTAAAATGCGTTAGTCCTTTTGGAAGGAGAATTCTAGGACTTGGGATGGGATGAGTTTATTTCTCTCTGCCAGCAAATGCATTACATAATAAGTTATATTATAAGACATATATTATAGAGTTAGCCCATATATATAAGTGTTATTCTACACGATAACATTTAAGATATATATCGATATATACAATGAATATATATATTAAATTTTATTTTGTTGACTTGCAGTTTTTGTTCCGAGACACTGATATTCCAGCCATATAATTTTGCTTGTATTTACAAAACTTTTAACATGGTTAGTACTAAACCAATGAAGTAATCGTGAAAGAATATTGAGTAAGTGCATGATTTGTGAAAGTGAAAAATATATAGCAACACACATGATTACATGTAAAATGATCGTACAGGTTGGAGTAACCTATTGGGTCTACGCAATATACACAGCAGACTAGTCCGTTATCACGTGTGTATGTGTGTGTGTGTGTGTGTGTAAAAAGACAATCTTTTAGTCTGACAGATAATAAAAACACATGGGTCAATGCTACTTATTTACAGAACCACCTTCAATCTCTGAATGAGTTAGAGCGTCCGTCTCCCGTATTGGTAGATCGTGGGGTCGTGGGTTCGAACCCCGGTCGAGTCAAACTTAAAAATTGATACTTGTTGCTTCCTAGCCTGGCGCTCGGCATTATTAGGATAGGGCAAGGACTGGTTGGCTCAGTGTCAGGATAATGTGACTGAGTGGGATATCAGGTCATGGTGCTGGCGGCCTGGTATTCCAGTGGGGCAGCACTATAAAGTCGCCATGAGTGCGCACTGTCACAAGTCGGTACCCGTCCTGATATGACCTTAGATGTTGCTAGGACTTAAAACAACAAACAAAAATCAATCTCTGACTGGTCTGGGCGGACTCATAATGGGGGGGGGGGAGGGCAGGGAAAGGGGGGAAGGGGCGGGGGGGGGGAGGGAGGCTCCATCCCGCCGCATCTACTTGTCGACCACACAGGTGGTGGATCAAAAGCTTCTACTGGTTACTTTAAAGCAATTAGACAATCTAACATCAAAGAACCGGTGTCTTTACCAGCATGGACGTTTTGAAGCAGCAACTCATTGGGGTTTGGAGAAAAGTGAATAATTTATGGGATCCTTTAACTAGACGGAGGAAGAAAGCTAGCAATAGCTGTTGGAGTGAAGCACGGGGTTTTTGGGAGTATTTCATCCAAGGCGGTGATTACCGGGGGGGGGGGTGCATTAATACAATGGGGGTGGAGGGGTGGGCAATAAGTGATAACACTCATAGAACATGGACAGTTTTTGAGCGTCCGTCTCCCGTTTTGGGAGATCCTGGGATTCGAAAACACGGGATCGAACCCTGGTCGAGTCAAACCAATGATTTAACAATTAATACTTGTCGCTTCCTAGCCAGGTGCTCGACATTATTAATATGTGGCAAAGACTGGTTTGCTCATTGTCGGGATAATTTGACTTAATGGGATATTAGGTCATGGTGCCGGCGGCCTGGTCTCCCAGTGGGGGCAGCATTATAAAGTCACCATCAGTGTGCACTGTCACAAGTCGGTACTCGTCCTGATATGACCTTAGATGTTGCCAAGATGTAAAACTCAAAGAACCAACCAATGTATGTGTGTGTATACATCGAATGTATATTTTGTAATATCTCTCTATATTTATGTGTATGTATGTATGGATGTATGTATATATATAATATATAATATATATGGTTCACTCCTGAAAACTTGCCAGAAGTGTCACATGGAGAGGTAAAATCTAATATTTGAATTTTAAACATTTTTTGGTTGCAAATGAAAGCTGGAAATCTCCCATTTACATCTATGTAAAATATAAATTGATGAGATAAAAAATAAAGGTGTAGTCCATGAATAAGCTATGTCTTATGGCAGTATAACATGTGTTGCTCAGATGTATCACATGTTTAAGACACCACACAGTCTGCTTAATAAAAATCTAATCAGAATTAAATAATTTCATACTTAGAAGCATAATAATCATAGCATAATATACAGAAATATGTAGTGCTTATATTGATGAAAAAAGAAGTAATTCCCAGCCATGCATTATTCACTGAATAATTAATGTACAATATTTGTGTGGCATCCAGACAACACTGGTTATATCTGTGACGGAAATTTGTAATGTTATTTCTGAAGACATCAAATAATATCTTTTTTAAATTTAAGCATGCATACATGTTAATAAATTACTTCCTTTTTGATTTGGGAACTGTTTTGTTTGATATATTAATCCAATACAAGATGTTAGTAAGGATTCAACCATGTCCAATATGAATGGCTGAGTTTAAAATGTTTTTTTTGGGGGACAAAAACACTTCCTAACTAAAAGGACCAAAGTTGCACACAGTTTATTTTATTTCCCTTATTTCTTACATCAAATCTGAACATGAATATGAAAAGTATAAGGGGGGAAGATTTTTTATTGATGTTTTAAAATCCCATCCCATGCTGACCAGTTTTAAGGCGAGTGACCCATATACAGTACAGCCCCATTAAAACAGACTTTAAGGGACCCTAGAAATTTGTTTGGATTAACCGATCATTGGTTTAACCGAGCTTTGGCTTTGACTTTGAGTAAGCGTGTATTTATTGCATATGTAATCTACAATGTATGTGGACGCTTTGATTATTGTTTTTTATGTATATATATACAGTATAACCCTGTTAATTACCAAGCTGGGTTAAACCAAACGATCGGTTAATCCAAACTTTTTTCGGTGGCCCGTCAAAATACTACCATTTATCATATAAAAAAGTCGGTGGGGTCTCAGATGACCTTATAACGACATGAAAGCTTTGTTTAACCATACCGGAGTGGCCCAGGTTTCAACAATTTTGTTTGGATTAACCGATAATTTGGATTAATCAACTTTGGTTTTACCAACTTTTTTATATGATAAATGGTAGTATTTTGCCAGGCCACCGAAAAAAGTTTGGATTAACTGATCGTTTGGTTTAACCAAGCTTGACTTAACGGGGTTATACTGTATCCTACATTATATAAACCGTCCTGGTATGACCTTAGATGTTGCTATGACGTACAACAACAAACAAACATTATATAGATCAATTCACAGAAATAAAAGCACGCCAATTGATCTTATTTGTTAAATATAATTTCACCACCTGTAGCTATGATGTTACCCTGTGGTTCATTTCTCGTCTAATTGATGCAGAACTCTACCCCCGTCCCCACCCCTATCTAATTGACTAATTGCTATTTGAGCACGGGACACACACATGCCCAACTGGCAGTGTTGTTGATAAACAACGGTGTCGGTACCCTCTTTAGTTTACTGTGTGGTGTGAAGCTTACAGGGAGCCCCTTTGATGGATGAGTTCCACTTTTACACACCAGGCGGTGCCACCCGTAGCAGTCAGCGTTCCGCATACCTAACGATATTGGTTAGTGGCCTGGTGGGGGTTAAAAGGTGGGACAGTGTTTAAAAAAAGAAGTGGGTGTTCCTTCTAGAAAAGCCCCCCCCCTCCCCCCCATCCCCCATCCCCAACTTAGTACTGCACTGTTTAGTGTCTGTCGAGGAAGTATATGTACCGTAGTCTGCAGCTTGTTGCTCTATTAGAGATTTTTCCAGCGGGTCTTTGGTCTTTTCTTCTTCTATTTTTTAATTTAAAAAAATTGTTATCTATAAGTTCCGTACAGAGTTATGGAAAAACTGGTACTTTTGGAATTTCCAAATAAGTATTTTTTGTTTTATTTTAATTTTTTATTTAGCTGGTCTGTATGCGGTCATCGAAAACGTGGAAAGTTGAGGAAATTCCCAATAAAAAGGTTTTATATATTTATTTATTTATTTACAAGGTCCATACGAGGCTATGAAAACCTGGAATATTTAGGAAATTCTAGTTAACAAGTTAACATTTTTATTTATTTATTTACAGGATACGTACGGGGTTATATAACACCTGAAAAGTTGTAGAAATTCCCAATGAAAATGTTTATTTATTTATTAAATTATTTATTTATTTATTTATTTATTTACAGGATCCGTACGGGGTTCAGGAAAACCTGAAAAGTTTCAAAGAGAAAGTTTGCTATGCCCTCGAAAGTACTTGAGATTCGAAGCAAAAATGTATCTATACCTGTGAATATGCAGTCTTTTTGCGAATATTAGTAATACATGGACTAATTTGCTCCGTCATTGCTTCTAATACTGGTAGAGTGCAGGCTTCCTATGCAGAAGGTAGGAAGTTCGAATCCCAGCCGAGCCAAACCAATGACTTATGATATAATTGATACTTGTCGCGACTTAGCCACGCTCTCAACATTAATAAAATAGGAAAAGGACTGATTTGTTCAGTGTCAGGATAATGTGACTGAGTGGGATATTGGCTCATGGTGCTGGTCTCCCAGGGGAGCAGCACTATTAAGTTGCCATGAATGCACACTGTCACAAGTCAGTACTCATCCTGATATGACCTTTGATGTTGCTAGGATTTAAAATCAAAGTCAGACTAATGCTTGCGACTGCTTGTGACTACTTTGCCACCACGAAAAAGGGTTGGTCGCAAAGAGGTCACAAGTGGTCGCAAAGTGGTTGTAAGTAGTCGTAAAGTGGTTCTCAGTGGTCACTGACGACCTTGTGACCATTTTGGTCGCAAGGAGGTTGCAGCTACTGTTCTAAAAACTCCATGCGACCAAAATGGTTGTTCAGAGGTCATCAACCATTTTCATAGGCTGCTTTGGTTGCAAGGAGGTCGCCAGTGACTTCGGGCTCTTTGGTCACAATTGGTCACAAGCCATAGTGTGACTAGGGTTTTAAGGTGTTTTTTTTTTTTTAGGGCGGGTGGGGAGGAATTCCAGGTCCGATTGAGTGGTGGTCTGGTAGGCAACACAAGCCCACACAGTGCGATGGTCAGGGACGGCTCGTGTGTACATAGTAAAATACCCGTATGTTAACCTACGCGTCTACTCTTAACCCCTCCCTCGCGAAACCCTCCCAGGACACGTGTTCCCATGGTAACGACACCCAGCCTCCCACCACCGTCTGAGTCAAGGCCCTGTCACACATCACCGGATTGGGGTACCGGATAGAAAACGGACACTGTCCGGTGAAATACTTCAAAGTCCGTTTTTGATACGGTTGGCATCCGGCGTCTCCATTATCTGTCCGGTGTGTACAACGGGAAGTTTTGAACATGCACAAAACTTGCACCGGACACAAGCGGACTGACGTGTACGGTTCGTGTCTGTTTTAAGTCTGTTTAGTCCGTTTTGTCCGGTTCATGTCCGTTACTCATCCGTTATGTCTCCGGTTTGCTTCCTGCAGAGTCCGTTGATGGTGTTGCGGGAATTCTGTCATTCGGTCTGTCCGTTTGTCATCCGGTTATCGTCCGGTGGCTATCCGTTCATGTCTGTTTCATGTCCAGTGTCCTTTTACGCGATAGGGCAACATTTTGATACATTTCGATACATTTTGCTACTGAACACCGCCTGACTAGGCAATTCTTTGTCCGTTTTATGTCCGTTGCTCAATCCGGTAAGGTGTGAGAGGCGCTTAATGTTACTACACCTTTTTCTTTGAGTCCCATTTGCCTCCTTTCTAATTAAACCTATGGTATCTCTGCATCCGATCTGACTTTGGTCAATTATAATTGTAGCCCATCGCAGTTGGTAAAGATCCCACCCATCCATCCATCCATCCCAGACAATGGATTTGTTTTTCCTTTCAATATGCCAAAAAGTGCATTCAGCTTTGACAATCATTTGAAGCTGCATAATGTGATGAAAACCTTTCTGAACCAAAACACTTCCCTAGCTTTGGTCTACATAATTGTCTAACTCAGATACTGGTAGTGGTACACCACATCTTTTTATTGTCGCATAGAATGAATACTACGTCAATTAACTAGAACCTGTCACAGCTGAAGAAACAGACATGACAAAACTCAAAACCAATGGACTATGCACCTTTAAATGAACCCGAAGGAAACTATCACCTTCACCATAATACATATAGTATAAGTACTTTTTTTTTTTGTAAGCCACCGCGAATATATATACAGTAGTCTGCACTGACCTCTCAAGCAAGGAACCACATAGACATGTAGGCGTGGATAGGATAGGGTGATTGCACTAGGGAGCCTAGGTAGTTTAATGGCTAGCACGCTAGCCCCTGGATGACAAGAAGCGTGCGCTCGAATCCTGCTCTAGGCACAATATTTCCTATTTCCATCACCACCACAACATATAATACACATGCACATACACTTTTTATTTCTTTAAAAAAAAGAAAAAAAGAACACACCTATGTCATTTCCGTTCGCTGCAATCATTTATTCGCCATACGCCTTGAAAGTGAATCTATCGGTTTAATCGGTGTGAGCTTAAACTTAAGTTAAAGTTGCATAGTCCGATGGTTTTGAGTTTTTCCCATTTTCTAAGATAAACATATTAGCTTGATCATTATAATCTACCTTACTTTAGTTTGAAGTAACTTTTATTTTAAATGGCTCACTTTTGACATCCTTGAAGTGCAAGCGTGCTAAATTAATTTCGGAAAGCTCACCAAACTCTAACACTATAGGCTTCTGCAGTAATATAACAGGTTATATTAAATTGACTCAGTATTCCCGTATATGTCGCAACAAATGTTTAATAAGAGCACCAATATCTAAGTTAGATATGTAGAATCAAATCTAGATAATTGTTTTGGTTTTAAAATGTTGATGTTTTCATCAGACTATGCAGCTTTCAGTCAATTGTGCTTGCGTAACATTAACAGAACCGGTTTGTGAACTGTTAGTACCGCACACTCCTAGTTAACCGTTCACCGGAAGTGTTTCGGGGCGCCCCGATCAGGCCATCCCGTCATTCCGCCCGCTGATTGGCGCAGCGGGTCGCGTGCCGGGGTCACGTGGTCGGAGGTGAACCCTGCAGGTTGCGTGGCCAGGTGGGCAGGCCACGTGATCCTCGCTTATCACGTGACATGTACAGCTAGTTTTCGCGGGAGGAGGTCACAGTGGGAGGGCATCTCAGCTAGCTCAGCGAATCAACGACGTGTGCGTCCATCAAGCTGGGTCTTCTCTGTTTGTTTATGTTTGTTTGTTTGTTTGTTTGTGAGAACCAAGTGGGTTTTATCAGATTTGGTTTGTGAAGTTTCATATTTACGATATGAGGATAAAGAAGGGAGAGGGATATGACCTTAAAGCTGCATAGTGTGATGAAGCATTACATTTTCAAAACCAACAGATTTGATTCTACATTGCTAATGTAGATACTGTAGTGGTCTGCACTGACCTCTCAGGCAAGGAACCACATAGACAGGTAGGCGTGGGTAGTGTGGTGATATCAGGGAGCCTAGGTGGTGTAATGGTTTGCACACTGGCCACGTGATCCTCGCTTATCATGTGACATGTACAGCTAGTTTTCGCGGCAGGAGGTCACAGTGGGAGGGCATCTCAGCTAGCTCAGCGAATCAACGACGTGTGCGTCCATCAAGCTGGGTCTTCTCTGTTTGTTTGTTTGTTTATGTTTGTTTGTTTGTTTGTTTGTTTGTGAGAACCAAGTGGTTTTATCAGATTTGGTTTGTGAAGTTTCATATTTACGATATGAGGATAAAGAAGGGAGAGAGATATGACCTTAAAGCTGCATAGTGTGATGAAGCATTACATTTTCAAAACCAACAGATTTGATTCTACATTGCTAATGTAGATACTGTAGTGGTCTGCACTGACCTCTCGGGCAAGGAACCACATAGACAGGTAGGCGTGGGTAGTGTGGTGACATCAGGGAGCCTAGCTGGTGTAATGGTTAGCACACTGGCTCGCAATGCAAAGAGATGTGGGTTCGAGTCCCACTCAAGGCACAATATTTCCCATTTTCGTCACCCCCCATGACACTAGTGCTGTGACCAGAATCCTGTACAAGCTATGCACTGCATAGTTGTTGAACCTAACCTGTGTATGTAAGTGCATTGCATTGCCTGTATGTATGTAATTGTAAGCATTAAAAGACTTACAATTCCAGGGGGGATGAGTGTAGCGGTCTGCACTTAGCTCTCGGGCAAGGAACCACATAGACAGCTAGGTGTGGGTAGTGTGGTGACATCAGGGAGCCGAGGTGGTGTAATGGTTAGCACACTGGTCGGAATGCAAAGAGATGTGGGTTCGAGTTCCGCACTAGGCACAATATTTCCCATTTTTGTCACCCCCCCCCCACGACAATACTGATGCAGTTATTAACCAGTTGTTGCAATGTACGAGGAAATACTGTTAATAGAACATGTTACTCCCGAAGGCTATGTATGATGACAGAGGTTTGGCGTGATTGCAAAAACTGATTTTTCATGTTTGCATTTCAAATATCTCAAAACTTATCCATTTAAAATAAAAGCTATTTCACACTAAACTAAGGTAGATTATAACAATCAATTTAATATGTTTATCTATGTTCAACTATGCAACTTTAAACAACCTACATAATTTCTAATTTCATGGACCCATCTGTAGCGATTTTTTGTTTTTGTTTACTTACCTGAGAGGTCAGTGTAGACTACTACACTCATCCCCCTGGAATTGTAAGTCTTTTAATGCTTACAATTACATACATACAGGCAATGCACTTACACATACATACACATGGTAGGTTCAACAACCATACAGCGCATAGCTTGTATAGGATCCTGGTCATGGCAACCAGTGTCATGGGGGTGATGAAAATGGGAAATATTGCGCCTAGAGCAGGACTCAAACCCACATCTCTTTCCATTCCAGGCTAGTTTGCTAACTATTACACCACTTAGGCTCCCTTATATCAACACACTACCCACGCCTACCTGTATATGTGGTTCCTTGCCCGAGAGGTCAGTGCAGACCACTACAGTATCTACATTAGCAATGTAGAATCAAATCTGTTGGTTTTGAAAAGGTGATTTGAACAGAGTCTTGATAGAATAACTTCCATGTGTCTATTAAAGGTGCATCGTCCGATGAAGCATCACAATTTCGAAGCCAAAACAATTATCTATATTTGATTCTACACATTGAACTTAAACGCTGACATACCTATTAAACATTTGTTTCTGTATAGAAAGGAATACAGAGTCAATTTAATCGAACCTGTTACTGCAGAAGCCTATGCTGTCAGAGTTTTGGCATGCTTGCCAAAACTAATTTCACATGTTTGCATTTCAAATATCTCAAAAGTTAGCCATTTAAAATAAAAGTTACTTCAAACTAACGTAAAGTAGATTACAATGAGTAATCTAATATATTTATTTCAGAAACAGGGACTCAAAACCATCGGACTGTGCAACTTTAAGTTTGACTCAATTTATTTTTCTTCATAATATAATTTGTGCATTTATGGTAAACAAAATTTCGGTTCTGTTGCTTTTCCAGCAGGGGAAACAAGACGTGATCAGAAATGATCGTTACCGTGAAATCCAGTAGGTTGCTTAAGGATGCATAATCCGATGAAAGTTATCAAATTATCAAAATTATCAAAATCCAAAACAGACCTAGATTTGATCCTACAAATCCAACTTAGATACTGCTGCACATTGAACAAACATTGATTATTATTATTATGCTTCTGCGCTATGCTGCTACCCTTGATATCTGGTAAACAAAGCCTATGTCCAGCATTCTGGCATTCGCAACCAGACGGGATGGCCAAATGAGTTAGAGCATCCGTCTCCCGTGTTGGTAGATCGTGGGTTCGAACCCCGGTCGAGTCAAACCAATGACTTAAAAATTTACCCGTCCTGATATGACCTTAGATGTTGCTAGGACATAAAACAAAAAGCATCTGGCATTCACACCAACATTAATTGAATTGCTTTTCAATTCAAATTTCTCCAAAGTTAAGCCTTTAAAATGTAAGTTTTTGTAGTGTTCTGCAATGACCTCTCAGGCAAGTAACCACATAGACAGGTAGGTGTGGGTAGTGTGGTGATATCAGGGAGCCTAGGTGGTGTAATGGGTAGAACAGTGGCCCGGAATGCAAAGAGATGTGGGTTTGAGTCCCGCTCTAGGTGCAATATTTCCCATTTTCATTAACCCCGCGACACTGGTTGCCATGATCAGGATCCTGTACAAGCTACGCTCTGTATGGTTGTTGAACCTACCCTGTGTATGTATGTGTTAGTGCATTGCCTGATTGTATGTAATTGTAAGCATTAAAAGACTTACAATTCCTGGGGGACGAGTGTAGTAGTCTGCACTGATCTCTCAGGCAAGTAACCACATAGACATGTAGGCATGGGTACTGTGATGATATCAGGGAGCCTAGGTGGTGTAATGGTTAGCACAATGGCCCATAATGCAAGAGATGTGGGTTTGAGTCCCGCTCTAGGCGCAATATTTCCCATTTTCATCAACCCCACTACATTTCTTTCCCTAACGAAAGTAAATTAAATAATAACGATCAACCTAATCTATTTATTTTTAAACTATGACAGAAGCTATCATATTAAAAAAAGACACATGCAAATTTAAGATATGGCATCCCCATTTTCAATATCTAATAGGGGTTAGGTTAGGAACTGCCCAGGTTATAAAACACCCAAAAAATCTGAATCTTTGAATTTGAATTTGAATTCACTCAATGTTAAGTGATTACAAATGATTTCAATTCTGGTTAATATAATTAGAATGCTGTTTGGTACTGTCAATTCAACATTATATACATTGTCAAAGACCTGTAAATTGCTCTGATAGCCAGCCAGCAAAGTAGATATTGTCTTTACTGAAAATATTTATGTGGAAATCTAATTCTAAGTTAGTTGGGTGAGTGGGTAGGTGGGGGGGACCTAATGAAAATGGATTAACTTTGTACATATGTGAAAATAGTGAACACTTTGAATGACCTTCAACTCTGTTATAGGAGTGCAGGTTCGTTGGAGCAATAGGTTAAGCACATACATAAACATATTTGTGTGTAAGTCAGAGCAGGTATGTTGACTAGGCTGTGATCAGAAGCTATGGTTGTCGGTGCTGAAGGAGATGTCATCATCCACAAACTCAACCCATCTGCCCACCCTGGTAGTTCCCCCCCCCCCCCACCCTCTTTACTTTACCCCCCTTGTTCCCCCCCTTTACCCCCGTATTCCCTCAGCGTACTACAGGAATGTGAGCGCAACACATTCCACAACCCCAGCAGTCCGAAAGCATGTTGGATTTAAAAACATGACAAGACAAATGGGGAAGCACACCTCTGAGAGGAATACCTGTGAGGCCAGTGCCCCCTCCCGGCCACCCCTGTCCTCGCCTCCCAGGTCGACGCTAGGCTTCACGTGCAGAAGGTCCGGAGTTTGGTTTTCCCGGCCGAGTCAAAGCAATGACTTATAAAATTGATACTTGTCGCTACCTAGCCTGTCGCTTGGTGTTAATAGGATAGGATAGGACAAGGACTGGTTATCACAGTATCAGGTTAACGTGAATGTGTGGGATATTGGGTCATGGTGCTGGCAGCAGCCTTGTCTCTCAGTGGGGCAGAACTATAAAGTCATCATGAGTGTGCACTGTCACAAGTCAGTACCAATCCTGATATGACCTTAGATGTTGCTAGGCTGTAAAACAACACACAAAAACAAACAAACAAACAGGTTGGTGCTACATTGCGCGGGCGACTGTACAGACCTGCCTTATCTGGGGCATCACTCCTAAAATGATGGCTAAAGCAAAGATTTTCTGGAGACAGCCTAAATATGTACTTAAAATATAAAATAATCAATAAAAAGTAAAGGCATAAATTGTATTTAACCAGTTTAAAAAATAGCCAGTTTTCTGATAATCCCGGATTTCTGGAAGCCGGATAAGAGATTCGGTACTTGTATAAGCACTGGAATTACGCAAGATCAGTGTCCATTATTCTGAGAGTGTTTCAATTTGAAGAACGCGCTGTTATTTCAATCATGGGTACACGTCTGACGAAACGAATCGCTGTGTTTGCATCCCTACTCGCCCCCGCTTCCGGATGGCGCCCCGCTGGGAACCAGCGCATCCCGCTGTGTGCGGCCAACCCAGACTGGTGCAGAACCAAAGTATTTACACAGTGTGCGAGTATTGCTCTTTGATGGCTGTTGTAGGCTTCGGTGTGGATCTCTGACAGCCCTTTTCCTGCTCCATTTACTTCGTGTACTACACATTCACAAGAACCTGAACAATAGATCAACCATTACCTCCTGCTTACTCACCTGCCTTTGATTTCTTCTTCTTCTTCTTGTACGTGTTCTTCTTTTTCTCCTTCTCCCTCTTCTCCTTCTTCTTCTTCTTCTTCTTCTTCTTGTAATTGTTCTTCTCTCCTCATCCCGCTTCTTGTTCTTGTTCTTCTTGTATTTGTTCTAGTTCTCCTTCTCCCCCCCCCCTTCTCCTGCTTGTTGTTGTTGTTCTTCTTCTTCTTGTAATTGTTCTTCTAGGTCTCCTTCTCCCTCTTATCCTGCTTGTTGTTGTTCTTCTTCTTGTAATTGTTCTTCTAGTTCTCCTTCTCCCTCTTATCCTGCTTGTTCCTCTTCTTGTAATTGTTCTTCTTCTCTCGTCATCCCAGTTCTTGTTCTTGTAATTGTCCTAGTTCTCCTTCCCCCCCTTCTCCTCTTTGTTCCTCCTCCTCTTCTTCTTCTTCTTCTTCTTCTTCTTGTAATTGTTCTTCTAGTTCTCCTTCTCGCTCTTATCCTGCTTGTTCCACTTCTTCTTGTAATTGTTCTTCTAGTTCTCATTCTCCCTCTTATCCTGCTTCATCCTCTTCTTCTTGTAATTGTTCTTCTAGTTCTCCTTCTCCCTCTTATCCTGCTTGTTCCTCTTCTTCTTGTAATTGTTCTTCTATTTCTCATTCTCCCTCTTATCTTGCTTTATCCTCTTCTTCTTGTAATTGTTCTTCTAGTTTTTCTTCTCCTTCTTATCCTGATTGTTCCTCTTCTTGTAATTGCTCTTCTAGTTCTCCTTCTCCCTCTTATCATGCTTGTTCCTCTTCTTCTTCGCCTTCTTGTAATTGGTCTTCTAGTTCTCCTTCTCCCTCTTATCCTGCTTGTTCCTCTTCGTATTCTACTACTATTTTCTTTGGGGCTACTTGCTCTGGGGCTACTTTCGCTGTTGCTACTTGCTCTGGTGTTACTTGCTCCGTTACCACTTGTTCTGTTACTACTTGCTCTGTTGCCTCTTCTGTTGCTTCTTCTTCTGTTGCTTCTTTTTCTGTTGCTTCTTCTATTGCTTCTTCTGTTGCTTCTTCTGTTTGCTTCTTCTGTTTGCTTCTTTTGTTAGCTTGTTCTGTTGCTTCTTCTGTTGCTTATTCTGTTAGCTTGTTCTGTTTGCTTCTTCTGTTGCTGATTCTGTTGCTAATTCTGTTAGCTTCTTCTGTTGCTTCTTCTGTTGCTTCTTCTGTTTGTTTCTTCTGTTGCTTATTCTGTTACCCTTTTCAGCCAGCTTCTTCTGCTTCTTCTGTTGCGTCTTCTGTTGTTTCTTCTGTTGCTTCTTCTGTTGCTTCTTGTGATGATCCTTCTGTTGCTTCTTAGTCTGTTCCTTCTCTGTTAGCTTCTTCTGCTAGCTTCTGCTGTTTCTTCTGTTAGCTTCTTCATCTGTTAGCTTATATACACTTTTCATTTCTGTTCAGCTTCATGCATTGCGCAATCGACTCAGTTGAGGTGTTTATTTAGTGATATGAGTTGCTAGATATCATGCGTTTACTGTAATAATTTGATAACTATTCAAGCATAATGCTCTTCATTAACAATATTCCCAGCTGCTACGTGTGTGTTTGCGCTAGAACCCGTTGGGAAAATACCTTCCAGTGATCCAGAGCCTCAAACTGTCGTTGCCAATTTTACTCTCAGTACCTTTGTGCATTAAAAACAGAAATGGCTTTCTATTTTTTTTGTTCAATTCAGAGCAGATGGGAATTTACTTTTTGTTAACAGAGAAAAAAACTCCCACAAACAGCATTCACGGTGCCATCTGGTAGCAGTACTAACTCTGTTGTTCTATCAGGTCTCTGACTCACTGCTACGTGATCTTTGACTCAGCAGCGAAAACTGACTAAAGTCAACCGAACCCGGGACCTTCAGGTTAGCCTTGTCTGTCTAAAACCCCCTCCCACCCTCCTCCCCAGATGAGATTACCTTTAACCCGACAAAGCATCATACTGGCACATCGCTGAACTTCATATAAGGCTACTTATATATGTTTTACTAATGCCTAGTACACACCTACCGTTTGTGCGCACCCACCTACCGTATACGATCTAAAACTGCCCGTTTCGCACACAAAAATCGCTAGGTGTGCGCTCCCCGCGCACACCTAGTGATTGCGATTCGCGCATAAAACCTCAGTTTTAGGGCTAAAACCGGCCGATTACCATTGCGATTCGCGATTCGAAAAATGAATCGGCCCGTTTTCAGTTTTAAGCGGGTCGGGTCGAGTCGCGAGTTTTAGTGCACAAATCCTATACGGTAGGTGTATACCAGGTATTAGTGAATGCGTTTGGTCCACTTACTTAAAGTTGCATAGTCCGATGGGTTTTGAGTTTCTGTCATTTTCCGAGATAAACATATTAGGGTGATCGTCATAATCTACCCTACTTTCACTTGAAGTAACTTTTATTTTAAATAGCTAACTTTTGAGATATTTGAAGTACAAACAAGCAAAATTAGTTTTGGCGAGCTTGCCAAAACCCTGACACCATAGGTTTCTGCAGTAATAGGTTCTATTAAATTGCCTCAGTATTCCCTTCTATGGGGTGACAAATGTTTAACAAGTGCACCAGTAGTTAAGTTAGATATGTAGAATCAAATTGAGATACTTGTTTTGGTTTTGAAAATTTGATGCTTCTTCGGACTATGCAGCTTTAATAAACTTGCTTAGTACAGGGGTGGGGGATGGGTAAAACAGATACACTGATTAATTGCCGGATTTGACTTCAATATTCTGAATAATATATACCTATAATTATATACAGTTGTTGCATTGGTTGCCCATACTTTATTTGTGTGTGTGTTTGTTTGGCACACATACATAACTATTTCGCTATTATCTCTGTAACTATCCTCTGCTGACTTCATATGGTACTAGTACCATTCGGCTGAGCTGAAGACGCCCATGTATCATAGTAACATCTTCGCAATGATATTGCTGAGCAACTCAACGAGAATCATAGGCAGTCACGAGCTGCTGGGCACTCAACTGAGGCGCGTAGGGGAGACACGGCATTGTGTAAAGATTCATTACACCAAGGGGGGTGGGGTGGAGGGGGGAGTGAGGGGGGGCTAATTGGTGAGTTGAAGGTGTGGTGGAAATGTGGTCCACGTGTGTGTGTGTTTGTGCATGTGTGCGTTTTGCCTGGTACACATCTACCGTATATGATTCGCGCACTAAAACTGGTGACTCGACCCGACCCGCTTAAAACTGAAAACGGGCCGATTCATTTTTCGAATCGCGAATCGCAATCGAAATCGGCCCGTTTTAGCCCTAAAACTGAGTTTTTAGTCACGAATCGCAATCGCTGGGTGTGCGCGGGGAGTGCACACCTAGCGATTTTTGTGCGCGAAACGGGCAGTTTTAGATCGTATTCGGTATGTGGGTGCGCACAAACGGTAGGTGTGTACTAGGCATTTGTGTGTGAGGGGTAGAGAGGGAGGGAGAGAAAGATAAGAGAGAGGGAGATGAGAGAGGAACGGAAGGAGCGAGGGAGGGAGGGAGAGGGGTGGGGGAGGGTGAGAGTTTAAACAAGATAAGTGAAGGAGTCGAGTCAAACTGGGGAATGAGTGATAAGGATCTGGATGTTATCTAAGGTTATTTATTATTAGCACAGTCAGATTGGCATTATCCAATAAATAAACGTAGTCAGAAAGATGGAAGAGAGAAGGGGATATCTAATCCTCCGTTATCAAGACATCCCCAAAATGTACCCTCCCCCCCACCCCCACCCCACCTAACCAAGTCAACAATGCATTGTTTACCAGTCATCTACATTGATGCCAGGAGAGTGATGTTCTGAAGGAGGGTCATTAGCGTGGCCACTGTGGTTGGGTGGTTGGTTGTTGGAGTTGTACGTCCTGGCAACATCTAAGATCATATCAGGACAGGGCCAGACGGGATGGCCGAATGAGTTAGAGCATCCATCTCCCGTGTTGGTAGATCGTGGGGTCGTGGGCTCGAACCCTGGTCGAGTCAAACCAATGACTTAAAAATTGATACTTGTCGCTTCCTGGCCTGGTGCTCGGCATTATTAGGATATGGCAAGGACTGGTTGGCTCAGTGTCAGGATAATGTGACTGAGTGGGATATCAGGTCATGGTGCTGGCGCCCTGGTCTTCCAGTGGGGCGCATCACTATAAAGTCGCCATGAGTGCACACTGTCACAAGTCGGTACCCGTCCTGATATGACCTTAGATGTTGCTAGGACGTAAAACAACAACAAACAACAACTGTGTGTTGATTGCCTGTGAGTAGGGTATCGGGTATCATGGGTATTAGCGCATAGGGGTTAATCGCATGAGATAGATTAATTGTGCCGTGGTGTGTGTGTGTGTGTGTGTATGTGTGTGTAACCGGTGGTGTGTGGTTAGGCAAGGGGGCTATGCGTTAGCCTTTCTTGCTAACTATGATTTCTAAATCTGAAAACTTACCCGGATTTGATCCTACATATCCAACTTATAAGTTCTATAACCATGGGACTGGACATGGTGGCCGACTCGGTAGAGCACAGGCTGCCCATGTGGAAGGTCAGGAATCCCAGCCGACTCAAACAAATGACTTATAAAATTGATACTTGTCGCTACCTAGCCTGGCACTCAGCATTAATAGGATAGGACAAGGACTGGTTAGCACAGTATCAGGATAATGTGACTGTGTGGGATATTGGGTCATGGTGCCCGTGGCCTGGTCTCCCAGTAGGGCTGCACTATAAAGTTGCCATGAGTGCTCACTGTCACAAGTCGGTACCCATCCTGATATGACCTTAGATATTGCTAGGACATAAAACAACAACAAACTATTTAACCAAGGAACTGAAAAGGATTACTTGATTTATTCCATATCTATTGTGAATTTTTTTTATCCGGCTTTCTCTTTAAACAAATCTCGCCAATGTTTGTATTCAGTGTGCGTATTGCATGGCAAATTACCTAGCGTGCAAGAGGGATCCACACACTACTACACACACCAATAAGTATACTCACCCAAGTTAGCATTGTAAAGAAGACACCAAAGTGGTCGGTCAGAAAGTTAAGAATAAAAATATCCCATCTTGTATTCTTCACAGTTGCTCAGAGAAGAGGGGGTGTATGCGGGTGGGTGGTGGAGGTGGTGGTGGTCTTGACTTCTGGGGTGTTTGTAACCTTACGACGGTTACCGGCTGCAGAACTGCAGCATTATAGAGAGGCACCGATAAATCGGCCCAATCTTTGGTTGAAGAATAATCTTCTGGTGGGACCTTTGTAGAAGCTGGGAGATGTCTTTACACCGATTAAACGACGAGTCGTTGGGGCGGTCCAGAATCACTCCGGTCCGGCGGTAGCACAGCACTTGTATCGAGTAAACAGCAGCAAGGGTTTCCGAGGAAGGGACACATAAAGATGGGTCCAGCGGTTCCAGCAACGAGAACAAAGCGAGAGAAACGTAAATGTAAAGGGCCCCAGCCAGGCAAACAACTCTCTTGATCAGGGGGAGAAGTAAGCCTGGGAGAAGAAAAAAAAGTGTAGAGTATAGGACAGAGAAATGAGGAGAGTTGAGTCAAAGGACAGTGTCTATGTGGTGGTGGTGGTGGTGGGGGTGATCGGCGCCGAGTCTATTAACCAACTCCCCCCCCCCCCCCCAACCTCCTTCCCTTTCGCCTTTCCCTCCGCTGTTCTCACTCACCTACCCACCCACACATCCACATACCCACACACACCCACACCGAACCCCTTCCTCCGCCCCAGGCTGCGACCAGCTGTACCCAGTTATGCACCCCGAAAAGCATTCCTGGAAATTATGCGTGGGGGCAGTAGTCGTCGGTTCTTGGATACCATGGCAACGCGCCGTTGGGCCGTGTGTGTGTGTGTATGGGGGGTGGGTGGTGAGCAGGACGTGGGTCTAGCAGGGTGCCAACATCACTGACAGCCCCGTTTCCTTGGTTACCCCCACTTCTGGGCTAAGAGAGAGAGGGGTGTGGCAGCATGTGGACCTGACTGCCAACGAGCAGTAAGTTGCGGACGCCCAAACTTTTGAGTTAATTAAATATTTCAGTGTCTGGATGTTTGTGAATACTTTGTTGATGTTGATTCTACTATCGCAGCATCTACAGATTTTAGTTTTGTTGTTGTTAAATAATTATTTTTGTTGGTAAATGTGTTTATTCTGCTGAATAAGTTCTTTTCTCAGCGCCGAAGCATTGGTCTTCCAGCCAGTTTTCAATTCGGGATTATTTACGCAAAAATGGTATTTAGAGTGAGGTGTATGGAGGTGAGCTAACGGTTGCTGTTGAATACACAATGTGCAGCATACAGCGCATGCATTGCAAATATGATTAGACCAGGTGGGTACAAGAAGGGTGCCTCTAAACATGATAAATGGTGCGCGAAAATAACTATGTCTGTGTTTACTGGTAAGGCACAGGAAAAAAACAAGTCTCAACCCAGGAGGGGAGTGTAGAAATGAATAGGGTGATCAGGTCAAGTGGAAAACACAATAAAATAAAAGTAATATGAGTAAGTGTGTGTGTGGGCGGCTAGTTCAATCATATGCCAGTCTGAGTCAGCTTGTGATTCAAACCAGCTCTTCAGTCAACCAAAGACAGCCATTGATTGGAAGTTTTTAAAATTTAACGACGCCTCTAGAGCATATTGATTGTTATCATCGGCTATTGGAATCAAACATTTGGTCATTCTGACATATTTCCTTGGAGGAAACCTGCTGCTGCCACATAGGCAGTAAGGGGTCTTTTTATGCACTTTCCCACAGGCAGGACAGCACATACCACAGCCTTTGATGAACCAGTTGTGGACCACCGGTTGGAATGGAAAATAACCCAAACTGCAAATTTATGTGTCCAATGAGCAGGATCGATAGGATGACCCACACCATCACAGGTGGATACTCTACTGCCTGAGCTATGTCCCGCTCCCTGCGATTGATTGAGACAGATAGTGAGTCAGTCAGTCAGTCACTCAGTCAGCAGAGATCGTTATATAGAAAGACTGTCACTGACACCATCAGTACGTTTTCTTTGGAGATACAGTGTCCGGCAGAAAAACCTCCGACATTTTGCAGGTTAACTAAATGGTTTCTCTGTGGCTGAGTGATTAGAGTGTCTGAATGTTTTGTAGGTCAGACTCCTAATCCGAAGGTTGGTGGTTCGACTCCCCATGCCCCCCCACCTCTGCCAATTTAGATTTCCACTGCTGTGTATAACTTACAGCGTCATCAAAGGCCAGTTGCTCTCATACCATCTCTATGTGGTGTGGGAGGTTAAAAATCCCTTGGGTCAGTAAAAGTGGAGGCTCAGGCTTTCTATTGACAAACTATCTAATGGTGAAAACAATTCTATTCAGACTTATCCATGATAGGCAGTATTACAAAAAAGGTAAAGGCAAACATTATTCAACAAAATTATTAATAACGTAGGATCAAATTTAGGTAACGTGTTTTGACTAAAAAAAAGAGAAGAAATTTGACGTTTTCATCGCGCTATTCAGCTTTCAGTTTGTTGTTTGTTGGAGTTTTGAATCCTGACAACATCTAAGGTCATATCAGGAGTTTTCAGCTTTAAGAAAATTTCTAAATTTATAACCACCTTTTTCAAAGCGGTGAATTGCACACTGCTATACGACATGGTGTAGCACACTCCTCTACACACCTATAGATTCACTGGGCTGATAAAATTGTGTTCACATGTCTTATGCCTAGCTTTAATGTTGCATCTAAAGCCGTGGTCACTCATACAGCATTAGGCCGACTTAGATGAGGCAAACTACATGAGTCAAATTAGCTGCATGTTCACACATACAGAGTTTTCAAAGTGTGTCGCGTTCAGACATGCACATTAAATTGGCTCAAATCGATGTTTCTTTGTTGTTGTTTTACATCCTAGCAACATCTAACGTCATATCAGGATGGGTATCCATACATACATATATCCACACATACTACATCTTCATACCACACGTACATCCACACATACTTACAACATACCTAACGAAGAGATGGGAAGAGTAGGACGGTCCAAACATGTGTTCTAATCACTATGAAAGCAACTACCTGTTAGGAAGCAGTCTCCATCCATGTGCTTAAGCCACCTCAACTAAACCAGTTGCGTTCACACATGCCACTTAGGCCGATTCAAGCTAGTCCGCCTCATCTAATCTACCTCGCGAAGTGGTTTACTTGAGGCGAACTAGTTGAGTCGACTCAGCCCTAATTCGTCTGAGGGGAGCGTTCACACACACGATCTGAGTCGACTTAGATGAAGCGAACTAGTTGAGGCGACTTAAGGCCCGTGTGTAAACGGGGCTTAATAGAACATGTTTCTGCTGAAGCTTACAGTGTCTTAATTTTGACGTGTTAACCAAAATTAATTTGGCATTTTTTCAATTGAAATATCTCCAAAGTTAGTCATTTAAAATAAAAGTTACTTTAAAGTTGCATGGTCCGATGGTTTTGAGACATTTTCTGAGATAACTATGTTAGGTTCATCATTATAATCTACCTTACTTTAATTTGAAGTAAATTTGGTTCAAAATGACAAATTTAGGAGATATTTGAAGTTCAACTATGTCAAATTAATTTTGGCATCCTTATCAAAACTTGGGGCCCATTAGCCTTTAGAAGTAACATGTTCTATTAAATTGACTCTGTATGCCCTTCTATGTGGCAACAAATACTTAATAAGTGCACCAGTATCTAAGTTGGATAAATAGGTTCAAATCTAGATAAGTATTTTGCTTTTGAAAATGTGATGCTTTTCTACGACTACGCGCCTGTTGTGGGGGTGATGAAGATGGGAAATATTGTCCCTAGAGCAGAATTCGATTTACACTTCTTGCCATTCAGGAGCTAGCGTGGTAACCATTATACTACCTAGACTCCTCAATGCAATCACCCTCTCCACGCCTACCTCTCTGTGTGGCTCCTTTGTCTGAGAGGTCAGTGCAGACTACTACATACCTTTAACCAAATCGTAATGGCCGTTCCAAACCTATTTGCTGCCAAAGCGTTGCCCACGGCTGGTGAACAGATGGGATTTTGTTGTTTGTTTGTTTGTTGTTGTTTTACATCCTAGGAACACAAGTCAGTACCCGTCCTGATATGACCTTAGATGTTGCCAGGACGTAAAACTCTGACAACTAACCCATGGCTGGTTGGCAGGTGCTAAGTGGTGGGAGTTGGGGGGGCTGACATCCAATAGACGAGATCACCGTTCTGAGTGCGCATGCGCTGAAAACGGTGCTGGCAGCAAAGCAAACGTGTACAGCCATTGAGTTTGCCGATTCGCATAGAGCAAAACTTCCATTTTATTCAAAATTAATGGAAATACATAACAATTTGGCATAAACATGTATGCACACATGCAATATAATGATCTGATGAATATAACTAAGATAAAACTAGCCATAGTTAAACATTTTGAGCTAAGAAACATACAATTCCACACAAAACAATCAGTCGCTTTAAGGATGATATCCACATCATTATTATTAATTCTTGTTCTAAATATTAAAATACCAAATGTGTCAACAGACACTTGTTTCAGAGAAATATATAACCAATATATGATTAACCCTACTAATTTTCTAATTCTACATATGTCATTAACCATAAGATATAAATAAAAACATGAATGAAATAAGTAAAACTGCCTCTGGCTATGGCTCTAACACTAGTCTGAGTGCCCAGTTTTCTCTCAATCTAAATGCACATGGCATAAGATGTGCTGATTATATTGATGTAAATGCAATGCTGGATAAAAGATTAGTATCTTAATTTATTATATATATTTCTTTAGTTGGTATTCTATGTACCAAACAAGAGCTGAGATGAGCTGAAACTAGCACATTTCATAGCTGCACCCAGTGTATTGGCATGTGCCATGTGCTTCTCGCGGGTTAGTTTTTCTTCCACGCATCCCACAATGCACCGCATCGCTGGAATGGTGATGTAGTCTATTCACAACGGCAGTCCAAGCGGGCGTGTTGGTTTGGTCACGTCCTTGCATCACAAGCCCAATTTAGTTTATCTGACAGTTATTTATGCATCCTATGTCATGTCGCTGTAGATGTAGCTATGAAACACAATTGTAAATTACCAAATTGTATTGTTAGCACGGTTGTTTCAATTGGTAAATTCTCATCTGTTTAATACTGTTCTAGCTGTGTTTTGTTTTCAAGTATCTGTATCAATCTAAGTTCATACTATATTTCCTGACAGGTAAGTTGGATTACGCTGCTGGATCACTGTCATCGATAGAGCCCGCTGCACTAACATGTCAACGAACGGCTCGCCGAAGTACACGGTAACAATTCATCGATCGCATTAAAGTTTATCCAAACTATCCTCACCCTCCTCATTTAAACATTTAAAAACCAGTTTGGTGATGATAATTAGAGCCTGACAATACCCCAAAGGGAAAGACTGGACGTGGTGGCCGAATCGGTAAAGCGAAGGCTTCCCGTACGGAAGGTCGGAAGTTCGAATCCCAGCCGAGTCAAACCAATGATTTATAGAATTGATACTTGTTGCTACCTAGCCTGGCACTCAGCATTAATAGGATAGGACAAGGACTGGTTAGCACAGTATCAGGATAATGTGGTTGTGTGGGATATCGGGTCATGGTGCTGGCTGCCTGGTCTCCCAGTGGGGCAGCATTATAAAGTCGTCATGAGTGTGCACTGTCACAAGTCAGTACCTGTCCTGCCTGATATGACCTTGGATGTTGCTAGGACGTAAAACAACAATGACAAACAAACGGAGCCGGGTTTACACTAGGTGACCTTTTAACCTCTGCGGCCATGATAGTCCTTGAGTTGTTGTAAAGGCCCTGTCACACTACGACGTTTCCGCCGGCGCGCCGGCAACGCGCAAAATATTTGCAACCCGTCGAGAAACGTCGAACTTTTCGGCGCTTTGGGAGAAAGTTTGACGCGGCGCAGCGTGTTAGTAGCGTGCTATGAGCGCGCGGCCAACGGGCTTCGACGCACAGCGTTAGTACTGCGCGGCCAACGTTGTGGTAACGAATATCGGCGCGTTCTCTCTCTCTCTCCCTCCCTCCCTCCCTTCCCCCCTCCCTTCCCCTCTCCCTTCCCCTCTCCCTCTCTCTCCCTCCTTCCCTCCCTCCCTGTGTCTTTGTGTGTGTCTCTGTGTGTGTCTCTGTGTCTGTGTGTGTCTCTGTGTGTGTCTCTGTGTGTGTCTCTGTGTATGTGTGTCTCTGTGTGTCTGTGTGTGTGTCTCTGGGTCTGTGTGTGTGTCTCTGTGTATGTGTGTGTCTCTGTGTGTGTCTCTGTCTGTGTGTCTCTGTGTCTGTATGTGTGTCTGTGTGTGTGTGTCTCTGTGTCTCAGTGTGTGTATCTGTGTCTCTATGTGTGTCTGTGTGTGTCTCTGTGTTTGTGTGTGTCTCTGTGTCTCTGTGTTTGTCTGTGTGTGTGTATTTGTGTCTGTGTGTATCTCTGTGTTTCTGCGTGTGTCTCTTTGTCTCTGTGCATGTCTGTGAGTGTATGTGTGTGTGTCTCCGTATGTGTCTCTGTGTCTCTGTGGCTGTGTGTGTCTCTGTGTGTGTGTCTCTGTGTATGTGTCTGTGTGTGTCTGTGTCTGTGTGTCTGTGTCTCTATGTGTGTGTATGTGTGTGTCTCTGTGTCTGTGTGAGTCTCTGTGTCTATGTGTATGTCTCTGTGTATTTGTGTCTCTGTCTCTGTGTGTGTCTCTGTGTGTGTCTCTGTATATGTGTGTGTCTCTGTGTCTGTGTGTGTCTCTGTGTGTGTATGTGTCTATGTGTGTATGTGTGTGTCTCTTTGTCTGTGTGTCTCTCTGTGTGTCTGTGTGTGTGTCTCTGTGTGGGAGGGAGGGGGGGAGAGGGAGAGAGAGAGAGGGAGGGAGAGAGGGGTGAGGGAGGGAGGGAGAGTGTCTGTGTGTCTCTCTCAGAGACACACACAGAGACACAGACACACACATAGAGACACACACAGAGACAGAGTCACACACACAGACACACACAGAGACACACACAGACACACACACAGACACACACAGACACACACAGACACACACAGACACACGCACAGACAAAGAGACACACCCAGAGACAAAGAGACACACAGACACGTACACAGACACACACAGACACACACACAGAAACACAGAGACACAGAGACACACACAGAAACACAGAGACAGACACACAGTGACACACACAGAGACACACCCAGAGACACACAGACACACACATATACACAGAGACACACACACAGACACAGCCACATAGACACTGAGACAGAGACAGAAACACAGAGACACACACACAGACACAGAGACACACACAGAGACACACACACCGAGACACAGAGACACACACATAGAAAACACACAGACACAGAGACACACAAACTGAGACACAGAGACAGAAAGACAGAGACACAGAGACACACACACAGACACAAAGACACACACAGACACAGAGACACACACACTGAGACACAGGCACAGAGACACACACCAAGACACAGACACACACACAGACACAGAGACACACACAGAGACACACACACAATCACATAGACACACACAGAGACACATACAAACACACAGAGACACACACAGACACACACATACACATATACACACACAAATACACATAGACACACACACATATAGACACACACAGACACACACACATAGACACACACAGGGAGAAACACACGGATACACACACAGAGACACAGAGACACATGCAGAGATAGAGACACACACAGAGACACAGAGACACATAGACACACACAGAGACACAGAGAGACACACACAGACACAGAGACACACACCGACCCAGACACAGATACACACTGAGACAGAGACACAGAGACACAGAGATACACCCACATACACACAGAGACACGGACACAGAGACACATACACACACCCATAGACACATAGACACAAACATAGACACAGAGACACACAGACACAGACACACACACAGACACACACACATACCCACAAAGACACAGATACACACACAGACACACACAGACACATATACACACAAAGACACAGAGAGACACACAGAGACACAGAGAGACACACACACATAGACACAGAGACACACACACATAGACACACACATGGAGACACACACACAGATACACACACAGAGACACAGATACACACACAGAGACACACACAGACACAGAGACACATACAGAGACACAGAGAGACACACAGACAGACACACACAGCAACGTGTGAGCAACGCGCTGGTAACATGTGTCGACGTCCTGCAAACGCGCCCGTCGCGCCCATAACATGGCTCCACGCCATGCCAACGCGCCGGTAACGCGCGACCCAACACGTTCGCGCGCGTCGGCGCGCGTCGAAAGTTTTGTGCAAGCACAAAACCTCGACGCGGTCCGACGCGCGCCGACGTATCCATTCACACGTTGCTATGTACCGACGCGCCGGTAACGCGCCGGTAACGCGCCGGTAACGTACCGGACGTGTACCGACGTTTCGACCAAAAAGGCAACACGTCGACGCGCGTTGGTAGGAAACGTTGTAGTGTGACAGGGCCTTTACCTCTGAACGCGCTCTCTAACCAGACGCGTTGCACAGTACACCCAACTGGATAGAGCGCGCCCAAAGCCCACTGCACACTGGCGATTCCCCCAGTCCAGATTGAAACTGTTAGTTCGGGAGTGATATCCCATTAAAAAGAAAATACATCAATAAGAAATCTAGTACAACTGCAGTCCAGACCGACGATATATACCGATAAATACTTGCTTTCGTACCATTTGACCTTACATGACTTTTCTTTCTGGCAGTGTGTGTGTAGGTAGGTGTTATGTGTGTGTGCGCCTCCGACACATGCACACACCAGCTGGACTACAGGGCGAACTTGCAGACACCTCGAATGGCGTTGAAAAAAGATCAGATTGGGGCGGTGTAAACAGCTTTGGGGTGAGATGGGACGATAGGGGTGAGTTGAGCAGATCAGAGGGAGGTGAACAGATCAGAGTAGTGTTAGTGCAATGCAGGTGTGCGTGCCCTGCCAGTTAGTCTGTCAGGCGAACATCTCCAACTGTAACCTGGCAACTACACGCTCCATCCTTCTGTCTGATGTTTATGAGCTGTTCATGAACTGCTCATGAACTGCTCATGAGCTGCTTATGAACTGCTCACAAGCTGCTCGTAAACCAGACATGGTGGCCTAATCGGTTGAGCACAGGCTTCTAGAGTTCGAATCCCAGCCGAGTCAAACCCAATGATCTATACAAATTTATACTTGTCGCTACCTAGCCTGGCCCTGTCCTGATATGACCTTAGATGTTGCTAGGACGTAAAACAACAACAAACAAAACCTAGCCTGGCGCTCGGCATTAAAAGGATAGGGCAAGGACTGGTTTGCACAGTATCAGGATAATGTGACTGCTTGGGATATCAGGTCATGGTACTGGCGGCCTGGTATCCCAGTGGGGAAGCACTATAAGGTCACCCATGAGTGTGCACTGTCACAAGTACCCGTCCTGATATGCCCTTAGATGTTGTTAGGACCTGCTCGTAAGCTGCTCACGATCTGCTCCTAACCTGCTCACAGGCTGCTCATGAACTGCTCACGAGCTGCTCAGGAACTGCTCACGAGCTGCTCAGGAACTGCTCACAAGCTGCTCATGAACAGCTAATGAGCTGTTGATAACTTGCTCACAAGCGGCTCATGAACTTTTTTTTTCCCCACAAGTGTTTATTCATCTGAACAAGTATAGTGTCAGTGCCGGAGCACTGGTCTTCCAGCCGTTTTACATGCGCTCTGAAATTTTACACCTGGTTTGGGAGAGTACTGTGCTGTTTCTTGCAGCACAGGACACTTTGTACAATGGGTGTGCATGACTCATGCATTATGTGCAGCATCAGTCACTATTCTTGTCAGTCTCAGGTGACTACTTGACTATGTACTTGATATTGTAATCATTTCTCATTGCTAATGTGCTTTTTTGGTTTATGATGTCTGGATTTGTAGTTTGCAGTTGTTTGGTGTTCTTGTTTTGTTTTTGGTTTGATTTGTGTTGGTAATGGTAGTGAGTGTGTTCTGTTTCTGTATATGTGGGTGGTTAACAAGGTTCTGTATTTGGTTTGTATTGGCAGGTGTCTGCCTTCATTTTGTTTCGCTTTGTTTCATTATGTAGGGGGGGGGGGGTGAGGTCCCTGGTGGCGGCGGGGGGGTCAGAGCGGAAAGGGGGGGGGGGGGGCTACGTCTGCGGTGTAGAACTCTTCACAGTGCTAGGTTTGGGCCTGAATGACCAGGTTAGCTCTATATGCATTTTTAAAGGAGAGGATTGTCTGCGTTGTTCTGACTCTTCATGAGTTGGCCATGAGCTGTTCATAAGTTGCTCAGGCGCAGTACTGCCCAGAGTGTGAAACTACCAAACTGTACATTGGATGGTTCCTAGCTTTAGCTTTCGCAGCCACGTGGGCTTTCAATTAAAGTTGCATAGTCCGATGAGAACATCAAATTTTCAAAACCAAAACACTTATCTAGATTTGATTCTATATATTCAACTTAGAGATTGGTGCCCTTATTAAGCATTTGTTGCTGCATAGAAGGGCATAATAAGTAAATTAATAGAAACGGTTACTACTGAAGTCTATGGTGTCAGAGTTTTGGCGTGCTTACCAAAATTATTTTGTCATGCTTTGACGTCAAATATCTACAAACTTAGTCATTTAAGATTAAAGTTACTTCAAACTAGAGTAAAGTAGATTATAGCGATTAGTATAATATGTTTATCTCAGAAAATAGCAAAAACTCAAAAGCATTGGACTATGCAACTTTAAATGTGGGAGAATTACAAAGATCGCAGAAGCACGGCTAGGAGCATGCACAGTGCGGGTCGACTTGAGATGAGCAGGGAGTGTCCCAGCTGCCCAGACACACACCTTTACCACACGAGGCGCTCACACATATGTGTGCTGGCTGTTCAACAGAAGATGCAGCTTTTCACACACATGCCAGTGCACTTTGATTTGTTGTTCCTACGTCAAAGTTGGAATTGCTCCAGAGGGAGAGGGGGGGGGGGGGGGGGAAGAAGTGCTTTTTACGAACCAAGTTACAAAAGTTATATTTAAAAGAAACTTGTTTAGGGTTTGGGGTGTGTATGTTGTTGCTGCTAAATATTAATATTGAAAATTGATCTAGCACTGGTTGTAATCTATGGTTAGCATTTGCACTATATTTGTTTAAATTAGTCTAATCATTGTATTACTAGTAGTTCGTCTTATCGATCTAATATATATTCTCTGGGTTATATAATATTAAATTGATAGATGGTTGTATCAATATATTTAATTATATTATGAATAATATATGTAATATAATATAAGATAGATAATAACATATTCTATGCAATATCTAATATGTTTTATCTACATCTAGTGTCTGGCGGATAGTGTATGGTCCCTGGTTGCTAGGATGTTACGTCCTAGCAACATCCTAGCAACATCTAAGGTCATCAGGACGGGTACCGACTTGTAACAGTGCACACTCATGGTGACTGTATGGTGCTGACCCACTGGGAGACCAGACCATCAGCACCGTGACATAATATCCCATTCAGTAAAATTATCCTGACACTGAGGCAGCCAGTCCTTGCCCTATCCTAATAATGCCGAGAGCCAGGCCAGGAAGCGACAAGTATCAATTTTATAAGTCATTGCTTTGCCCCGTTCGCTAGTAGAACTCCCGACCTTCCGCACGGGAGGCCTGCGCTCTACCGATTCGGCCATCGCGTCCGGTGCCTGCGGCTGGTAGACGCATCATGGCGCGTGCGGTACCCGCCGCCGGCCCCAATTTGCTGCTCTCTACTCACCACCTTCATATGGCATTATCTGCACGCCGGGAACCGCCCAGGTGGTCCCCGTCCACACAGCCAGACCAATGCCCGGCTCAAACCAAGCCGGCTCGCCGACAACACCGGCCGAGCCACGATGCATGTTGGTTCAGGTGATGCATTGCCGGTGTCACAAAATAGAATCGTCCATTTAATATTTTCTTCTCCCACACAACCACCCGGCGAATCTATTTAGAAATATACATATATATATATATGCTGTATTACCCATTATACGAGTATAATAATGACGGAAGCTTTCATCTGCTCCTCCCTCAGCCATCGACGATAGGAGCCTTGATGGAGTCATTTATTGTTCCAGTTTACCTAACCTCAGATCCGCTAGGGTCGCCACCTGTCTGCTCACACGTCAGCAGTCTTCCAATCTACCCTCACTGTACCGCTGAAAATATGCAAATATATATAAAGTAAAACCTCTCTAACCGACCACCTCCACAGATCGACCACTCCCCTACATCGATAGTTTTATTTTGGTCCCAAATGATCGCCCATACAATACTATTTTAATGATTAAACAAACACCTTCCTAGACCGACCAAATGGACCATTTAAAGTCGGTCCCATAGTCAGTCGATTTAGAGAGGTTATACGGGTGTTATATATATATATATTATATATATATATATATTATATATATATATATATATGGATAAATATATATTTATATATATATATATGTGATGGGCCCCCTTTGTTGGCCACCCAGAACTTGACCTTCACGCTGTAGACACCCCCCCCCCCCCCCCATAATTATGTAGACGCATACATACATGCATACTTACATGCACACATAATACACATGCATATATACATACGTACATACACACATACATACACATACATACACGCATATATACATGCATACTTACATCCACACACACATATACACATACATACATACACACATAATACACATACATATATACATACATATATACATACTTAACTACACACATACATGCTGCTCTAGCTACACGCTGACACATAATTATGTACACACATGTACATTCATGCATACTTACATGCACACATACAGATACACATACATATACACATGCATAGATGCACATACATGCATACATACATAATACATACATACACATACGTATATAGATACAGATACAGATATATATATATATAATATAGAAATATACAAACATACATACATACATCCATACATACATACATATATACATACACATACATACATACGTACACATACATACGTACACACACACATACATAATCGTGTTTGTCCACACAGTGATAGCTATCAAGTATCGTACACTTGATATCCACACTAGACACTGTTTGTGCAACAACACACGTAACGTAAAGCTAAACATTATTAACTGGTTGGTCGAGGATGGCGGTCAGGGCGCTGTGTGTACATTGATGTATTTGCCTCTGCGCCACATGCCCCCTTTTTCGGAGAGTGCCAGAGAAAGAAAGAAAAATGTTGTGAACAAACTATGCTTACTATGTGAGTTTGTGAATAACGCTAAACCGGGAGGGGTGGGGCGGGAGGGGGAGGTGGAGGTGAGGGGGCAGACTTTGAGAGCAGGCGATAGAAGTCAAAGTGGGAAGTGGAGATGGGCTGGAGTAGATAGACTGTAAAGTTCAGTACTCCTGCAGGAGAGCTCCAGGGTGGAGGTGGAAGAGGAGCCGGCGGCGGCGCAGATCTGTCAGCACCTGCAGAGGCAGGCGGGCGGGTAGGCGGGAGGGAGGGCGTTCACCACAGAAGGGAGGGAGGGAGGGCGCTCACCACAGAGAAGCTAAAGGGAGAGCGGCTGTCACAGCCGGGGCGGACCGCCATGTATTAATCAGGGAGACTCCGGCGGGACTTCCTGCTTGCACCCCGGCATCCCTCCCACCCGGCGCCGGTGCCGGTGCTTACTTAGCTGGGCCCTGGCCATCGCTGCTACACGGCGGCGGCAGCAGCTGTGATCCGCGTCCCCAGCGCGGGAGTAATCCATCACCCCCTTGTACCCGGCGCCATTTCGTCTTCGTGAGCAGCTCCGGGAGGACCATGAGCGAGCAGCTCAAGCATTGTGTTTTTGTCCCTTCCAGCGTCAACCTGTGGAGATTGCCTTTGTCACAAATTTATAATATATAATATATATATATATATATATCTCAAGAGGGCTCCCAATCATCATTAACCCCACACATCTCATCAGAGAGGGGAGGACATTCTCAGTGTTAATTGCTGAGAACACTAAGCTGCTCTTACTATACATCGCTCCTGCTTAGGAGCTGCTCCTTCCTCCCTGCCAGTCAATGGGGTGACTGAGTTGTGAGCTGCTCACTGCTCCAGTCCTCATAAACGCCCACTCACTGGAACCCACTCAACCGTGAACTGCTCTGCCTCAGCACTGGCTGAGCTGCCCATATATACATACACATATATCGGAACCGGAAGGAACTACTGCTGCTTTGAGTGGGTCTTGTTTTTATTTTGTGTTTTTCTTTTTTTTTACGAAGAAAACTGCAAAGGGGGGTTTGTGCTTTACCGGGAGTGCTGTGTCGGAGACAGACGTGCTCTACGATGGCTGCTTTCTGTACGCTTCCCAGGACACGTCCAGTAAGTGCAGTCTTTTATTCTTCTTGTCGACACACTATTTTATCTGACCAATATATTTATACAATTGAACATTGGCTACTACTACAGTTTATTCTCCTTGTCGACACACTATTTTGTCTGACCAATATATTTACACAATTGCACATTGGCAACTACTACAGTTTATTCTCCTTGTCTACAAACTATTTTATCTGACCAATATATTTACACAATTGAACATTGGCTACTACTACAGTTTATTCTCCTTGTCTACACACTATTTTATCTGAACAATATATTTACGCAATTGAACATTGGTTACTACTACAGTTTATTTTATCTGACCAATATATTTACACAATGACGATGACTACTATTAGTACTACAGTTTGTTCTCCTTGCTGACACACTATTTTATTCAACCAATATATTTACACAATGACCATGACTACTACTAGTACTACTACAGTTTATTCTCCTTGTCGAGGCACTATTTTATCTAACAAATATATTTACACAATGTCAATTATTACTACTACAGTTTATTCTTCTTGTCAACACAATATTTTTCTAGCCAATATATTTACACAATGGCGATTGCTACTATTACAATTTATCCTCCCTGTCTACACACTATTTCATCTAACCAATATATTTACACGGTGGTGACCACCACTACTACTACAGTTTATTGTCCTTGTCTACAAACTAGTTTATGTAACAAATATATTTACACAATGACGATGAGCACTGCTACAGTTTATTCTCCTTGTCTACACACTATTTTATTTAAGTAATACGCAACGGCGACTACTACAATGATAGTTTATTCACTGGCTACACAATAGTTTATCTAATCAATATATTTACACAATTGCGACTACCACTATGAGAGTTTATTCTCTTTGTCTACACTATTTTATCTAGCCAATACAATCTACACAGTATCGACTAGTACTACAACAGTTCATTCTCTTTATCGACACATTGTTTTATCTGACTAATATATCTTTTCAAGAAGTGGTTACTATTACTACTACTACTACTACTACTACTAGTAGTAGTAGTAGTACTAGTAATAGTACTGGTAGTAGTAGTACTACTACTACTACTACTACTACTATTACTAGTAGTAGTAGTAGTCTGGTTGCAGCGTTGTCCTTTGAAGAAGACATGTACTATTGTAGTGACCAGTAGTAGTAGTCGTACTAGTAGTAGTAGTTGCAGTATTAGTAGTTGCAGTATTAGGAGTTACCACCATATTCAGAGGTCCTTAGCTTCTGGGGAGCGAGTTTGTCAACCAGTCAGCTCCTCGTGGAGGTGCATGGTGGTGCATTTTGTTATTGTACATTTACCATCACCTTTTTATCTGTGCTGTAATGCTCTATAGCTTGTTTTCGGGCGGTGTCTGTGGTGCAGTTTGAATGAATAGTGTGGACCAAGGTTGTGGATATTGGTACGACTGCCTATTTGAGACGACATAAGGCAACTAGGAAACGTGTGAAAGCGCTAGGTTTTTTAAACCTTTTTTTTTTTCTTCTTTCTTTTAGACCAATTCAAAGTGACTTCAGAAGACTCCATTTAATACAGCTCCCAGCAACATGTTCCATTGATGTTTTTATGTGCCACAAAGGGACCTATTCAGAATGGTCGAGAGGCAAAAGGTTATATGGTTCCTTATACACACTTGCACAGACACAGACAGGCAGACACACAGACACAACACACTCAACACACACAATGCCCTATACCTCTGTAAGTCTGGTTCACTCTATGAACATTCAAATTCCAGTATTCTATAGACCTACATTCTTTATTTAAAGAAATGGTCAGTTGCACCACCTAAATTCTATGCGAAATGTCATATATATATGATGTATAATTCATTATAGTTATATAAAATAACGGAGGATATAATTATTATTATTTATTTAATTTATTGTTCCAAGATTTGGAGTCGCGCACCCACCTTGATATTTGCCAATTTATTATTATTTGTTGTATACTATATGTTTTGACCCGAGTTAGTGGGAGTCGCGCGGCTACCCTTGGATCCAATAGTGCGGATTGGCTCGACTCGGGCGGTTACCTACGAGTGTCCGGGATACTAAACTCACCGGTGGATCCCGCACTGCCGTGGTATTTTTTCCTGTTTATATATGTACATATATATATACAGTAACAAAAACTTTCTAAGTCGACCGACCATGGGACCGAACTTGGTGGTCGATTTAGGGAGTTTACAAAAATCGTTACAACAGTATTATATGCGCGATCGTTTGGGACCCAAATAAAGCGATCCATATAGGGGAGTGGTCGATCTGTGGAGGTTACTTAGGGAGGTTTTACTATATATTTATATATATATACCTGTGGGTGCCCTCCTTCACACCGGATATCTAATCACTTTGTGTTCTATGTGGTGGAGTGGTTAGAGTGTCTGACTTTTGTCTACGTTGGATGCCTAATCTGAAGGTTGATGGTTCGATTTCCCATGTGCCCACCTCTGCCAATTTGGATTTCCACCGCTGTGTATAACTTACAGTGTCAGCAAAGGCCAGTTGCTCTCATAACATGTCTATGTGGTGTGGGAGCTTAAAAATCCCTTTGGTCGGTAAAAGTGTAGGCCTCGGCTTTCTATCGACAAACTGTCTAATGGGGAAAACTAGTCTATTCAGACTTATCCATGATAGGCAGTATACATCTTCAAGAAGAAAAAAAAGGGGGAAAAATACAATTTATTATGTGGATATAAATAATGGCACCGCCTTAATGTTTCTCTCTAACCACCTAAACTTCCATGTTATTCACTGTGGAGCGGGCATTCTGTCCTCCCTGCCTCCTCTACACCATGAGCCAACTGTAACTCTGCTCACTTTCAAAACTGTATACATTTATGTGTGTGTGTGTTAAGATCATCATCATCATGCTGTCGGTCGCGATGCGACAAAGACTGCTTTCATTATTTCATGAAAGCTGCCTGCAAAAGTGTTGAAGTGATGCTGGCTTTTGCAATTTACCAGCGGCACTCTCTCGGGGAGCAAATAGAGGTTTCACACCGGCAAGAACATGTCCAGAGGCAAAACTATTTGTCCCTGCAGTGGCTGGTCGGGAGATGTTGGGAGTTCCATACATCAACCGCCCTTAATGCTGCCACAGTGACATGGTTTTCTGTTCAGGGTTTGCTCCCTTAGCCTTCGGTTCTGTCAAGAACCTGTACCACAAGTCAGTGGTTTACAACTCTGCAGGGCAGGGGCGTCAAACTCCCTGAGGTATTGCAATACCTGCATACCATATAATCTAACTTAAGATATCCGGATAACAAAGGGATTAGATATCGGGTGTGTAGGAGGGAACCCACAGGTAGTCTTCAGGCCCGTGTGTGGCTGATCACGTGGCCGTGTGTTCAGCTTACCTTTTACTGAAAGCCTTGGGCTGAATGAAGAAAGGCTGGATGTTATTAACACTGCGGTGTAACCGGTAGTGATGTCAGCTGCACTCAGCCACTTATCAGCTTCACTTCCAAGTGCAACCATCATCTACCTAGTGATCACTCATACACCAGCTCCAACCTTAAGACACACATCCATACTCACACCCAAACCCGATCTAGAACTAACTGGATCAAAATAAAAAATAAGCCATCTGTATTGTACGCACACCCAACCCCCACCTAGAAATAACTGGATCAAAACTTTTAAAAATAAGCCATCTGTACACACACCTAAACCCCACCTAGAAATAACTGGATCAAAATAAAATATAAACAATCTGTACGTGCACCTAAACCCCATCTAGAAATAACTGGATCAAAATAAAAAATAAGCCATCTATTCACGCACCTAAACCCCACCTAGAAATAACTGGATCAAAATAAAAAATAAGCCATCTGTGCACACACCTAAACCCCACCTAGAAATAACTGGATCAAAATAAAAAATGCCACCTAAACCACACCTAGAAATAACTGGATCAAAATAAAAATAAGCCATCTATACTCACACCCAAACCCCACCTAGAAATAACTGGATCGAAATAAAAATAATAAGCCATCCATACTCACACCCAAACCCCACCTACAAATAATTGGATCCAAATAAAAACAAGCCATCCATACTCACACCCAAACTGCACCTAGAAATAACTGGATCCAAATAAAAAATAAGCCATCTGTACGCACACCTAAACCCCATCTAGAAATAACTGGATCGAAATAAAAGAGAAAGAGAGAGAGAGTGCAGGCTTCCCGCATGGAAGGTTGGGAGTTTGAAACTCGGCCGTCAAACAATTGACTCACAAAACTTATCCTTTCTGCTACATAGTGCATAGCCCGGTGCTCAGCATTACTAGGATAGGGTAAAGACTGGCTAGCTCAGCGTCAGGATAATATGACCGAGTGGGAAATTGTGTCATGGTGCCAGTGGCCTAGTCTCCCAGTTGGGCAGCGCTATTAAGTCACCATGAGTGCGCACTGTCACAAGTCAGTACCCATCTTGATATGACCTTAGATGTCACCAGGATGTAAAACCCCGACAAACAAACACAAACATCTTGAGGGAGGAGGGGGGCACATTCCAACTTCCAAGTGTTTCCGATCTTCTAGTAAACATTTACTTCCTACAATCGCGCTCATTGTCCACATCAACCACTCAACCACTCTCACTCATGATCACAGACTCACTAACAAGCACAATTTAGTGTTTGCCGCTCACCAGCAACCGCAGTAAGGCCCTTATAAGTTATATTATAACTAGCGCCAATCGCATTAGGCGCTCTCCGCCACTCGCGCTGACATTTTGCGGCCGTTTACCGGTGCCTGGCGGGTGGGTGGGTGTCTTATCGGCCGGCGTATTTTACGGGACCCGGGAGGAATGCTTCCTGTTGGCAGTGACAATATGTGGCCGGGCCGGGCGCAGGTACCGGCGGGCGTGAGCAGCGCTATGATAACCTTATCAGGTAACGCCCGACACGCCCCTAATCAGGACCAGACATGTGAACTTTGCCGGCCACATCACCAACCCTTGCGAGTTGCTCAGATCGCCAACCTCCGAGTTGCTCACATTGCAAACCCCAGAGTTGCTCACATCACCATAGCTGGAGTTGGTCACATCACCAACATTGAGTTGCTCACATCACCAACCCTGCATTGCTCTCATTACCAACCCCTAGTTGGTCACATCACAAGTCTCTTAGTTGCTCACATCATCAACCCTGAGTTGGTCACATCGCCATCTTCTGAGTTGGTCACATCACCAGCCTCTGAGTTGTTCACATCATGAACCCAGAGTTGCTCATATCACCATCTTTTGAGTTGCTCACATCACCAACCCCGAGTTGCTCACATCGCCATCTTCTGAGTTGCTCACATCACCAATCCCAAGTTGCTCACATCGCCATCTTCTGAGTTGCTCACATCACCAACCCTGAGTTGCTCATATCACCAACCCGAAGTTGCTCTCATCGCCAACCCCATCCCATGGTGATCACATCCACAACCCCCGTGTTTCTCACATCACCTACCCCATCCAACATAGATCACATCACCAACCCCCACGTTGCTCACATCGCCAACCTCTGAGTTGCTCACATCACCAACCTCTCAGTTGCTCACATCGTCAACCCCCAGTTGCTGACATCACCAACCCCTGTGTTACTCACATCGCCAACCTCTGAGTTGCTCACATCGCCAACCTCAGTTGCTCACATCACCAACCCTGAGTTGCTCACATCACCAACCCCTACGTTGCTCACATCGCCAACCTCTGAGTTGCTCTCATCGCCAACCCCATCCCATGGTGATCACATCATGAACCCCGAGTTGCTCACATCACGAACCCCATAGTGTTAACATCACCAACTCCAAGTTGCTCGCATCACCAACCCCAAGTTTCTCACAACACCAACCCTGCCCCATGTTGATCACATCACCAACCCCAAGTTGCTCACAACACCAACCCTGCCCCATGTTGATCACGTCACCAACCCCGAGTTGCTCTCATCACAAATCCCGAATTGCTGACGCCAACCAACTAAAGCTGTTGTGATTGCCCTGCCAACTCCAACTTAGCACTTTACTTAACGCAAGCTGATGACGGTACTAAATCCAAACTAGTCGCATCTCCAACTCAAGCTGCTCATCTCGACAACCTCCAGCTTTTTGAGCCACAAACTAGATATGCTGACGACACAGACCACACCTAGCCACGTCAGAAAATGGTAGCGGTTCACTTCTGTACCATGAGCTTATCATATCGCTAACGGTGGCTGCCCACATCAACTTGAGTTGTTCACGCATCAGTATTTTCTACTCCCCTAAACCTAATCTACTCACATCATTCAATAATAAGTGGTGGAACATTCGAGGTCAATGAGGCAGAACACAAGCACTGGGAGCAACTTGTAGCATTATGGCAAGAATACAGGTGCAGGCTGAATGAATATCAGCCCTGCAGTATAACGGTATTACAGTAGGTATCACAGATGATTTTTGTTAATGCAAACTAGTGTTACACTTTTGCATCCAAATTAAAGAGGGTGAATTTTGAAATTTATTAGTTTTTATTTCATCAAGATATCTCAAACGGTTTAGTTATGAGAGACATTTAAAGATTTAATAAATTGGGGTTATTTTTGGACTTGTAAAAATAGGACGAAAAGCCATTTTCAGGGACCCATATCTTAAAAACTAAGAGGAATATACCATCAAGGCTCTGGAATTGACTTGTATATATTACATTCATTTTATTAAGCAAATTACAATCATCACACTATTAATTTGAAGTTACAGGCATATCAATTAGGCAGATTATTTTAATCACTGCCCAACCAGAAATGCACAGACTGCATAAAATTGCTACTTTGACTGGTCGTAAAATGGTTATTATTGTCCCTATACGATTCATCTTTGAGAAACCACCTGATATATATACAGAATACATGTCTATTTTTTTTCGTGCCTCTATATACATTAGTTTTAGAACTATAAGACTTCAAAAGTTGAAAATATGCTAATTTTACCCATGTCCGAGGCTCAATTTTACCTCAAATGACACAAACAGTATAATCTTGTCGTCTATATCTGTTGGTAGACCATGGGATCGTGGGTTCGAATCCTGGTCGAGTCAAACCAATGACTTAATTGATACTTGTCGCTTCCTAGCCAGGCGCTCAGCATTATTAGGATAGGGCAAGGACTGGTTGGCTCAGTGTCAGGATAATGTGACTGAGCGGGATATCAGGTCATGGTGCTGGTGGCCTGGTCTCCCAATGGGGCAGCACTATAAAGTCGCCATGAGTGTGCACTGTCACAAGTCGGTACCCGTCCTGATATGACCTTAGATGTTGCTTGGACATAGAAAACAACAACAAACAAACGTGTCGTCTATATCAATATAATAATAAGGAATACACTTCTCCACCTAACTATACTCATATAATAATTATACATATATATGTGTAATCTATGACACATAAATGCGCGCACCATCATTGACACAAACACACACCAGTGCACACTAAACCTCACTTTCTTAGAGGGAAGAACCTTACTATTCATCTAATATGATACCCCTCCTGATATGACCTGAGATGTTGACAGAACATAAAACTCCAATAACCAACCAACCAATCTAATATGACACTGGACCTGCTGGCTGAATCGGTAGAGCGCAGACTTTCCCAGGTCAGGAGTTCGATTCCTGGTCGAATCAAACCAATGACTTACAAAATTGATACTTGTCGCTTCCTAGCCAGGCACTTGGCATTATTAGGATAGGGCAAGGACTGGTTGGCTCAGTGTCAGGATAATGTGACTGAGTGGGCTATCAGGTCATGGTGCTGGCGGCCTGGTCTCCCAGTGGGGCAGCACTATAAAGTCGCCATGAGTGCGCACTGTCACAAGTCGGTACCCGTCCTGATATGACCTTAGATGTTGCTAGGACGTAAAACAACAACAAACAAACATCCTAGCCAGGCGCTCAGCATTAATAATAATAGGATAGGGCAAGGACTGGTTATCTCAGTGTCTGGGTAATGTGACTGGGTGGGATATCAGGTTATGGTGCCGGCAGCCTAGTCTCCCAGCGGGGCAGCACTATAAAGTCGCCATGAGTGTGCACTGTCACAAGTCGGTACCCACCCTGATATGATCTTAGATGTTGCCAGGACGTAAAACTCCAACAACCAACCAATCTAATCTGATTCCGTATCAGGCTGCCTTATCTTGGATGCAGACAGGTGACTGATTATCTTCATGGAGTAAGATTCATCCGTTTGTTCCTTTGGTATTAGAGGCATGTTGGTGGATCGCTCCTAAACCATTCCTAGATTTTAATGATCCCACAGTATATGCACATTTAGGACCCATTCTACTGGAGAGCTGTCGTGTCTGGACGGGTACGCCATGTCTAGCTTCCATTAGTTTGTTTGTTTGTTTGTTGTTGTTTTACGTCCTAGCAACATCCAAGGTCATATCAGGACGGGGCTTCCATTAGTTGCAGTCTGGGAGTGAAAGGTATGAGTAAATACACTGCCATAGTAGATATAGTAGACACAGTAGATATAGCGTCATATAATCAATCATCAGTTTGAGCAAACCGATCGATGATTGATTAATAATCGGGTTAGACAAATACAACCTTTTGTATGTATCTGTAGACAATGTGCATGCGAACTACGGCAAATGTTGTCTGATAATTAATTCAAGAGAGCTTTAAATTATATTAATTATATATATATATATATGTATTATATATATATTATATATATATATTATATATATATAGTAGACTATACATTACACATGTATTTATATATTTCTGCAAAGTGCAGCGAATGTTGTCTGGTGATTAATTCAAGACAGCTTTAAATTCTATTAAATATATAAATATAATATAAAATACATGCTGTAAACCATACAATAAATATTTATTTTTATATTTCCTTTCAGTTTTAAATGACACGAATACAACTGGGAGCTGGGAAGTGACATATATTTAACTAATTCCCATCATTCGTCAGCAGTGTCTGTAGTCGGTAGAAATGTGCAGGTCCAGACACTCACTGTACTGGTTGATGACTCCATTCACCCTATTCACGCCACAGCCATGTTGAAACCAGATCGAGGGCACTTACGCGTCTGCGAGGCGCCGCTGTATGTAAAGTAATGTGAATACTTTTTTGTCGACCAAAACCTCTCGAAATCACTCAAATTTGAGGGTATTCATTTTTGAAAGTAACATATTCATCTTTGCATACCTGTTTTCTATCTATTGGCCAATTTTCACGAAGATTGGGTGACCCTTGCATGGTGATTTTTCCCATTCTTTAACTACAATGTGACTGTCAACTTCAAGTCTGCATAGTTATGGTGGTATCATGTAATGCAGCACTGTCAGCATAGCTATCTGTGCAACACAGTTAAACAACTAGTCTTAGTAATTACAAATTAATAAAAGCGTTAAAATATATTTTTTAAATATATCTATATTAAGAAAGTTATGCAATTTTGAATTTAAGAAAAGATTGGCAGCCAAGGTGAGTGACTTTATTGACATTGCCTACTGAAATGCATCTGATCATCACTCAATCTTCATGAAAATTGACCAATAAATAGAAAAAAGGTAAGCAAAAATGATTATGATAGTTTCAAAAGTTAATATCTTCAAATTTTACTCCTTTAATTTATGTAGTAGTTCATACACATCGGCACACAGTAGTGTCTTATGGCCATTTCCAATACCGACGCTTACTCAGCCTCGTTCTGATGCTTAATTCGATCACGCATGAATAGGGTGAATTATAAGCTCCTGTCTGTGTGTATGAGAAAGTGCATATAAAAGACCCCTTGCTGCTTAGCGGAAAGAGTAGCCTATGTGGCGACTGCGCGTTTCATCCAAATAAATATGTCAGAATGACCATATGTTTGAAGTCAGGCAATGATGAAAATGAATGCGCTCTAGAGGCATCATTAAATAAAACAAACTTTCCTTTTTCCATCATATGCCACCAGCCACCAGCCGCTGTGTTCTAATCAAAAGCAAATATACTGGGGCAAGCACGACTGCACTTATTAATGTTTGAAGAGTCGAGGTCTAAGTTTTATGATTAATCATTATATGTATCATAAAAGGAACCATCTGTTATTTTTGTTTGTTTTGAAGGAGGACAAAATGGAGTTGAGTTGGTGTCTTCCTTTTGGTGTGACCCATCATGGATAAATGTATGCAGTCTCTTTACCTGTGGACATTGTTCATCTTTTTATGCGACGTGTTTGCGTCTTGTGGATGTGTGGGTGTCTGGTGCCGGGGCATGGAGGCGGAGGCTTAAATCAGCATTGAACTTTTAAAATAATATATACAGTAAAACCTCTCTAACCGATCACCTCCACAGATCGACCGCTCCCCTATATTTCGATCGCTTTATTTGGGTCCCAAACGATCGCCCATAGAATACCATTGTAACAATTAAAA
>CM059188.1:37526443-37614172 GCA_030323885.1 Branchipolynoe longqiensis
TTAAAGTTGCATGGTCCGATGGCACTTGAATTTTTGTCTTATTTTTTAGATAAATATATCAAATTGATCGTTACAAGCTACTAATCATTAGTCCGGAGTGATTTTGATTAAAGATGATTACTTTCAGACGCACCAATTGCAGCACGGAGAAGTCCATCAGTCAACAAGTTGTAGCCGCACACTCTGCGACGAATATTTATTATATACATTACAACCCCATTAAACCAAGCTCGGTTAAACCGAAGGATCGGTTAATCCAAACATTTTTCAGGGGCCCGGCAAAATACTACCATTTATCATATTAAAATGTTGGTTAAACCAAAGTCGGTTAATCCAAATTATCGGTTAATCCAAACAAAATTGTCGGGCCCCAGGCCACTTCCGGTACATTAAACCAAACTTTCATGTGGTTATAAGGTCATCTGAGACCCCACCAACGTTTTTATGTCATAAATGGTAGTATTTTGCCGGGCCGCCGAAAAAAAAGTTTGGATTAAATGATCATTTGGTTTATTTAACAGGGTTATACTGTATATACATAAAAATCAATAATCAAAGTGTCCACATATATTGTATATTACATTTATAATGCACCCACGTTTTGCCAAAGCCAAGTCAAAGTCGAAACCAAAGCTCAATTAAACCAATGATCGGTTAATCCAAACAAATTGTTAGGGTCCCTTCAAGTTTGGTTTAACGAGGTTATACTGTATTCGGTTTGCTACATTGACGACTTCTCATCTAAAAGAGATGTACCTCCCATTGGGATTCACACACACACACAGACACACACACACACACACACATATATATATATAAGGATTATAGGCCCCTTGCCCATAAGAAGAAAAGAATAAATCCTCCGGTGCGACTGACACTGGTCTACATCCGGTGGAGGTGAGGAGGGTAGATGGAGCCACCCGTACAGTGTTTGTCTTACGGAGTATAACAATAAAGTAATAATTAACCCTTACGTATCTTTATACTTGCATAATTCGTTATACATCACATATATATATATATTTGATGTATAAAACTTATGCGCCACCTCCCCAGTGCCGCGAATACTGTCACTCGCGCACTGGAATTTCAAATTCCAGTGCGCGAGTATATAATACAGAGCCACTTTAATAGAAGCTGTTACTGCAGAAGCCTATAGTGTCAGCGTTTTGCAGCGCTTGCCGAACATAATTTGACATGTTTACACTTAATATCTCCAAAAGTTAGCAATTTAAAATAAAAGTTACTTCAAACTAAAGTAAGGTAGATTATGACAATCAATGTAATATATTTATCTCAGAAAAATGACAGAAACTCAAAACCATGGGACTATGCAACTTTAATTTTAAATGGAGATGGTGGTCGTGTAGACTGCCATGGTGACACTGTATCACAGCGCTTATACAACTACGTCAACATTCTACAGGGATGTAGTGCACTTAACAAGACACCACCACTCTACTCACAATGCAGTGTCCCTAACAAGGCAGCTGAGTAGGCTATCCCTGCGTTGTACTAAAATAAATCATCAAAGAAATACAAACAAATTCGCTAAGATATTGCAGATCATAAAATATTATCGTAGAGATAATATGATCTGTTCTCTGATTTCACTAAGAGGCAAATTTTGATATTTAATCATTTTGTGTGTATGTGTGTATTTGCGTATGCATGCGTGAATGTGTGTATGCGTATGTGTGTGCATGTGTTAACTGTTAACTGTTCAGTAAGTAAACTGCTCAATAAGTAAACTATTCGGTAAGTAAACTTCTCAGTAAGTAAACTGTTCAGTAAGTAAACTCTGCTCAGTAAGTAAACTGTTCAGTGAGTAAACTGCTCAGTAAGTAAACTGTTTGGTAAGTAAACTGCTCAGTAAGTTAACTGTTCAGTAAGTAAACTGCTCAGTAAGTAAACTGTTTGGTAAGTAAAATGCTCAGTAAGTTAACTGTTCAGTAAGTAAACTGCTTAGTAAGTAAAATCCTCAGTAAGTTAACTGTTCAGTAAGTAAACTGCTCAGTAAGTAAACTGTTCGGTAAGTAAAATGCTCAGTAAGTATAGTGGTCAGTAAGTAAACTGTTCAGTAAGTAAACTACTCAGTAAGTAAACTGTTCAGTCAGTTAAATCATCAGTAAGTAAAATGCTCAGTAATAAAAGTGCTCAGTAGGTAAACTACTCAGTAAGTAAAATGCTCAATAACGAAACTGATCAGTAAGTAAACTGATCAGTAAATAAAATGCTCAGTAAGCAAAATGGTTAACATAGGAATCACATGAAATTAACCCAACTTTCCTATTTTGCTTGGTGGTTCGGCCTTTTAGTGTGATTTTTTTTTTAATTAAATATTTTTTTATTTAATTAAAAAAAAAAAAATTTTACAAATTGCATGTCATCTGGAAACTGCTTTACAGGCAACTGAGCTTCAAAGCCAGTGGCAGAGAATCTAGCAAGTTGGAGCACTTTCCACATCAGGGATTTTGGGTTGTCCATCGGTAGCGACAACGGCGACAACAGCAACTCATCATTTGTTGTGAACTCGTCGATGACCGATGAGTCCAATTTGTGCTCAGAATGTGCAGTGGCACATTGGACATGTGTGTAACTGCAGTCAGAGAGTCTGGTAGGCGAAGGAGATACAATTGGTGCCAATGACAAGAGTCCCTTGTTGGTGAGGCCCGCCCCTGCTACCAGCACCTTAACTCATCAACCCAGGTTCCACCCCCATCTCCACAAACCCCCTCCCCACCCCCTCTCCCCCCTTCTAGGCCCCCGTGGAGGTCCGACCCCAGTTGCCATGATACATAGCCGGCAGTGTGTATTTATAGGGGTCCGTTACCTGATCCTTCCGGCACTCCTCACCAGGTGGCAGCTCGGTGGCATTAAATTAGCTGCAACAGAGCTTGCTGCTGAGCGCACACGACAAGACATTCGCGATGTCGGAGTGTGCTCAGGAGGTGCTGGTACGTTAGATAGTTGGTTGGTTGGTTGGTTGGTTGTTGGAGTTTTACGTCCTGCCAACATCTAAGGTCATATCAGAACGGGTGCCGACTTGTGACAGTGCGCACTGGTGGTGACTTTATAGGGCTGCTCCACTGGGAGACCAGGCCACCAGCACCATAACCTGATATCCCACTCAGTCACATTATCCGGACACTTAGCTAACCAGTCCTTGCCTTATCCTATTAATGCTATGAGTGCCAGGCTAGGAAGCGACAAGTATCAATTTGATAAGTCATTGGTTTGACTCGACCGGGAACCAAACACCCGATCTCGTGCATGCAGGGCCCGCGCTCTACCGATTCGGCCACCATGCATGGTTGAAATGTTGGGAGGAGGTGCTGGTACATTAAAAGGTTGGAACCAGGTCATTGAAATACTCCCCCCCCCCCCAACATTCCAACCTTCCTGCCCCTCCCCCAATATTCAATCTTGTAGACTATTAAACTTCAACATTCCAGTGATATATATATATGTGTGTGTGTGTGTGTGTTTGTCGGGGGAGGGGAGCAGTTGTCGGAATGCCCACACCTTCACCCCAAAAGATAGAATCCTAGATACAACTGATTATTTGACACTACAGTTAAACCAAACTTGAAGGGACCCTAGAAATTTGTTTGGATTAACCGATCATTGGTTTAACCGAGCTTTGACTTTGACTTGGCTTTGGTAAAAACGGGGGTGCATTATGAATGTACAATGTATGTGGACACTATGATTGTTGTTTATTATGTATATACAGTTTAATCCCATTAAACCAACCTCTGTTAAATCAAACGATTGGTTAATCCAAACTTTTTCGGCGACCTGGCAAAATACTACCATTTATCATATAAAAAAAGTCTCAGAATAACTTAAAACCACATGAAAGTTTGGTTTAACTGTACCGGAAGTGGCCTGGGGCCGACAATTTTGTTTGGATTAGCCGATACTTTGGATTAACCGACTTTGGTTTAACCAACTTTTTTATATGATAAATGGTAGTATTTTGCCGGGCCGCCGAAAAAACTTTGGATTAACCGATCGTTTGGTTTAACCGAGCTTGGTTTAACGGGGTTGTACTGTACTAGTGTTATTCCTACCAAACTGACATTCATATACTCCTTGCCGAACTCACCGTCCTGATGTGACCTTAGATGTTGCCAGGACGTAAAACTCCAACAACGAACCAACCTTGTCTAACTCCAACTGACCGTGTCTTATTACAAGTTAGAACACTATGAAATTAACACTGAGGATAATAACTTCTGCTTGTATTCTAATAAACACCGTGAAAATGCTCACATCGATCCATCTAATTAATATTGATGCAGTCATTTGAAACTATTGTTCTCATATTGCTGTGTCATATTGCTAAATAACTATAAGAAATCCCTCGTGTTATATGCTGCAAATTGTGCACTCAACAACTATTGTTAGCTCACGTTGGTCGTAATGCGAAGCATTACGTTTGATGCGAGGAAAGGAAGAGACCCTCCCCCGCCCCGCGTGTCGCGCTGCCTCCACACCTCGGCCGACCGGGCGACCCGCCGCCTCCTCCCCCGCCCCCTCTTCTGTCACGCGGCGCTCACCAACCTCTCACGCACTCCGCTGCTTCGCCAACTCTCGCCTCCCCGCCGGTCCTGCCACTTTCGTCACCTCCCCTGCCATGCCCCGCCTCCTTCCCTTAAAGTCACTCACCTCCCTGCCGTCTTCCTGCCCGCATCAATTTCTATTTGGACTTTCCACCTCGGACTTTCCACCTCGGACCGCTGCCCAGCCTCAACACAACATGCCTCAAGGGAAGGGTCGTGGACGGAAGAGCTCCCGGGCTGCCCCCCGGACCCCGGGGCCTGCCTCAACACCGCCCCGGGACGAGTCCCCGGCCTCCGCGCCAGCGTCCCCCGCGGCGCCCTCGGACCGCGCCTCGGGCTCCGAGATGTCAATGGTGCTGGAAGCCATGCAGCGCATGCAGATCGAGGCGCGCCAGGCAACGGCAGATCTACACGCCCGGATCGACTCCCTCGGCGCCGGGTAGGGCCGCCCCGCCTCGGAGCGGCCGCTGCCGGCACCGAGACAGCAGGCCGTCCCCCCGCCTCGGGCGCGTGCCACCACTGCAGCGCGGCCCCCGCCGCCGCCTCACGCGAGCCTGCCCGGGGCCGCGCACCCGGAGTACGAGAGGTACCGCCACCTCTCCGCACAAGCATCGCCTACCACATCCCCGGCCTACCAGGAGGAATCTAGCCGCCACAGCCCCGCATCCGCGGCCGACGCCGTCCGGGAGATACTGGCCTCCGCCGAGGCGCGGCACTCCATCAGGCGCCTAGGTATACCAGCAGATTATATATTTCCGTCTGATCTAGTTAAGCGAGGGGCAGAGAGGAAGCCTGTGAAACGAGGGGAGGCGACGAAGGACGAATATACCCTCGCCCTCCTCACCCTCATCGACCACCCCGACTTCCCCGCCCACACCGCCCAGGGACTTCACCATCACCACCTCGCGGTATGCCGGGAAAACTTGATATACCCGTGGACTACCGTCCGCCGATATTCAGAGAGTGTGTTCACTGCTATCGCGGACGGAAGCCTCCCCCACGGGTGGCACGACCCGGTGGCCCTAAACCTCCTTAGACTGGAGTGCCTATCCATGCCCGCCCAGCCCGCCACCACCCAGCCACGCCCGCTCGACCCCGCTAGACCCCGACCCCAGCCCCGCGCCCACACCGACACCCGCGTAGCCTACTGTAAAGACACCCACGGGGCTTTGTGCTATGCCTGGAACCGGGACCCCAGCTCATGTACCCAGGCTGCCCCGGGGGAGGTCCATGGCCAAGGGGCCTCCAGGATGCGTCACGCTTGCGCCTATTGCGCAAACGTATGGAAGATGCTCACCGTCCACAGTGAGGAGGCCTGCCTCGCCAAGCGTGCACGTGCGGCGGCACCCGCCTCCCCGGATTTTTAAAAAGCCGGCACCTCCAGCCCGGCCCGGAGGTCCCTAACCGGCCCACTAACCACCACGCCGCCCCCCGAACCTTCTCCAGGCCTCCCGACATCAGCCTCCTCAACACTGCCCCTTCGCCCGAGGCGCGACCTAACCGCCGCCCCGGCACTGCCGCGCCCACCGGCAGCCACCTCCCTCACGGGCCCCAGCGCCCCCTCAGCAAGGCTCCCATCGCCACCCTAAGCACTGCCCCGCTGCCCGAGGCGCGGCCTGACCACCGCCTCGGCACGGACGTACCCTCCGGCAACCGCCCCCTCCTCGGGCCCCAGCGCCCCCTCAGTAAGGCTCCCACCGCCACCCGGCCATCACCCCCGACCCTGAAGACCACCTCGACCCAGGCGACACCGCCTTCCTCTGCCCCCCTGACCCTCCCCCCGACCCTGCCCTTCCCCCCGCCCGACCCCGACCCTCCCCCCACGACCCACGCCTTTACCGCCCCCCTCGCCCGCCCCCGCCGCACCTCCTCACCCTCCCCCCGCCCTCAGACCCACCCCCCCCCAGCCTCCCTGGACGAGCCCACCATCGACCCCGACCTCCAGGCTACCCTCCCCGCAGCCCCCTCCTGCGGCCCCACCCCCTCCCACTACCGCCCCACCATCCTTGCCTCTTGGCCCCATACCTCCGGTGAGGCGTGGGACCGCTACCCTACCCTCCGTCACACCTACACCGCCCTCCGGGAAGCGGGCCTCCCTAATTTTTTGGCCGCCCGCATTCCCCTCCCCTCAGGCCTCCACATCCCTGCCTGGCGCTCCCGCCTCCAGGACTACCCCGACCGGGCCGTCCTGGACCTCCTCGAATTCGGTTTCCCCGCAAACTACTCTGCCCCTACCCTCCCTCGCCCCTCATTTACCAACCACAGCGAGCCTCCCGAATTCCTCCCCCACATCCAGGCCTTCGTTGAGACCGAGCTTGCCCTCGGCTCCCTCATCGGCCCCTTTTACGTCCCCCCCTTTTCCCCCTGGACGCAGGTCTCCTCCATGATGACCCGCCCCAAGTCCGACTCTGGCAAGAGGCGGGTCATCGTCGACCTGTCGTATCCCCGAGGCGCCAGCGTCAACTCCGGCATCCCCCGCCGCGAATACCTCGGGGAACCTCACGCCTACACCCTCCCGTCCGTCGCCGACGTGGGCCGCCGCCTGATATCCGAGGGCGTTGGGGCCTACGCCTGGTCGGCGGACATATCCCGGGCCTACCGCCAGCTCCGGGCCGACCCCTCTCCTGCCCGCTCTTCGGGATATGTCTCAACGGGGCAACCTATATCGACCTCGCCCTTCCCTTCGGCTGCCGCTCCTCGGGCGCGGCCTGCGTCCGTGTCACCTCGGCGGTGGCCTGGATCCTTCGGCGCGAGGGCTTCCACGCCCTCGTCTACGTCAATGATTTTATCGGGTGCGAGGGCTCCTACCTGAAGGCCTGCAAGGCCTTTGATGCCTTCCTCGCCCTCACCACAGCCCTCGGCCTCGATGTGGCACCCGGAAAGTGTCACCCCCCCACTGTCCGCCTCCTCTGGCTCGGGTTCGCCCTCGACAGCGAGGCCATGACCACCCGGGTCGCCCCCGAAAAGATCCAGGCCCTCGTCGACGACTGCGAGGCCCGCATCGCCCGCCCCACCCTCGGGAAGCAGGAGCTCCAGAGTCTCCTGGGGCGCCTCAACCACGTGAGCAGCTGCATACTCCCCGGCCGGAAGTTCATGGCCCGGCTCCTCGGGGTGCTGCGCAGCTGCCTCGGGGCCCCCACCCTCACCCTCACCGACGATGCCCTCCAGCCCCTGAGATGGTTCGCCGCCTACGGTCGAATATCCAACGGCCTCCACCTTCTCCGTGCTCCCGAGGGCCGTCGCTGGGTGATCGAGTGTGACTCCTGCCTCACCGGGGGCGGGGCCTTCTCCCCCACCCACTACTACGCCCGAGGGTATTCCAAGGCTTTCCGGGCGCGGTTCCCGACTATCCACGAGCTGGAGGCGGTCAACCTCGTCGTCGCCCTCCGCGCCCTCCTTCCGGACGACGTCGCGGGGGCGACGGTGTTGATCAACACCGACAACATGGCCTCCGCCCTCGCGCTCGAGTCGGGGCGCGCCCGAGACGCTACCCTCGGGACCTGCGCGCGGGAGCTCTGGCTAATTGCGGCCACGGGCTCCTTCGACCTGCGCATCATCCACAAGCCCGGGGCGGACCTCCTCCTCGCCGATGCCCTCAGCCGCGCCCACCTGCCGGGCCCCTGGGAGGCGACGGCCCGCAGCGAGGTGGCCCGCCTCGGGCTCCTTCCAACCAACACCACCCATGACGCCTTCCCCTTTTTCCCTGGCCTTTAGGTTTCCCGCCCGAGGAAGTAGCCCCGTCCCCCGCTTCCGTGCCGCCTCCCTCGCCCCGGCGACCTGGAAGAACCGCCGTCGCCAGGCCGAGGACTTCGTCACCTTCGCGGTGGCCCGAGGTGTGGACCCCCTCGCGCCCACGCCCTTCGACGTGGCCGCCTTCACTGCCGCCCTCTTCCTCCGCGGGCGCGTGCCCGCCTCCGTGAAAAACACCGTCTCGGGCGCCCGCTCCTGGGTCGAGGGCGCCGGGGGCCTCACCTCGGGCTTTGACGCACGCCTGCCCAAGGACGTCTGCCGAGGAGGGGAACGGACCTCTACCCACGTCCAGCGGCAGGCGCCCCCCCTCTCCCCGCAGCAGCTCGCCCTCGCCGTCAACCATCTCTCCCGAGCGGGCCCCGCCTCCCTCGTCCCTCGGGCCGCGCTCCTCCTCGGGTACTTCGGGATGCTGTGCCAGTCCAACCTGCTGGCCCCGAGTCCCGAGGGGTGGGGCGGCCCCCACACCCTGACCCGCGACGACGTCCGCTCCGCGCCCGGAGGGCTCCGCCTGCAGATTAGAAGCTCCAAGACTATCTCCAGCCCCTCTTCGTCCCTGCCATCCCGGGCTCCGCCCTCTGTCCCGTCGCGGCCTGGCTCGGAGCCACCGCCCTCTGCCCCGCTGTTCCGGACGCACCCGCCTTCATGATGCCCTCCGGCCGGCCCCTCGACCCGCGCTCCCTCACCGCGCTGCTACGAGGGGCCCTCGCCGCCCAAGGGGTGCCGAGGCCCGAGGACTTCATGCTCCACAGCCTCCGCCGGGGGGCCGCCCAGGCCTGCCAACGCGCCGGGGTGCCCCTCGCCGAGATCATGGCACAAGGCACCTGGACCTCGGCGGCCGTTCACGCCTAGGTGCCCCGCCTCGCACCCTCGGGCGCCCCTCGAGCCCTCTCCGCCGCTTTGGGGAGGGCTCCTCGGCACCCCCTCACTCCACTGACAATTCATACCACATGAACTTTTGATTTATCTACTCATATTACTTATCTACTTGACATTGTTCTACCTTACATTGTTTACTTGTCTTTGCTCCTTACGAGTTCTCTATTGTTGCTCTGTTGTTTACCCTGTATGTTCCTCTGAGGCGTCAATAAAGCGCCTCTTTTTCCACACCCGCCTTGCCTTCTTCCTTTTCGCGCATCAACACCTAAGTATGCTTGCTATATAGTCCATCTTTGTGTAAATAAATAATCTCAAATTGGAAAATGGCTGGAAGACCAGTGCTTCGGCACTGACAAAAGAACTTATTCAGCAGAATAAACAAACATGTTTACACACAGAAAAACCATACAGAGATACAATAGTACTAACTTGTCAGTGAGCAGTGTGTGTGTGGGGGGGGGCGGTGCTGGAGTTTTGCATCCTGGCAACATTTAGGATCATATCAGGACGGGTACCGACTTGTCACAGTGCGCACTCATGGCAATTTTATAGTGCTGTCCCAGTGGGAAATCAGGCCGCCAGCACCGTGACCCAATATCCCACTCAGTTTACATTATCCTGACACTGAACTAACCAGTCCTTGCCATATCCTATTAATGCCGAGCACCAAGCTAGGAAGCGACAAGTAACAATTTGATAAGTCATTGGTTTGACGTGACCAGGAATTGAACTCCCGACCTCCCGCACGGGAGGCCTGCGTTCTACCGATTCGGCCACCGCGCCGGGGGTAGGGTTCCAGTGCAGATACTGAGAAGTGTAGTGCCTGTATAATATTAATACAACATCCGGGTGGTTCGGGTATTAGCCTAATTAGGCACACCTGCTCAGGACAGGTTGGTGAAGCATGCATGTTTTATGCTGATGCCCAGTGGCATAATTAGATTAATGGCCGCCTAAGTACGATGAATCATGGGCTGCCTGACGTTTATATTCCAGCTTGAGTCACTCCGCTTTACTACAACAGTCAATGTGCGTGTGCGTGGAGGGAGTTCCACTACGCGTCTAAGTTTAGAACATCATGTTCTATATACATATATATATACAGTAAAACCTATCTAAATCGACCGACAATGGGACCGACTTTAATGCTAGGTACACACCTACCGTATATGATCGTTTTACCGCACCCACCTACCGTATACGATCTAAAACTGCCCAAAAGTCGTGAGGTGTGCACTCCCCTAGCACACCTACCGATTGCGATTCACGACTAAAAACTCATTTTTAGGGCTAAAACGGTAGGTGTTCACTAGCATTACGATTGCGATTCGCGATTCAAAAAATGAATCGGCCCGTTTTCAGTTTTAAGCGGGTTGGGAGTTTTAGTGCGCGAATCCTATACGGTAGGTGTGTACTTGGCATAAGTGGTCCATTTAGGGTGGTAGTCGGTTTAGAGAGTTAGAATATCCTTACAATGGTATTGTTGGGACCCAAATAAAGCGATCGATATAGGGGAGTGGTCGATCTGTGTAGGGGTCGATATAGAGAGGTTTCACTGTATATATAGAGAGAGTGAGTGAGGGGGATAGGTAGAGAAAGAGAGGGGGCAAGGGAAGAAAAAGAACGAGAGAAAGGGACGTGGCTAGGGAGAAGAGAAAACCAGCAAAAGGAGCGGGGCTGTGGAGAGATAGACAGGAAGAGAGCGGAGAGAGTGAAAGAGAAGAGAGATAGAGATAGAGACAGAGAAAGGTAGAGAACAGATATCTTAATGTGGGATTGAAGAGGAAGATCTGAAGTATTTGATTTAACCTAAGAGCAATTTTCTATGAAAGTATTAAAAACAGAGATAATAGTGAAAGTTGGGATATTCTGAGTGTCAGTGCCAATGTTAGCCTGACCAGATCATGGCCTCAAAAACTATTTTCGCAAAATAAATTCAAAAACTTCCAATTGGCTGATAAAAAAAAAAGCTGAATGTGAAATTGTAGAGAAAGATCTGAACTATTTAATAGAGACAAGAGAAATTTACTTTCAAAGCACCAACAAGCACAAATTACTGTGATAGTTAAGGTAGTTTTAATGTTGTCTCTATGACAGTGGCCTATATCCCTCATCTATTCCCCTCGCCCCTATTCTTAGTGGGCTACTCGTCAAATAACTCCCTCTTCCCCTCCAACACCCAGACCCACCCAAGCTAATGCCTCATCACTCTAATAGCTCAGTCCTACATACTTCTTCCCCTCCTATCCACAGTGATCCACCAGCACACCCTCCGCCTGTATCCCTCATCTAATCCCTATTCGACGATACTGTCATTACCGTGTGCAATGGGTAAAAGGCCCGGTCACATACACACGTTAGTGGACGTAGTTGAACGTAGTGGAGGCTAACCTAGTTGAACGTAGTTGAACGTAGTTGAACGTACCAGCATTGGTACTTATCCATGTACATTCAACTACGTTCAACTACGTTAAGGGGCTGTCACATTAGGGTTTTTTGCGGGAGCGTATGGCGGTGTAGGCGCGTTACGTCATATACGTCGGCATACGCCGTATACGCTACTCATACGCTACTCATACGCTACTCATACGCCGCCAGATGCCGGCTTATGTGAAGCGTATGAGGCATATGCCGCCATACGCTTTCATAAATCCGTCCGTCCAAATTTTTTTGTGCATGCTAAAAAAAACTCGACCTATGAGGGCGTATGGCCCATACTGTCAAAAAATGTCACAGCACGCTCCCATACGCTCCTCATACGCTCCTCGTACGCTCCTCGTAGGTTCCACATACGCTCAAAACCACCCAAAAGGTCACCAAATGTCATCATAGGCCGGCACGCGCAGGACCTACGTAGGTTTTCAATACGCTCCCGCCATACGCCGTAATGTGACAGGGCCTTTAGCTTCAACTACGTTCAACTACATCCACTAATGCGCATGTGACCGGGCCTAAAAGGCTGTCCAGTGTGCAGGCATTCATTCCGTTAGAGCACTTTGTCGTAACACGTCGGCAACCTAGTTAGAGATGGCAGGTTATGGCGAGGACGGTGTGGCTGTGTGGGTGTGGGGAGGGGTGTGTGTGAGAGAGAGAGAGAGAGAGAGAGAGAGAGAGAGAGAGAGAGAGAGAGAGAGAGAAAGAGAGAGAGAGAGAGAGAGGGAGTGTGTGTGTGAGGGGAAGGTTGCAGTTTGACTCTGTGGGCGTGGCGTGGCGTAACATGGCGTGGCGTAGTGTGGCGTAGTGTGGCGTAGTGTGACGTAGCGTGGCGTGGGGTGGGGGTGCAGTTCATTGTGTGTGAGTGGGGAAGGTTGTAGGTTGACACTATGACCTGTTGCTGGTCGGCGCTTGGCGTTATGAGGTCAGGACATGGACTGGCTGCACAGTGTCAGGATAATGTGACTGTGTGGGACAGGTATTGCAATACCTCACGGAGTTTGACGCCCCTGCCCTGCAGAGTTGTAAACCACTGCCTTGTGGTACAGGTTCTTGACAGAACCGAAGGCTAAGGGAGCAAACCCTAAACAGAAAACCATGTCACTGTGGCAGCATTAAGGGCGGTTGATATATGGATCTCCCAACATCTCCCGACCAGCCACTGCAGGGACAAATAGTTTTGCGCCTGTCTGGACATGTTCTTGCCGGTGTGAAACCTCTATTTGCTCCCCAAGAGAGTGCCCCTGGTAACTTGCAAAAGCCAGCAGCACTTCAACACTTTTGCAGGCAGCTTTCATGAAATGTACAACCGCACAAAATAAATGGAGAGCAGCAGTAAAGTAATGAAAGCAGTCTTTGTCGCATCGCGACCGACAGCATGATGATGATGATGCGGGACATCAGGTCATGGAGCCAGCAGTCTGATTTCCCAGTTGGGCAGCACTATAAAGTTGCCATGAGTGTGCGCTGTCACAAGTCGGTGCACTTCCTGGTCTGGCCTAGGGTCTTACTGGGGTGTAAAACTACACCAACCACTCAGCCTCCCCCGGCCCTCTCAGAGGACTGTCGTTGGGCTCTTAGACTGCCTTTTTCCTTCCTCCCCCCCCCCCAATTTCTCTGACCACTACCCATCGGAAGCCAACTCCCGACAATGTGGGACCGCTTTCAGCAGTGCCCATACAGTGCTGCAGATGTGCAGCCTTCAGCACACCAATGCGACTGAAAACTTCCCAAAAACTATGAGCGTGGCGTGGGTGCAGGTGTGTGTGTGTGTGTGTGTGTGTGTGTGTGTGTGTGTGTGTGTGTGTGAGTGAGTGTGAGTGTGAGTGTGTGTGTGTGTGTGAGGGGGGAAGGTTATAGGTTGACACTGGCGTAGCACGGCATGTCGTGGCGTGGCGTGGCGAAGTGTGGCGTAGTGTGGTGTGGGGTGGGGTGGGGTAGGGTGGGGTGGGGGTGCAGGTTGATTGTGTGTGTGTGTGTGTGTGTTGGGGTGAGGACAGGGGAAGGGGAGGGGACAGGCTGGACATGTCACCCCCTCCCCTCCTACACCCACCCTCGGCTGCCCTGCACACCTCACCACCTCACCACCTCAGCCCGGTGCAAGTATGATCAATAACCGGGGTGCTAAATCACTGCCCGGCCCCATATGGCTCCCCAGGAACGTCGCCTCTACACACACGTCCAATGCTTTATACAGGGAGCAGGCACCTGAACTGTCGTCAACTGCCGCCAGAGACACTGACCTATGCTGATTTAGGAAACAACAGCGGAATGGTCAAATGCTCGGGCGGGGGTGGGGGGGGGGGGGGGGGAGATAGGAGACGAAGGGGGGGGGGAGGGTTTCTTCCCAAAATCCAACTATAATTTAGAATGGATCTAACAATAAATTCGACCCCTCATCAACCCCAATGGCGCCACCCATTGGAAGAGGGGGGCGAGGGGGGTAGTGGGGGGGGGCCTTAATTCAGGGAATTAATAGGGTCATTGAGTGCAATACTTAATATCAGTGCTCAGATAACTTGCCACTTAAGAATTGTCTGACCACAGATTAGTGACTTTTGACTGGCTACTTATGAGACCCGGTGTTCCTGGTTGTTGCTTTACGTCCCAGCAACATCTAAGGTCATGTCAGGATGGGTACCGACTTGTGACAGTGCACACTCATGGTGGTTTAATAGTGCTGCCCCACTGGAAGTGCACGCCACTGGCACCATGACCCCATGACAGTCACATTATCCCGATACTGAGCTAATCAGTCCTTGTTCTATCCTGTTAATGCCGAGTGCCAGGCTAGTCAGCAACAAATACCAATTTTGTAAGTGATTATTTTTACTCGACAGGGAGTCAAACTATCGACCTTCCTCACAGGAAGTCTGCATTATACCAAATTTGCCATCACGTCCAGTGCCCACTGATGTGATCTACTGGTCAGATCTGACCGGCAATACTAGTACTCCCTACTGATGAACGTGGATCCTACAACCCGTCTATCACTGTACACCTCTTCACAGGGGTCAGACTCTCCGGCAATGCTTCACAACAGTCTACATGAAGGCGACCTGACCCGGCCGAGTCAAACTAATGACTTACAAATGTTATACTTGTTATGACCTGTCTGGCACTCGGCATAATTAGGATGGGCCAAAGACTGGTTAGCTCAGTATCGGGATAATGTGACTGAGTGGGAAATTGGGTCATGTTGCTGACAGCCCAGTGGGGTAGCAGTATAAAGTCACCATGAGTGTGCACTGTCACTGTCACTGTCACAAGTCGGTACCCATCCTGATATGACCTTAGATGTTGCCAGGATGTAAAACCCCAACAAACAAGTGACGTTACCACACAACAGTAATGCCACCTATTGACAGAGACCTACAACACGGAAGTAGTTGTGCCTGTGTTTAGTAGAGCTGACCACCTGTCAGTAGTGGCACACACAGAGCAGGCATGCCCAGATAAGTGGCGCCACCTGGGGTGGACCCTGCAATATTAGCATCTATGACAGTTGACACAAGTGAATTCATATTCCAATGTTCTGCTAAGGTCTTGGCTCAAGATGCCATTGTGCAATACTACCACTAAAGAAGTTTGTTTTATTTAACGACGCCTCTAGAGCACACCACTACTGCTACTGCTACTAGTACTACTGCTACTGCTGCTGCTGCGGCTGCTGCTGCGGCTGCTGCTGCGGCTGCGGCTGCTGATGCTGCTGCTACTGCTACTGCATACAGAGTATGATCTTACTTTAAAAAAGTGGCGAACCTAGCGGATTGCGCAATTCGATATATCCCCTTTTTGTTGTATCACTTCAAAAGCATTGGTCAATCACTGCGTCATCTGGTTATTTAACTAGAATAACAATTCTAGTTAAAACGGAATGGCTTAATGAGTTGAGTGTCCGCCTTTCATTAGACAGGCCATGGGACTCGAACCCTGAGTTCAAACCCAAGTCGTGTCAAACCAATGACTTGGAAAATGTATACTTGCCGCTACCTAAAAAATGCATACTTGTCGCTACCTAGTCTGGCAGTTAAGTCGGCGATACTGGGATAGTGGAAGGAGCAGTGGAATGAGGAAGACACGTTGTGGGTGATTGAAATTTCTACCATGTAATCAACGAATATAACAAAATCAAACCAACAAAAACAATGTAAAAGGCAAGCAAGCTAGTGGGGCAGCTCGACCATGCACCTTATGGTTTATTCCATTCATGTACTGCATAGGGATGATGGTTAAGCCTTGGCCCGTCCAATCTAGGCGCAGGCGTCATTGATCCCCAGAATTGTGTGCTGGATTTGGCGGCCATCTTGATGGGATCCAGAACTGCAGCACCACCTAGCTTTATAGATCTGTTGCGCCTTCTCCAACCGGTGTCGGCCATCTTTTTTCCTGGGACAGGCCCCTTCCTGCTGCAGAGAACTTGGGTCATCTGCAAATCCGCCCCCCTCCTCTCACCATCTACCCTTCTCACCCCCCCCCCCCCACCCCTCTCCTTTTTCCAATAATACTCATGAAAATAGTTATATCCATTTATAGAAATGTAATACTAATCACAAATATCATAATTGAAACACTTCACAATTAGGCGATGTGTATGGTGGTGGTGGGGTAGGGTTGAGAGGAAATATTTACTATTCTTCTCATATTTACTATTCTTCTCATTTTCAGCGAATTTCCATCAAAATCTATTCCACGATTTGTTAGCAAGCAGCCAACATCGGGGTTTCGATCCATGACCTTAAATCCCTTTTGCCCCTTTCACAAACTCATCACCAGTCTATGTTGCCTATATCTAAACAAATTTAAACAATGAATGCAGCAGTGACCACAGCTGGACATTCTAATTCTATATTTCCCAGACTGATGGCCCGGCCCACCCGGCTCAATCATGGCGATGTACAACAAACACCACACACTCTGATGGTTGCGCTAAAACTCCTGCAGTCCAACACCTCCTGTGATGTGTTGGTAACCGGCTCCCCTGGTTCGCACTGACTGTTGATCTGCTGCGACTGGAGCTGTCAGGCTGTGTGTACACTGCGGACGTGGCGTGCTTGGTAAATGGCCGCGTCCACTCAGGGCAGCCCTTGAGCAATATGTTAAGCAGTTCCGGGCAGTTCCGGGCAGTTCCGAGCAGCTCCAAGCCGCTCCGAGCAGTTCCGAGCAGCTCCGAGCAGTTAACATGAGTCATGAAGATGTAATGCAGGAGTTTTTCTACCAGTCACTGATTAGGTTTGATAGGTATTGCGACTGAAACGGCACAAACAATGCATATCTAATATCTTTTCAAAATATCCACTCTAGGATCATTCCTACCGAAATAATACCACACTACCTCCTAGAATGATAGATTCATAGGCTGAATAAAATGTGTACTTCCTATGCGATCCACATATATCTTATATACAGTAACCCCCTCCCCCCTCCCGCCAACCCTTTCTCTCCTCACTTTTACCATTCCTGCAAATCATCGCAAGTCTTCTCTGCCTGATATCACTGAAGTATATTGATGGCTATTTCTATCCTTTATCTACACTATCCACCGGACGCAGTGGCCGAATCAGTAGAGCGCAGGCTTCCCGTGCGGAAGGTCAGGAGTTCAAATACCAGCCAAAACAAACCAATGACTTATCAAATGCATACTTGTCGCTATCTAGCCTGGTGCTTGGCACTAATAGGATAGGGATAAGGACTGGTTAGCACTGTATCAGGATAATGTGACGGGGATATTGGGGCATGATGCTGGCAGTCTGGTCTCCCAGTAGGGAAGCACTATACAGTCACCAAGAGTGTGCATTGTCACAAGTCGGTACCCATCCTGATGAGACCTTAGATGTTGCTAGGATGTATAACAACAAACAAACAAGGAAGATAGATAATGGAGGTAGGAGGGCAGGGAATATGCAACACCAATTATTTCTAACAGTAACATTGGTATTGCCCGACTTAGTCACATTGGGGTCATTGCTACACGGGGAACAGAGAAGTAGGAAGCAGGAGGTGGCAATAACACAACTTTATTTTCATGACAGGCAGGGTAGCCGGTAGATAAAGGATTCACCCGGTACTCGCAGTACACGGGTGAATAGCAACCCTATATAAAAGTGGTCGAAAAAGCGGGTTAATGAAATGAGAGCCTAATTTCACAATCTAAGAAGCAACAATTATTCTTTACATATGTCTTATTGATAGCCCGCTACCTTTGAGTTGAAAAATATAATATAATATCTAGTTTAATAAGATTTAAAAGTGAAATCGATGGCGTTCTGCGGCCGCCATCTTGTCTTTTTGCATTCTCTCCCATTTGACCAACTCTGTGCCGATATAAGTAACGATTTGACACTGGTGCCAGGCATTCTACTTCTTGTTCCATACTAACGCTATTTTCGCCCGTATTTAAGTACCGGGTGAATCTTTTATCTAGGTAACCGGCTGACTAGTGCAGCTCTACTCAATGCAGCTGTGAGTGACCGGTAACAAGGCCCGACATGCAAGTGAAGTTATGGTAATTAATAATAGTCACATGAGAAATAAATACATTTGAATCACAATTACATGACATTTCAATCATCATAAACAAAGCATTTTTATCATGAGTCAATCATCAATCAATCAAGGTTGAAGTTGATTGGTCGAAGGGGTTTGTGGGGGTTGGGCAGTGGGGTGGCTTGTTGGTGTGAGTGGCAGGTGGGAGGGGCTGCTTACCTGTTCTCTGCACCCCCAGCAATGACAGCAAATGAGGGCCAAGCGCTCATTTAACCACATTGCGACATTCAACAGGTCCAGAAGTACATGTCTTCAAGAGACAGTTCTCAATACACAGCAATAGTGTCCTGTCATAGCAGGTGTCCCGTATTCGGAGGAACAGTAAAATTGAGACAAATTCTTTTTTTTTTTTAAAGTTTGTAGTTGAAATTTATTTCCCACATGGCAGCGGTTTTGCCGATGACAGGGATCACTGAAGGCAGGTACTACTGCATACAGGGATGGAAGTGGTCTCCGGGGGAAAAGGCGGAAACGCCGATGGCGAATTTCCGCGAAAATGCAGATTTCCCCCCATAGGATTAGCACTATCAGCAAATAGTGGGAAAATACCGGAAGTCAAGTTTCACCAGTCCATTTTATGACTGTATTATCGTACATACCTAACCATTGTTTGGGTTTTATATTCTAACAACATCTAATGTCATATAAGAACGGGATTCGAACTAACCAACTGTTGTCATGTATACATCCTGATTCCTTGCGATTTTACTTAAAGCTGCATGGTCCGATGGAAACTTCAAATTTTCAAAACCAATACACTTATCTAGATTTGATTCTAACTATCTAACTAAGATACTGGTGCAGTTATTAAACAGTTGTCGTCACATAGAAGGGAGCACTGTGTCAATTTAATAGAACCTGTTTTTGCAGAAGCCTATGGTGGTAGAGTTTTGGCAAGCTTGTCAAAATTAATTAAGGACGTCTGCATTTCAAATATCTCAAAAGTTAGCCAATTAAAATAAAAGTTGCTTCAAAGTAAAGTAAGGGAGCTTATAATGATCAACCTAATATGTTTATCTCAGAAAATGAGAGAAACTCAAAACCGTCAGACTATGCAACTTTAACGTTAATCGGTAACTATCAAAAATCGCGGAAATCCGCGAAATCGCAGAGATCTTTCATCCATAGCGTGCATTGGTTGAGCCGTGGGAGGTAGGATCAGCTTTTACTGCGCAATTGCATGACTGTAAACAAACTGTACCTGCCCTAGCAATAAACAGGTGCACTGCAACGGAGGCAATACTCTTACTCATGTAGCTTACCAACATTTACGGAGATTACTCATTATTACATACACTTTCAAAACCACATTCAGCTTAATTCATGCGATTAAAATATGGTCGAATTTCCTAATTTATTTATGCATTTTTTTAAAATTTTTGTTTGTGGTAAATATGTTTATTCTGCTGAATAGGTCTTTTGTCAGTGCCACAGCACTGGCCTTCCAGCCATTTTTCAATTCAGGCTTATTTACACAAAGGTATAATAAGGTAAACAATAACTGTTGAATACACAATTTGCGGCAAGTAATACAAGGATATTTTGTAACCCAAAGGTTATGGTAACAGTACTGTCATATATCTAGATCAATATTAGTCAGATCAATATGAGTATTTAGAATGTAAGCAGAAATATTCTTCTATATTCATTTAGTAAAGTTGCAGTAAGTTTTAATGTAGGGTCTGTCCAGATGGAGTCAGAGACAAGCAGTATATAAATGTCAGTTTGGAAGAAGTATTCTAGTGTCACACTAGTGTAGTTATGTGAGTTTATAAATGATGTGTCATGGTGGGGTTGTTATGCCTGGTACACACCTACCGTTTGTGCGCACACACCTCCCGTATACAATCGAAAACTGCCCGTTTCGCGCACAAAAATCGCTAGGTGTGCACACCCCGCGCACACCTAGCGATTGCGATTCGCGTATAAACCTCAGTTTTTAGGGCTAAAACGGGCCGATTACGATTGCGATTCGCGATTCGAAAATTGAATCGGCCCGTTTTCAGTTTTAAGCGGGTCGGGTCGAGTCCCGAGTTTTAGTGCGCGAATCGTAAACGGGAGGTGTGTACTAGGCATTAGTGATACACCAGACCAGCAGTGACCAGCGAAGCAGTGGGACCAATCCCAGTGCATTTTGGTCTTAAATTTTACATTTTTATTTAGATTTGCATTGATACATGGAAATCCCGATAGTGATATAACAACCGGAAGTCATAACCCCCCCCACCATAACAACGAAAACAAGGGATTTCCTTGACTTGAAAATAGTCTGTGGGTTAAGCTTGCATAAAACCCTTCATATGGAGGGGGTGAAAAAGTAAATGCGTAACAGTAATATGTGCACTGGTAGAATAAAAAGTAGTTTTTTTAAGACAGAAAATAAGAAACTGCAGATGTACCTTTCTGCAATCCTCCGACCCCCTCACCCCTCAGCACTCCACCCCACCATCCTCACACTCTCACGTCCTCCCCCCACCATCTCCCACCGCCCCCCCCCCCACCACCATCCTCACACTCTCACGTCCTCTCCCCACCAGTCCACACATTACCCCACCCCCACCCAACCCAACCATCCTCACACTGTCACGTCCTCCCCCCACCATCCCACACCGTTACCAACCCTCTCCCCCCACCCCACCATCCACCCTCACCCCTTTAGCCTCGCCCCACCATCCACCCTCACCCCCACCTCCACTCCCACCCTCCCCCTACCCTCCCCCACCCGCAGCATTACACATGCGCAGACACTTTGCTGAACCAGATCTGGTTGGTTGAGTATGATTCACCTGGCTTGTGGGATGGAGGGGTGGGTGCGGTGGGTGGGGGTGGGGGTGGGGTCATCCCGATAAACCAGCATTATGACTGCAGATATATATATAAGTGATTAGGTCAGCACCAATAAAACCTTATTATTAGTTTTCTTTTACTAAATGTAGTTTATTCATTGATTAATGTATTTTTATCAGAGCCCGAAAAATGTATGCTTTCATCAGACTATGCAGCTTTAAGCGGGGTAGATTTCAATCGCACACAATGTGGATAGTTCTAGTTCCGGTGGTTCAGGATGCTGGGTCACAGCTTTAGCTTACAGAGCGGAAGTTTGGGTTGGTACCGCTCCCACCCCTATCCTTCACTAGGCAACTTAAAGCTAAGATTCCATATATGCGGTATGCAGTACGCAAATGCGACAGAAAATGGAAAAGTATGTATATGCACAGTGTTGCTTCCATATGCCCGGATGCAAATGAAATTCAATGCGAATGTGAATGTGAATGTGAATGTGAATGTGAATGCGAATGCGGCAAAGTAGATCGCTGAATGGACCGATTGGTGTGAATCCGAATCTGAATGGCATGCCACATACCGCATCTATGGAATCTTAGCTTTAATTTACCCACGGGTATTTAAAGGGGCCAATGATTGCCTTATTAATTATTTACAACACAATAGGTAGTGATGCTTTGTACTCATCTGAAATCCGGACAGTTAGACGACCCACGTAGAAGACAGTGGAAACTTACCTGAAATTGACAGAAAATAGACAGGAATTAGGTTAAGAGTTTAGCTGTAATACTAGTGAAACAAACTAACTTGTGCACTCGGACAGACACGCACATCACAGGAGCAATTCATAATTCACAAAACAGTATTAAAGCTGCATAGTCCGATGAAGCGTCAAATTTTCAAAACCAAAACAATTGTCTAGAATTGATTCTACATATCTAGCTTAGATACTGATGCATTTGTTGACAAATTGAGGGGGATACCGAAATAATTTAATATAAACTGTTATTGCTAATCCTATGGTGTCAGAGTTTTGGCATGCCTGCCAAAACTAATTTGACATGTTTGCACTTAAAATATCTCAAAACTTAGCCATTAAAAATAAAAGTTACTTCAAACTAAAGTAAGGTAGATAATAACAATCAATTTAATGTATTTATCTCAGAATAAATGAGAGAAACCCAAAAGCATCGAACTATGCAACCTGTCAATTCAAGTAGGTTAAACAATGACGATTCAAGGTCATCAACAGAACAAACAAAACGTTAAGTCGAGTAAGTTAGCCGATGATGATTGAATGTCAGTAACATAATTAACAAAGCAAAATTATTAAATCAAGTGGTTTATATACCTTTATGTCGGCATACGCTGATGCAACACGGCACAGTGTGACAGGGCCTTAAGTAAAATTAATTGAACCTGTTACCATTGAAGCCTATGGGATCAGAGTTTTGGAAAGCCCGGCAAAATTAATTGTACCTGATATCTCCGATATCTCCAAAGTTAGCAATTTAAAATCAAAGTTACTTCAAGCTCATGTAAGATAGATTCTAACGATCAACCTAATAGATATTTACCTCAGAAAATGATAGAAACTCAAAACCATCGGACTATGCAACTTTAAATAGTTCGCTTGTTCGAATGTTACGTCCTGGCAACATCTGAGGTCAAATCAGGACGAGTACCGACTTGTGACAGTGCACACTCATGGCGACTTTATACTGCTGCCCCTCTGGGAAATCAGGCCGCCGGAACCATGACCCGATATCCCACTCTGTCACATTATCCTGACACTTAAGCTAATCAGTCCTGGCCCTATCCTATTAATGCCGAGCACCAGCCTAGGAAGCAACAAGCATACATTTTAAAGTCATTGGTTTGATTCGACCGGGAACCGAACTCCTGACTTTCTGTACGCGAGGCCCGCGCTCTACCGATTAGGCCACCGCGCCCGGTGTGGTGGTTTCAGCGGGTTCCCGTGCTCAGAGGTGTCCCTCGCTTCTGCGCTGCTTCTGCGCATGCGCGGATTTCGCATCAACGGGCCGTAATCGATTAACACGACCCGGGCGACTCGGGTCATCCGAGTCGTCAGAAATTCAAATAGAACACGGCGAGTGGAGTCGACAAATACACGTGCCATGTGCATAAAAAGAATAACTTAGATTAATTAAATGGAAATATAGGTAAACTGGGCCATCATAAAATACTTTAAATCCTATTTTGCTGTATTTTTATCGGTTATTAAAAAAAAAAAAAAGATTGTCCACCCGAGCGCGGAGAAGCGTATTCGATTATTCGACCCGAGTTTGTAGGATATGCGCATGCGCCAATAAGTGGCTCAGGTGACCCGAGTTGATGCGAAATCCGCGCATGCGCAGAAGCAGCGCAGAAGCGAGGGACACCTCTGAGCACGGGAACCCGCTGAAACCACCACACCGGTACTTTAAACAGAGACAGCAGTAATCTATTGGTGTTGCTTTAAACACACGGCTTTACTTTCGCGTGTATCCATCACCGGATTTCCTGCATTGTTACTGACGCCAATCTAATGGAAAGTAAACAAACAAAAGTCCAAATACCCAGCCCGAGTCAAGTAAACACATCCCACACTGTGACTGTGTGAGACACGTCCCCCAGCAGGCCCGGGTTAAACTAAATGTGTACAACGTTCCCAAATTTGTCATGTGGAACTTTGTGATGTCATCACATCCCCACTCTACGCCTTAGATCTATATCGCATGGGGCAGGGTTCTGGACAATTTCTTGAATTTCAACACGTTTTGTTCCAATTTGAAGCAGCCTAAGTAGAATGTAAATGGGCTGTCACATTACGACACATCGTGCCAATGTATGTAAATTTTGGCCGCTACGTCGGGATATGTCGTTATGCGTTACGCGTGCATTAGGCACTCTTTGGTATATGTCAATGTATGTTGACTTTCGCTGAGATACGGCGTCGCGCATCGGCAAAACTTTCGATGTACGACAACGTTCGACAATGTGTGGATTTGACGTTGACTGTACGTTATGTATACGTTAGGTTACGTCGATATACGTTAGACATACAAGAGAAACACGTTGTTCACTATGTTGCACTACGTTGACCTACGTCAACCTACGTTAACCTACGTTAAAGGCAGTGGGAACGGACAGTCTGCGTACTGATAACGTATGAATAACGTATGTCTAACGTACGTTTACCGTTTCTCCACCATGTCTTGACATATGTAACATAGTTGTGGCGATCGAATAACGTATATAATGTTCACCGGCATTCTATGACTGTACCGTGAGCGTAATTCAAGCGTTTTTCGCCCGGAAGCATGTTAGTCATACGTTGGCCATATGCTATGTATACAGTATGTATACATCCAACTTTTCCCCCTCACGCCAACAAGTTTGACACTTCTCGACGTAAAAAAGTGATTTTACACATTGGCCGCGTGCTTGCGAGATGCGTCGTAATGTGACAGGGCCTTAAAGACAGATGCTAAAGTAAACTTCAAATCAGAAACTATCCTTAAAGGAAGCTTGAATAACAGAGAATAAACCTTTTCCGTTGAGCATATGAAGTGTGCTGTTACTCAGAGCAATAGTTCTTTTGCTGCTGTCAAGAGGGTGAATTGGTAGTGGATATTCTTTATCAGACCTTTTCCGCAATGTATACAACACTACTCATAACCTATTAGACTGCTACCCACATTAATTCTGTCACTGCTGTCAGAGGGTGGGTTGGTGGCGGAAAACCGTCTATAAGACTGCTACGCACAACAGTAGTTCTTTTACTGCCACCAGAGGGCATGCACTGGTGGTGGAAATCGCATATTAGACTGCTATCCACATTGGTTCTTTCACTGCCGCCAGAGGGCGGGTTGGTGGTGGAAATCATCTGTAAGACTTCTTCTTATAACATTAGTTCTTTCACTGCCACCAGAGGGCGGGTTGGTGGTGGAAATCGTCTATAAATAAGACTTCTACCTACAACATCAGTTCTTTCATTGCCGCCAGAGAGCGGGTTGGTGGTGGAAATCGTCTATAAGACTTCTACCTACAACATCAGTTCTTTCACTGCCGCCAGAGGGCGGGTTGGTGGTGGAAATCATCTGTAAGACTTCTTCTTATAACATTAGTTCTTTCAAGTCCGCCAGAGGGTTGGAAATTGTCTATAAGACTGCTGCCCACATAAGTTCTTTCACTACGCAGAGGATGGGTTAGTGGTGCAAATCGTGGTGGAAGACTTCAACCCACAACATTAGTTATTCCACTGCCGCCAGAGGGCGGGCTTGTGGTGCAAATCATCTGTCAGACTTCAACCCACATAAGTTCTTTCACTACCGCCAGAGGGCAGGTTTGTAGTAGAAATCGTCTATAAGACTGCTACCCACATTAGTTCTTTCACTATCTCCAGAGGGAGGGTTGGTGGTGCAAATCGGCTATAGTCTTGCACATTTCACTTAACAGCTCATTACCCGTTGAGTAAACCTCGCTGCAGACTTCCGTCAGGCTGTTGTGATGGTTAAGATTAAAGCCCCCTGGTGGCGGGACTCCGCAACAATGTGAGTAGTCCAGTATTTCCCCGCAAAGCCGTCAGAGAAACCCTATAGGGTGGTGACGACAAGAACTGCACACAAAAACCACTTTGTATGTCAACTAGGGGGAGTTGGGGGTGTGGGTGGGTGTGGGGGTTGGGTGCTCGGTTACTCGCCATGTTTGTTGTGTAGTGAGTGGCTCGCGAACCGCAGGGTGACATGGGAAAGCCCTACAAGTGGTGAGGGCGTTGAAGCAGTCTTAAACCTTCCGCCATATTTGATAGGACCATGAAGTGTGCCGACACTCACTACCATATGTTAGGGGGTAACGGTGGAGGGGGTGGGGCATGAATGAATGGATGAATGAATGAGTGAATGGATGAAGGAATGAGTGAATGAATGGGTGAATGAGTGAGTGACTGAAGGAATGGGTGAATTACTGAATGAAGAAATAAATTAAACAATGAACCAAAGGACTAATTGTTGAATAGATAAATGAATCGATGAACTAATTAATGGAAGGATGAATGAATGGATTAATGAATGGAGGAATGAATGGGTGAATTAATGGAGGAATGAATGGGTGAATGACTGAATGAATTCATGGATGAGTACATGGATAAGTGAATTAAGGGATAGCTGAATGGAAAGATGAATCAATGGGTGGATGAATGCATGAATATATGAGTGAATGAATGAATGAATGAACGAACGAATGGAAGAATATAAGGGTGAATGAAGGGATGAATAAATTAGTAAAATGAATGAATGGATGAATGAATGAAGTAATTAAGTACATTTATAATTAAATTGAACTTATTATATTGCTTCAATGTTGAAATAAACATAGATTTACAGTAGACATTTTTTATTTTAAGGTATGCAAAGAAAATGCCTCAAAACAAACATGACTTAGACGAGACTGACTACAAAAGAGACAACAAACAAAAAGTAATTGCCTAATTCAACGCTCCAAATCTTAACATGAAATACGCCAACAATAGAAACAATTCAATAGCTCAACTGTGCCTGGACCTCCAATGTGCCTCCATCCATCGTCCAAAGAATGATGTCAAACGTGAGGATGAAGACGCATGTGACTCAGACCCGCTCCCCGCCTCGTGTTGCACGCAGAGCTCGTCCTGCTTCTAACGGGGCGCCACACGCACTCAGACCACCACTCTCACACTCACACACTCACTTATACACACTCACTCACATACACGCGCACACGCACACTCATACACGCATACATACTCACACTCATTCACACACACTCACACATACACTCACTCATATACACGCACACACATATACTCCTACATACTCACACACTCATTCACACACTCACTTATACACTCACTCACATACACGCACACATACACTCCTACATACTCACACTCATTCACACACACTCACTTATACACACTCACTCACATACACGCACACACATATACGCATACATACTCACACAATCATTCCCACACACACATACACTTACACACATACACTCACACTCATACACAGAGTATACACTCTCACTCACACTCACTTATACACACTCACTCACATACACATGTATACACTCATACATACTCACACTCATTCACACACACTCACACACATACACTTACACACATACACTCACACTCATACACACGTATACACTCTCACTCACAGACTCACTTATACACACTCACACTCACTAATACATTAATACACACACTCACACGCTTACTCAATCACACTCGTACACACTCACACTCATACCACTAACATACACTAATACATACACTCACACGCTTACTCAAACACTTACTCGCACACACTCACACATATTTACACTCACCAACACACTCACATACACTCCCACACACTCATAAACACTCACATCCTAACCTAAACACTCACTCACACACATATACATATTTACAGACTCGTACTCATACACACTCACTCACACACTCGCAACACACTCACACACACCCACACTCACTCATACACTCACATACACCCACCCACATAGACACACACACACTAACACCCACGCACATACTCATCCATACACACACATAACATTCACACACACTCATACATATACACACTGACACACCCACTCACTCACACATACTCACTCACATACACTCAGACCCACACACTCACATATACACACCCACATACCCTTATACACTCACACACACAATCACACTCACAATCACACACACTCACACACGCACTCACTCACATACACTCAGACCCACACACTCACTCATACACTCACATACACACCCACACACCCTTATCCACTCACACACACACAATCACACTCACACACACAGTCACACACAGCCTTCCGCCATGCTTCTGACAGTGACGGTCCTTCCCCGGTGGCATGTCTGTTATGACTTCTCTGCATTCCCCAATCGAAGCTGGTATGTATGTATGTGTACGGAACCACTTCCTTTACCACGGGGATCCGTTATGCGAATGGGGTTGCCCACCATTGTACAATAATGGCATTGTCATGGATTCACTATATCTGCAGGGGTGGATTAAAAGTGGGCTCTCAATGGCTTCACAATGCCTCGAATATACATGTCAGATATATTATACATATATACACACATTAAGCGGCTGTCACACACATCACCGGATTGGGGAAACGGAAAGAAACCAAACAAAGTCTGTTGATATCCGTCAAAGTTTGGTTTGTGTCTGTTGCATATCCATTGATATCCATTGATATCCGGCCCGATCCGGTACAAGTTTTGAACATGCACAAAACTTGGAATGGATGCCGCTGGATTGAAGTCCACAGTTCTTGTCTAGTTTGAGTTTGTTTAGTCTGCTTATCGTCCGTTGACTATCCATTCATGTCCGTTTCATGTCCGTTCGTCCGCCGGCCTTTGACCCGATATGGCAACATTTTGACACATTTTAATACATTTTGATACTTAACTTGCTCGAACACCACCGGACTAGAAAATTCTGTCCGTTGCTCAATCCGGCATAGTGTGACAGCTGCTTTACACACAGAATATGAGTCAGGATCACGAAAAGAGGCCAATTGGGGAAAGTTGTCAGCGTCGAGCATGGATGTCAGCATCGATCCGTATAATTATAATTTAGCATTGACAAAGGTGTTGGAAAGTCCTTAAATTTATCCTGAATGTAAAGGTCGCGAAAATACAACAACCTTATTTGTTTCTAGGATAATTTAATATGAAACAAAGAAATGTAAAGGTCGAGAAAATACAACAACATTATTTCTTTCTAGGATAATTTAATATAAAACCAAGAAATGCACTACACTTTAAGAATTGCGACGCTGACATATGTTAAAGTTGTCGGCGTCGATCATTGGATGTCGGCGTCGATCGGTATATTTATAGTTTAGCATTAACAGAGGTGTTGGAAAGTCCTTAAATTTATCCTGAATGTAAAGGTTGAGAAAATACAACAACCTTATTTGTTTCTAGGATAATTTAATATGAAACAAAGAAATGTACTACACTTTTAAGAATTGCGATGCCGACATCTTCAATTGACCACCAATTGGCCCATTTTCGTGAGGCTGACTCATATATATCATCAGCATCACATTTTCGAAAGGAAAACAGCCTTATCTAGATTTGAACCAAAATATCCAAACTTAGATACTGGTGCACTTATTAAGTAGTTGTTGCTATATAGAAGGGCACACTAAGCAAATTTAATTGAACCTGTTACTGTTTAAGCATATGGGATCAGAGTTTTGGCAAATACGCCAAAATTAACTTAGCATGTTGACACTTCAAATATCTCCAAAGTTAGCAATTTTAAATTAAACTTACTTCAAGCTCACGCAAGATAGGTTATAACGATCAACCTCATATATTTATCTCAGAAAATGATAGAAATTCTAAACTATCGGACTATGCAACTTTAAGAAAGAGTGCAAGAGACAGACAGATTAGATTACAGCTCTCGGAATATAACAAGGACTCATTCTCTGCCTACTAAGGCTTTTGTTATATCTGTTTGTTAGGGCCTTACGTCCTGGCAACATCCAAGGCCATATCAGTTTCAGTATTGACTTGTGACTGTGCACTCATGACTGGCTACTGTAGAGAAAACTACTGAACACAATCGTAACGACAGTCTGTCCTGTTTATTCACGGAACTCACAGTATAGTCACTGGAAGACCGAACCCCTGTCACCATGACCCGATATCCCACTCATTCAAATGATCCTGATACTGAGCAAACCAGTCCTTCTCCCATCCGATTAATAAATACCAAGTGCCAGACTATAGGTAGCGACAAGTATCAATTTGGTAAGTCATTGGTTTGACTCGGTCAGCGTTTGGACTCACCGGAAGCCAGCCAGCGCTCTAATCAGGGGCGGGCGGGCAGTTTTTATTTATATTTCTTACTTTTGACGTAGATGTAACACATAGCCATACTCGAAGGCCGAATGAGTTCAGCGTCCGCCTCCCGTTCTGGTAGGTCGTGGGATTCAAACTCCTGGATTCGAATCCTGGCCGAGTCAAACCAACGACATAACAATTGATACTAAACTTGAATTGCTGCTAGCCCGACGGATTTTTAGCAGTTAAACAAATTAATTAAAAGAGGTGGGAGACTTTTTTTTTTTTTTTCAGGCAGGGGCGGGGACGATCACCAATTCTTTTTTTTGTGTGTGCCTGAGCAACGAAATTAGTAGATCACTGCATACCACCGATTGCGCATAGGAAAGAAACTCGGTCGTTGTAATCAATGCTGGCGTGATGGTACATGCCCACAATTCCTTACCCGGGCTTGAGTTTAAATAATCGCTAAAACGACAATCACACACATGGTACTTTTTTTGTTAAATTCGAGTTTAAATAATCGACGAACTGTTAAAGTTGCATAGTACGATGGTTTTGATTTTCTGTCATTTTCTGAGATAAATATATTAGATTGATCATTATACTCTATCTTACTTTAGCTTGAAGTAACTCTGCTTGAAAATGACTAATTTAGGAGATATTTGAAGTGAAAACATGCTAAGTTAATTTTAGCAAGCTTGCCAAAACTCTGACCGCATAGGCTTCAGTAGTAACAGGTTTTATTAAATGGCCTCAGTAGTCCCTTCTATGTAGCATCAAATGATTAATAACTGCACCAGTATCTAAGTTGCAGATGTAGGTTCAAATCGACATAAGGGCCTTAGCTTTGGAAAATTTGATGCTTTCATCGGACTATGCAACTTTAGTGGAAAGGCCACAGGGACCGCGCCACGGACCACGTGACCTGTGCGCATCACCACGTGACCCCAAAGCGCGTCCCCCCTTCCCCACCCCCATCTTCTCTCCCCCTATTAAAGCTCAAAGATTGGAGGTGGTTATGGGGGGACCACTTGCTATCCGGACCGCACTTCGTCCACACCTCTCTCTATCACCTCTCTGCCGGCCCGGCTCCTCCTTGATATGTCTGAAAAGAGTTCCAGATGGGGGGGCCCGACGGCATTTTCACTTTCTACTCTTACTCTGTCTGTGTCTATGGCTCACTGGATGGTCACCGTAGGGCAAATAGACATGGTCCTTTGACTCAACTCTCCTCATTTCTCTTTCCTAGATTCTGCCCATTTCGATTTCTCCCAGGCACACTTCTTCGCCTGACCAGGGTTGTTGTGTTCTTGGGTGGGTTCCTTCACCTATTACGATTTCTCTGTCTGGTTCTTGTTGCTGGAACGACCGCTGCTCCCACCTTTGCCCGCCATCCTCAAACCCCTGCTGCTGACCGGATTCAAGTGTTACACTACACTACACTACACACACCTACAGCTCAACTACACACCGGAACGATTGATTCGCGACCGCCCCGACGCCCCGCCGTTACTACGTCATGAGAGATGTCCCCAGCTTTCACAACACTCCCTCTACGAAGACAAGCCTTCAACCACAGATTGGGCCGATTTATCGGAGCCTCTCTACCCAATGTTGCAGTTCTGCAACAGGTAACCGTCGTAAGGTTACAAACACCCAAATTGATTGATTGGTGGTTATGGGAAGAGGCTACGCTATCCACATACATGTTCAAGGCTACATGCTTTGTTTTTGTTTGTTGGGGTTTTACGTCCTATCAACATCTAAGATCATATTAGGACGGATGCCGACTTGTGTGTGACAGTGTGCAGTCATGGCACCTTTATAGTGCTGCCCCACTGGGAGACCACGCTGCTGGCACCACGACCCGATATCCCACACACACACTATACTGGTTAGCACAGTATCAGGATAATCTGACTGTGTGGAATAACAGGTCATGCTGCCAGTGGCCTGGTTTCCCAGTGGGGCAGCACTATAAAGTCGCAATGAGTGCATACTGTCACAAGTTGGCACCTGTCCTGATATGATGTTAGATGTTGCTAGGATGTAAAACAACAGCAACTAACCAACCTGGCACCACGATTATCAATCAATTACCCTCGTGTTGGGTGTTATCAACGGTAACGACAATGCCCTGTCAAAGGACGACGACATTGTGGCAGGGCTCACAGGCCTGCGTCCCGATTAGGTGACAGTCCCGACAGCCCCAGAGTGGTCACGTGACACACCGACGGGTGGCGGCACACATGGTCACACTGGACGATGTGGCCAAATCGATAGAGTGCAGGGTTCCTGTGCGGGAGATCGGGAGTTCGATTCCCAGTCGCGTCAAACACATGACCTAAAAGAAGTGATACTTGTCACCTCCCAGCTTGGTTCTCGGCATTAATAGGATAGGGCAAGGACTGGTTAGCACAGTATCAGGATAATGCGACTGTGCGGGATATCAGGTCATTGTGCCAGTGGCCTGATCTCCCAGTGGGGCAGAACTATAAAGTCGCCATGAGTGCCCACTGTCACAAGTCGGTACCCATCCAGATATGACGCCAGATGTTGCTAGGACTTAAAACAACAATAACCAACCAACCTCGCAATGCGATTATCAGTCAATTACCCTCGTGTTGGGTCTTCTCAACGTCAACGACAATGCCCTGTCAAAGGACGACAACATTGTCGCAGGGCTCACCGACCTGCGTCCCGATTAGGTGACAGCCACGACAGCCCCAGTGGTCACGTGACAACCCGACGGGCGGCGGCACACATGGTCCGGGTGGACTGGCGGGCTGGGCTGCATGGGCGCCCCGACAGTGCCAAGCAGGGTGTGTGTCACGTGGTGCGTTGGGCGTCTGGGACCGCCTCATAGGACGCGTTATGACAAGACAAGTCGACCTTACCTCCCCTGTCAGACTAATCCCCCGGGGCACAGGAGCCGGGTGTGGGTGGTGTGGGTGGTGGGGGTGGGGGTGATGGGGGTGGGGGATGGGGAGCGGGGTGGATGCATGTGAGTATGTATGTGTATATATATATATATGTATGTAGTGCAGTGCGTGTGTCGCGCCCACCAATTACCCAGACAACTGGCTGGGGTTGGGGGAGGGAGGTACTCCAGCAATGCGTCACAGAGGATATATAACATTCCCCTTGTATTTATACTCGTATAATGCGTTATACATCACATGTATGTATGTATATATGTGTATGCATGTGTGTGTATATAATATATATATATATGCAAGGATGTATGTGTCTGGAGTGCGGGGCGTAGCTCAGGCAGTAGCATTTCCACCTGTGAAGGTGTCCCTAATCCGATCAATCCTTCTCAGTTTGTATCATCGGCTATTGGACGTCAAACATATGGTCATTCTGACATATTTCTTTGGAGAAAACCTGCTGCCGCCACATATTCTACTATTTGCGATAAGCAGCAAGGGGTATTTTATATGCACTTTCCCACAGACAGGACAGCACATACGACAGCCTATAATGAACCAGTTGTGGACCACTGGTTGGAACAGAAAATAGCCCAAACTGCAAGTGGCTTCCAGCATGCACCGCTCCGCCTCCTGGGCAGGGCCAGTCCTCGCTTGGAGGAAATTTATATAAATCCTGGATGCGTAGATGTGCAGCCCTATTACTGGGTCCATCCCTGAAACCATCCACTAGTGGATCAGTAATTAGTCATTAAAGGCCCAGTCACACCTCACTGGATTGGGGTACTGGATAGAAAACGGACACTGTCCGGTGAAATACAGCAATATACGGTTTATATAGAGTTGGCATCAGGCGTGTCCGTTCTGTGTCCGGTGTGTACGGTAGCAAGTTTTGAACATGCACAAAACTTGGACCAGACACCGCCGGTCTGAGGTGTAAGGTTGGTGTCCGTTTTAAGTCTGTTTAGTCCGTTTCATATCTGGTACCCATCCGTTACGCCTCCGGTTTGCCTCTTGAAGAGTCCGTTGACTGTGCTGTGGGAATTCGGTCCGTTGGTTTTTTTTATCTGTTTTCGGCGCGTCCATCATCAGTCCAGTAGGTGTCCGGTAGGTGTACGGTCCATTCCTTTGACATTCGGTTGCCGTCCAGTTCTCGTGTGGTTCTCGTCCGTTGCCTATTCGTTAATGTATGTTTCTTTTCCGTTTAGCGTCCATTTCGTCCGTCGGCTGTTGCAACAGTTCGACACCGAACACCACCGGTCTAGACAATTCTTTGTCCGGTGGTGTCCGGTACTCAGTCCGGTGAGGTGTGACTGGGGTTTAAGCAAGTACCAAAACACTGTCATGCACCACACCAACTTGGGACAAAACTGAAACTGGGACGATTGAGTACACACGATGCGAAGAAGGCTCGGGACTACATCGTTATGGCGGAGTGCCAGCAGCCTGCGTGGCACTTGGGTGTTCATCAAAGGGTGATTATTTGTATCTGTGGGATGGGGGTGGAGCCTGTGGAGGTTATAAACTTATATATGGTTAAAGGGCCGGGTGTTGGTGAAGAAGCCCGGGGGTGAGGGGGTGAGACGGGTGAGGGGGTTCAGAGAGAGAGAGAGAGAGAGAGAGAGAGAGAGAGAGAGAGAGGGATACAGAGGGGGAGAAGGAGAGGGAAAGGGGGAGGGAGAGGGAGAGGGAGAGAGAAAGACAGAAAGAGAAAGAGAAAGAGAGGGAGGGGAAGAGAGAGAAACTATCCATGTGGACCAATTACAATAGAAGTGCGACTATTAAACCAGTCTGGTCATTTGCGAAAGGAAAGACAACCATAAACAGATTTATTTTTTAACTTAACCTTTTTTTTCTTTTCTTTTTATTAAATGAAAGAAAAATATCGCCCAGTCAGCGCTCCTAGGTTGGGTCCTGTGATAGCTAACAATAACTGCCCTAGTAAAATTTCTGAAGTTACATAACCACTGTAAGGCCAATAGAAAATTCCATCCACTGTAAGGCCAAAGCAAAGCATATAGCTATTGTAACTTGTAAGGCCAACGCAAACTGTATAACCCTTATAAGGCCACGGCAAACCACACATCCACTGTAATAACTAATACCAGGGGAAATTACATAGCCACAGAATGATTAAGGCAAACTGTATAGCTGCTGCACGACCAAAGCAAACCCACCTATCCACTGTAACTAGGTCATGACAAACCACAACCATTGCAAGTGAATTTGCAAACCATCTCGCCACCACAAGGCCAAAGTAAACAGATGCGCGCAAAGCGGAAGCAGAAGAAATGTGCCCAGGACACAGTTCAGTGCACAGGTCATATGCATATTCGCATGACGGAATAGGATGTTTAACTACATATAGGTGGCATATATTATAATATATAGATAATAATAATTTTCAGCGGCAGAGTGAGTGAGCACAATAGCTGCTGAGACTTGGATGAGTAGGTGGCGCCACATGGAGAGGTGAGGTTGTATCAGTAGATGACCTAATGAATAGACGTATGACGTGAAATTAGAAGCCAGGTGGGCACAGGTTATAAAAAAACAAACACGAATCGGTAGGTGTGCTAAATATTTACCTGGAGGGGGATGTCTCCCCACAGGGGTAATTTTTAACAATGCTGCACCACCTGCACCCACACAACTATACTGTTACACAAACATCGCTTAGTAGGCAGGCCGCTTTCATAAACACAGTTCGCCCACGTGTCTGTTCAAACGCAGGTAAATACTGGTCATGCACTCAGGGAGGAGACTGACACCCAACTCTGTGCGCATGTGTATGTCGGTACGGTATGTGTGCATGTATGTATGTGTGTGTATATATATATATATGTGTGTGTGTATATATATATATATATATATATATATATATTTATGTATATTGTATAGATGTGTATGTATGTTTGTGTATGTATGTATGTATGTATGTATGTATGTATGTATGTATGTATGTATGTATGCATGTGAGGAAATGTGTGTATATATGTATGTATGCATGTGAGTATGTATGCGGGTGAGTATGTATGCATACATGTGAGTATGTATGTGTGCATGTATGCAAGTATGTGTATGTGAATTGTATGTATGTGTATGTATGTATTTATGTAAATATGCACTTATGTATACATATACATATGTAAGTGTGTGTCTATGTAAGTATGTATGTAAGAATGCATGTATGTATGTGTGTATGTGGGTACGCATTTATCTATGTATGCACTTATGTATGTATGTAGGTATATGCACATTTAAGTATGTGTCTATGTATGCATGTGTGTATGTATGTATACGTATGTGAGTATGTATGTGACTTGTGAGTATGTATATACATGTATATATGTGTGTATGTATGCATGCATGTAAGTATGTACGTGAGTATGTATGTGAGTGTATGTGAGTATGTAGGTGACTTGTGAGTATGTATGTACATGTAGATGTGTTTATGTATTGCAATACCTCAGGGAGTTTGACGGCCAAGCCCTACAGAGTTGTAAACCACTGCCTTGTGGTATAGATTCTTGACAGAACCGAAGGCTAAGGGAGCAAACCGTAAACAGAAAACCATGTCACTGTGGCAGCATTAAGGGTGGGAGATGTATGGAACTCCCAACATCTCCCGACCAGCCACTGCAGGGACAAATAATTTTGCGCCTGTCTTGGCATGTTCTTGCTGGTGTGAGACCTATATTTACTCCCCAAGAGAGTGCTGCTGGTAACTTCCAAAAGCCAGCAGCACTTCAACACTTTTGCAGGCAGCTTTCATGAAATGTACAACCGCATGGAGAGCTAAATGGAGAGCGACAGTCAAGTAATGAAAGCAGTATTTGTCGCATCGCGACCGACAGCATGATGATGATGATATGTGTGTATGTATGTATGCATGCATGCATGCATGTGTGTATGTATGTGAGTATGTACACATGCATGCACACATGCATGCATGCATGTATCATTGAATGTGTTGTTCTTGGTGATTGCTAAGAATAGGCTAGCACAGGTGTAGGTAGAGTAGGATGCCGTAATACTGAGAAGTCTGCGTGTTTTACACCACAGAGAACAGCAACAGACTTACACAGCGCCCTCTATCTGGTCTCAGTTACGCAACATATCCTTTCCACCGGTTATACACACAGTGACCAGACGGGATGGTCGAATGAGTTGAGCGTTCGTCTCCCGTTTTGGGAGATCGTGGGATTCTAACCCACAGGTTCGAACCCTGTGTAAAAATATACGGATTTTCGGTTAAGAATTGTATATTGGCAAAGAGCATTATTAGTCTTGGGTGACGGAGTGGGGACGATGTTATATAAACTAAAAGTAATAATATCCCATTCCCATTATGACATGATATATGCTATGTGAAATATATGTTCATACATGATGCCTAAGATTAATGGAGAGATGCTCCTATATAAGAGACAGTACATGATTGTTGAAATACTTCTCTATGCATTTATAAAGAGTGCAATTGGAGAAAAGACCATTTTAACAGAGATCTATTGTAACTGTTGCAACGACCTGGCCCTACATGACCACTGGGTGTGCACACCAGCCTAATTTGCATATACACACAGGGCACCACCTGCAGCTTGGTTGAGTGACAGCCACCCCTACTGGGGGAGGGTGCCACCCATCCTGACTGTGGAGGTGCCTGATTGGCTGGCTGTGGACTGCCCAGTCACCTGCATCCCATTGGCCCTCTGACCACACTAGCCTCAAACCTGAGATCATTATTCTAGATTCTGCTTCATACACACTGAAGAGAGATGACTCTACTCCTGGCTCTTGAGTGAGACACACCTACTCTTGAGCAGGAACCCCAGACACTCTGTCTGATGCTATCAAAATTCATCTATTCCAATTGAGTGTGTACACCGCCATAGGACTCCTGTCCCATGGGCTGTAGGCACTGCTTTCTATACAGGCTAAAGTAGTAATGATATTTTGTGTGGCTAGAGGGCAAGGGGTGTGGATGATAGGTCACTGGTAGGTGGACATGAGTTGGTGGTGTTATTAAAGCACAACTTCTCCACTGTTTATCTGTGTGACTTGTCTTCATTCTTCCTTAGCATTGGTTAATGAGTTGATAGACAGGTGAGATGAAGGGGAGAGTTTCTGTAGTTTTATCTGGTGTCCCAAACGTGGCCGGGCATTCAGAAATATTATACCTGGTTGAGTAAAATTAATTACTTTAAAACTTATACTTGTCGCTTCCAAAGCCAGCCGCTCGGCATTATTAGGATAGGGCAATGACTGGTTGGCTCAGTGTCGAGATAATGTGACTGAGTGGGATATCATTATCAAGTCATGGCGCCGGCAGCCTGGTCTCTCAGTGGGGGGGGGGGGGGGGGGGGGTAGCACTATAAAGTTGCCATTAGTGTGCACTGTCCCAAGTCGGTGTCAAATCGTGATATGACCTTAAATGTTGCTAGGACATAAAACCCCAACAAACAAAGAGCCGATTTTGGTATAAATTGCCAACACTACTCAGACAACACGTTATATTATATTATATTATAAATGCCGCACTCCTGGGTGGGGAGAGGGGAATGTGGTGGGTATGTAAAATAACAGCCTTACCTGAGCATTAGCTGTCCACTGGCCATGTGCCGGGGATGCTCCATCACCTGCCGGTATCAACCTGTACAGGTGACAGTTGTAATGCAGGATGCCGACCGACTCGACCGGCACCGAGCAAACCCGACAGCACTCAAAATTTTCCTTGAAGATTTCTTGAAGATTTATACTGCCGATCATAGATAAGTCTGAATAGACTTGTTTTCACCATTAAACAGTTTGGCGATAGAAAGCCCGAGCCTACACTTTTACCGACCCAAGGGATTTTTAACCTCCCACACCACATAGACATGGTATGAGAGCAACTGGCCTTTGATGTCGCTGTAAGTTATCCACAGCAGTGGAAATCCAAATTGGCAGAGGTGGGGGTATGGGGAATCGAACCACCAACCTTCAGATTAGGAGTCTGACCAGAAAAAAGTCTGACACTCTAACCACTCATCCACAGAGAACACCACAAATCGGCCCGGCTTAATGTACCTCTCACAATCTATCGGCACCGGGCGCGGTGGCTGCATCGGTAGAGTGCAGTCTTCCCGTGCGGAAGGGCGGGAGTTCGAATTCCAGCCGAGTCAAACGGATGACTTATCAAATTGATACTTGTCGCTACCTAGACTGGCCCTGGGCATTACTTGGATAGGACAAGGGCTGGTTAGCACATTATCAGGATAATGTGACTGTGCATGATATCGGGTCATGGTGCTGGTGGCCTGGTCTTCCAGTGGGGTAGCACTATAAAGTCGCCATGAGTGGGCAGTGTCACAAGTCAGTACCCGTTCTGATATGACCGTAGATATTGCTAGGACAACAAACAAACAAAAAACAATCTGTCGGCAGACAGTCTGTCAGGTGCATGAGTAGTTTCTCTATCCTAGAAGGCGCTCAAGGTTGTGGGTTCGATCCATATTCGATTAAAATCAAAGCTTAAACAAAAATTCGATGCTTCTAGGATAGAGTAAGGCTCAATGTTAGAATAATGTGACTGAGTGGGATATCTGGTGTAATAGTGTTAGCTGCACAATATCCCAAGTAGGCAGCACTATAAAGTTGCCATATCCATCTGTATCCGTCTTGAAATAACCTCAAATGTTGCTAGGATGCAAAACCACCCAACCAACCAAATCTATTCTCGGGGTGTTACTGTTAGCCAGGTGGGCTAGTATGGCAAAGGCTGGTGTCTGGATCAATGGCAGAATCAATTCAATGTCATACCTTGTTGTTGCTGTTTTATGTCCGACCACCATCTAGGTCAAAGCAGGTATGGGTACCAACTTGTGAAAGTGTGCACTCATGGTGACTTTATAGTGCTGCCCCACTGGGAGACCAGGCCACTGGCGCCAGGACCTGATGTCCCACACAGTCCCATTATCCTGATACTGTGCTGACCAGTTTTTGCCCTATCCTATTAATATCGAACGTAATGCTAGGTAGCAACAAGTATCAGCTTTATAATTCACTGGATTGACTCGGCTCGGATGTGACACAGGAAGCCTGAGCTCTACTGATTCAATATTCATTATTTCTTGTAATTCCCGCCTACGTATATGTTTGAAATACATATGTGTATATCATCATCATCATCATCATCATCATCATCATGCTGTCAGTCGCAATGTGACAAAGACTGCTTTCATTACTTGACTGCCACTCTCCATTTAGCTCTCTGCTGTGAGAGTTGCGTCCATAAGTCGGTCTTAATGTCTCTCAGCTTCAGGTTTCTCTTGATGGTATCCTTGAACAGGAGACGAGGGCGCCCTCTCTTTCTATAACCAGAAGACAGTTAAGAATAGAGGATCTGCTTTGGTAGCCTGTCTGATGACATCCTCATGAGGTGTCCAGTCACCCGGAGATTCTTTTTGATCAGAAGATCTTCCATAGAGGGCAGCCCCGTCCGTTCGAGTATATACATATGTGTATATATATATATATATATATATATACGGTTTTTCACATTCTCAATGGGCAGTGTACCCAAAAGTGTTTTCATATACAGTATTTACATACATCATTATTCAATAGTTTACACACAGCATTATTCAATGTTTACATGTGTGATACTGTGAGGTGATATTCTGATATCACAAAGCATGCCGGCCATGGTTAGCTTCACTTCGCACCACTGTGCATACTGTGTGAAAAGACCCGGTGTCCTGCCTGTACACAGCCAACACTGCCGCAGAGTGCTGCCATTAGTGACAAGCTATCGGTTGCATCGAGTCCCCGGCAGGAATCTTCAAACTGCAATCAGGGTGTGTTTGCTCGGTTATCATAGCGACTCGGCTGGGATTCGAACTCCTGACTTTTCATACAGAAAGGATATGCTGTACCGATTCGGCCACTGCATTCGATCTATAGGCCTATGTATATATGTGTTGTATAACTATAAGCAATTATACGAGTATAATTATCAGGAAACCGATTATCTATGAACTGTGTCCTCAGTTCATATCAACTGACTCTACACCAACTAATGACACTCCTCTACTTATCGACTGGTCAGGCCTTCCTCCTCGCCTGGCTCTCTCTGCATCAACACTCGCTCCAAAATTTACATACAGTATTTACATACATCATTATTCAATATTTTACACACAGCATTATTCAATGTTTAAATGTGTGATACCATGAGGTGATATTCTGATATCACAAAGCATGCCGGCCATTGGCTAGCTTCACTTCGCACCACTGTGCATACTGTGCGAAAAGACCCGGTGTCCTGCCTGTACACAGCCGACACGGCCGCAGAGTGCTGCCATTAGTGACAAGCTATCGGTTGCATCGAGTCCCCGGCAGGAATCTTCAAACTGCAATCAGCGTGTGTTTGCTTGGTTATCGGATCGGACAACGCTCAGCATAAACAGCCAGGTGTACTAACACACCATGATCCACGCACCGCCACAAATGATTGATTGGGCGATGGATTGATTGGTGGGCTTTTTTACGCCCTGTTGGCATATTGACGACAAATAATTGACTACTAATCAAAATTATATTCAGGGATGGAAGCGGTCTTTGGCAAAAAACGCGGAAATCAGGCCGAGACCCTAGAGCCACCTAGCGGATTCCGGCGAACCAAGCTGTGGTTATTCCACCGATGGTGAATTTCTGTGAAAAGGCGGGTATTCCATTCGCACTGTCAGGGAATCACGGGGAAAATGTCGGAAGTCAGGTTTCAACTGTCCTTGTTGTGACTGTATTATCACCCATGCCAAACTCTTTCTTGTTTGGCGGTTTATGTTCTTTAACTTCTAACAACATCTAAGGTCGCATAAGAATGGGATTAGGACCAACCAATTGCTATCCTATATTATGTAGTAGTCTGAACATATATATATATCCCTGGTATTTTGTGAACATTAATCGGTGAACATAAAAATTGCTTAAATCCATGAAATCGCACAGATCTTGCAACCTTGATTAATAAAACAAACATGAAAGTTGTCTCTAACCAAAAAAAAAGAAGAAAACAGAGGGGTGGAAATCTGATTTTCAATAAATGTTGTGCACTTTGATGGTGATTCTAACTCTAAGCTAACGATAGGATGCATGCTTTATTTTTATATAAACCCGCCCCTCGTTATGATATGGAATTTCTTGTTTTTAAGAAGAAAGATGGAAATCGCTGAAAATATTGAGATCTTTCATTCCTGCACAAATATGTTGTTGCTGTTTTATTAGGCTATTGATTTTATAGCCTTTTTGTGCATATTACTTTGTGCCTCTTCTGCTTATTCCCGCCCCCAAAACAGATGCAGCAGACAATTATAGACAGAACTCATGGAATTGTACTTATATAGTCCACCATGGATGGTCACGTCACATGGAGTGAAACACTGCTGGTATGGAGGAGCGTTGACCTAGGCGATAATCTCCTTCACCTAACAGGGTGCGGTGGCCGAATCGGTAGAGCGCAGGCCTCGCGTGCGGGAGATTGGAAGTTTGGTTCCCGGTCGAGTCAAACCGATGATTTATCAAATTGATACTTGTCGCTTCCTAGCCTGGCGCTCGGCATTAATAGGATAGGCCAAGCACTGGTTAGCTCCGTGTCAGGATAATGTGACTGAGTGGGATATTGGGTCATGGTGCCAGTGGGGCAGCACTATGAAGTTGCCATGAGTGTGCACTGTCATAAGTCAGTATCCATCCTGATATGACCTTAGATGTTGCCAGGATGTACAACTCCAACAACCAACCAACCTAACCGAAAAGTGCAAATGCAATTTGTAAGACCTGCTGGTCTCTAATGGTGGCACCATATTCTGGTCAGATGCGTGGGACCGGATATTGAGACCAAGACGCCCCCATATGTCACGTGACTTTACACCACGCTTTAGCCAGCAGGCATTTAGCATGCCATCGTGGGGAGGACGAGGAGGAGGACGAAGGAGGAGGAGGAGGATGGGGAGGGGGGAGGAGGGATGAGGCGTAGGAGATGGGGAGAGAGGAAGAGGGAGAGAGGGATGAGGGAGAGGGAGAGGGAGAGCGAGAGGGAAGAAGAGGAGTGGAGGAAGGGGATGAGGGGGGGGGGGAGGAGGGGAGGTAAAGAAGGGGGGTGGAGGGGTAGGAGTGGGAGGAGCAGGAAATGAGGATATGAGGGGGGGGGGAAGGAGGAGAGGGTGAGGAAGGGGGGAGGATGAGGGGAGGAGAGTGGGGGGGGGGCAGATGGTAGGGAGAGGGGAGGAGGAGGAGGGGGAAGGGGTCAGGGGCGAGAGCGTAGGGAGAGGGCAGGGGGAGGATGTGGTGGAAAGGACGATAGGGGAGGATGGGAGGAGGATGAGAGGGTGAGAGGAACGAAGGAGCAGGTGGAGGGAGAGGGGAGGGAAAGGGCGGGAGGGGGGCGAGGGGGGTGATGTAATAGAAGGAGGAGGGGCATAGTAGGAGGAGGAGGAGCAGAAGGTGAGCGTGGAGGAGGACAGAGAGGAAGGCGGACGAAGGAGAGGAGCTGGAGCAGTAGGAGGTTGAAGAGGAGGAAGGTGATGGGGAAGATGGGAAGGAGGGGGATGGAGGAGGAAGAGGATGTGGGAGGAGGAAGAGGATGTGGGAGGAGCGAGAGGAGAGGGAGCGGGAGGGGGAGGGGGAAGAGGAGGGGAGGAGGAGGGAGACAGCAGCGTTGGGGTGCCTCGTACCAACTAGAGTGTTTGTACCTTGCGTCTATGTCCCCTCCGAAGCATTGTGTAACGTGTGTCAATGTCAGCTTCATTTTATACAAGTTTCAAGATCCACACGCAGCCCCCACCCCCACCCCACACACTCACCTGCTCACCCACCCACCCCGATGTCACACTTAAAGCTGCACAGTCCGATGAAGTATCGAATTTTCAAAACCAAAACAATTATCTAGATTTGATTCTACATACCTAATTTAGATATTGATGCATTTATTAAACATCTGTTTCTGCATAGATTGTTTGATGTTGTTGTTTTACATCCTACCAACATCTAAGGTCATATCAGGACGGGTTCTGCATAGAAGGGAATACTGAGTCAATTTAATAGAACCTCTTGCTGGAGAGGTCTATAGTGCCAGAGGTTTGGCATATGCATGCCAAAACTAATTTGACGTATTTGCACTTCAAATATCTCAAAAGTTTACCCTTTAAAATAAAAGTTACCTCAAACTAAAGTAAAGCCGATAATAATGATCAATAATTATATCGGTAAAATGACAGAAACTCAAAACCATTGGACTATGCAACTTTAAATATTCGGTATACACTACGAACCTAACCCGAGTCGGCCCTTTCTTCCCGTCCTCAAAAGCAGACTCAGACTCCACAAAAAGGTAATCGGAGAAGTAATCGCGCGAGATATAAAAAAAAAGAGTCACTGCGCTTATGCTTGGAGAGTGCTCACTTCCGGTCTGCAGAAGTAACGCGCTGCCATCTGATTGTGCGCATGGAACATCACTTCCGGTTCCGCTGAGGGCGCTCGGTTCCCAGCTTGCGCTCGGTTCCCCTTCCGATTTATAGCGCGTGCACAAAGGTCAGAGTTGACTGCGCCGCTTCTGCCGACCCCCCCCCCCCCCCCTCTCCCCCTAATCCCCCGATGTTCCTCCCTGCTCTCACACACACCGGATAGTAACCATAGATTCCGATAGAGGGCATGGCACATCATGAAAGGGAGGTTGGAGGAAGTGGAGAGAAGTGGGGAGAAGTGGGAGGCTCCCTCTAACAGCAGTGCAAGAAGTAATGTTGTGGGTAGCACTACCAGTTCATTGTATGGAGGCGCCCTGTGACGGCAGTACAAGAAATAATGTTGTGGGTAGCACTACCAGTTCATTGTATGGAGGCGCCCTGTGACGGCAGTACAAGAAGTAATGTTGTGGGTAGCACTGGCAGTTCATTGTGTGGAGGCGTCCTGTGACGGCAGTGCAAGAAATAATGTTGTGGGTAGCACTACCAGTTCATTGTGTGGAGGCGCCCTGTGACGGCAGTGCAAGAAATAATGTTGTGGGTAGCACTACCAGTTCATTGTGTGGAGGCGCCCTGTGACGGCAGTACAAGAAGTAATGTTGTGGGCAGCACTAGCAGTTCACTGTGTGGAATGCTTTGTGGAAAAGGTCTTATAGGTAGAGGATTTCCAGCACCAACTCGCTATCTGACAGCAGTGGGAAAAGTAATGTTGTGGGCAGTAGTTCACTGTGCAGTGTGCTATGTGGGAAAGGTCTTATAGACAGAGGATGTCCAGCACCAACTCGCTATCTGACAGCAGTGGAAGAAGTAATGTTGTGTTCAGTAGTTTACTGTGCAGTGTGCTCTGTGGGAAAGATATTATAGATGATTTCCAACACCAAACTTCCCTCTGATGGCAGTGGTAAGAACTAATTTATGGGTACCGGGGCATGAGTTGTTGTTCACTGCTCTTATTCATGTGAATTCACTCAACCTAGTTTATTGCACGCCCATTATTTTTGATCAAATCTAAAGCGGCTGTCACACCTCGCCAGATTGGGGAAATGGAAAGAAACCGAACAAAGTCTGTTGATATCCGGCAAAGTCTGGTTTGTGTCCATTGCATATCCGTTGCATATCCATTGATATCCGGCCCGATCAGTTAAAAGTTTTGAACACTCACAAAACTTGGAACGGATGCCGCCGGATTGTCTTCTACGTTTCTTCTCCAGTTTGAGTCCGTTTAGTCCGATTATCATCTGTTGGCTATCCGTTCATGTCCGTTTCATGTCCGTTCATCCGGCGTCGTTTAACCCGATCAATCAATCAATCAATAGTTCCATCCTCTAGTCGAGGGTTGGATGCAATGGTTCTCCACTTGTCCCGATGTTGTGCTGTTCTGATAGACTGTGAATAATTCAAGCCTGTCCACTGTGAAATATTTGTAAACCATGATGTTCTTGGTCTCCCTCTCCCTCTGCTGCCATTCACCTTCCCTTCCAACAATGTACGGTATATTGAACTCTGACGAATGATGTGGCCAAAATAAATAAGTTTCTTTGTCTGTATAGTGGCAAACAAGCTTTTCTTATTTTTAATTTTTCTGAGAACTTCTTTGTTGGTGATCTTCTTTGTCCATGATATTTTCATCATCCTTCGATAAGTCCACATCTCAAATGCTGCTAAACGTTTGTACATTTTCTTAGAGATTGTCCATGTCTCTGCCCCATACATTAGAGTAGACTACACATAACCCGATATTGCAACATTTTGACACATTTTAATACATTTTGATACTATCACACCCCAACACCACCGGACTAGACAATTCTGTCCGTTGCTCAATCCGGCATAGTGTGACAGGCACTTAATATTAGAACATATGAAAGGACCTAATGCAGCCGACGCCAGGCATGCAAGTAATCCATTGGACCCACCCATCTCCCCGTGCCCACATAAGAGGTTAACTTCGTCTAACCGGTCATATTCAGGCGAGTGTTGTTTTTTTGTTTTATTTTTGTCTTGCCTATCATAGATAAGTCTGAATAGACTTGTTTTCACCTTTAGACTATTTTTCATAAAAAGCCCGAGCCTACACATTTACCGACCCAACAGATTTTTAACCTCCCACACCACATAGACATGGTATGAGAGCAACTGCCCTTTGATGACGCTGTGAGTTATACACAGCAGTGGAAATCCAAATTGGCAGAGGTGGGGGCATGGGGAATCGAACCACCGACCTTCAGATTAGGAGTCAGACATAGACAAAAAGTCAGACACACTAACCACTCCACCACAGAAAACACCACAAGGGAGTTAGTTACATCGCTACTTCAGCGCCCCGGCTTTTCTGACCTGTGCCACACACATATATACAAACATACACATATTACATCTTCAAAAGATAACCCTACATCCAGACCAATGTTGTCCTGACATAGCAGGTGTCTTGTCATCAGAAAGATAGTTTAAATGAAATAAAAACAAATTATACATTGAAACAATTGTTTTTCCAGAGAGGGCAGGTTTTCTCCGTCGACCATAGGGGTCGCTGCTAACAAGTACGCCCGCATTCAGGCAGCACAGGTTCTATACATCAGGCATAGCTCGTGGTACACACCGTCTGCGCAGATCCTGTCAGTACGCGTCCAGATGAGGGCTTACTACCTGCACACCACGCCAATGTAGCACACGATGCGGGTCTATTTATTATACGGACCGATGCATGTAGAGCCTGTACCTGTATAACCTACATTCGCAGGCTTCCCGTGCGGAAGGTCGGCAGTTCGAATCCATTCCCAGCCGAGTCAGACCGATGACTTATCAAATTGATACTTGTCACTACATAGCTTGGCCCTCGGCATTAAAGCTGCATAGTCCGATGAAAACATAGAATTTTCAAAACCAAAACAATTTGATTCTACATATCTAACTTAGATGCTGGTGCACTTATTAAACATTTGTCGTCACATATAAGGGGATACTGAGTCAATTACTAGAACCTGTTACTGCAGAAGCCTATGGTGATAGGGTTTTGGCAAGCTTGCCAACATTAATTTAGCATGTTTCCATTTCAAATATCTCAAAAGTTTGCGATTTAAAATAAAAGTTACTTCAAACTAAAGTAAGGTAGATTATAATGAACAACCTAATATGTTTAGCTCAGAAAATGAGAGAAACTCAAAACCATCGGACTATTCAACTTTAATAGGATAGGACAAGGACTGGTTAGCACAGTGTCAGGAGAATGTGACTGTGTGGGATATCATGTCATGGTGTCAGCGGCCTGATCTCCCGGTGGGGCAGCACTATAAAGTCACCATGAGTGCACACTGTTAATAAGTCGATACCCATCCTGATATAACGTTAGCTGTTGCTGGGACATAAAACAAGAAGCAAATAAAACCTCCGCCACCGCTTTCAATTTTAGTAGAGGATAGGTTGTACTACTACTAGTAGTTAGAGCGTCCGCTTCCCATTTGATGGGTTCCGGGGCCGATTCCCGACCGAGTCAAACCAAAGGGTTACACAATTGGCACTTGTCGCGAATTACCTTGACACTTGGAATTACCTGGACTGGTTATTTCAATGTCAGGATATTGTGACTGGGTAAGATATCATGCCACGGTGCTGTTGGCACAGTATCCTTGCCCTGTAGGCATGGTTATGGATATCCCAGTTGGGCAGCACTAGAATGCAATTGCTAGAAATCTATTCTCATGCTGATATGATTCCAGGTGTTGCTAGAACATAGATCTCCAATTAATCCTTAAATTTTATTACATATATATATGTTTATTATTTATTCGTCTGGTTAGTTGGCTATGCGACTGTGTCTATTTGTTTGTTTGTTTGTTTATTTCAGCTTCACGTCCTGGCAACAGATATTGTGATATCACTTATGAGGATGGACACCGACTTGTCATAGTGCACACTCATGGCAATTTTACAGTGCTGCGGCACTCTGAGACAAGGCCACCAACACCATGACACGATTTCCAACTCGGTCACATTATCCTGATACTGAGTTACTATCAGTCCTTGCTCTATCGTAGTAATGTCGAGTGCCAGGCTAGGTAGCAACTAGATAAAAGATTCACCCGGTACTTGTAGTACACGGGTGAATGACAACGTAGTGTAAATATGGGTGAAAATAGCTTTAGTATGGAACAGGAAGTAGAATGCCTGCCTCCAGTATCAAATGGGTACTTATATAGGCACAGAGTTGGTGAAATGTGAGAGAATGCAAAAAGACAAGATGGCGGCCATAGAACGCCGTCGATTTCACTTTTAAATCTTATTAAACAAGATATTTTATTATATTTTTCAACTCGAAGGCAGCGGGGAAATATGAAGACATAAATGTTGCTTCTTAGATTGTGAAATTAGGCTCTCATTTCATTAACCCGCTTTTTCGACCATTTTTTACATATGGCTGGTATTCACCTGTGTAGCGAGTACCGGGTGAATCCTTCATCTAGGTAGCAAGAAGCATCAATTTTGAAAGTCATTGGTTTGACTCGGTCGGGTTTCGAAATCCCGACCTTCCATATGAAAAGCCTGCGTTGTACCGATTCGGGCACCGCTCCCGGTCACTGGATTATGCAAATTATAACGATGGGATATTGACACCCAAATCGTGTAGCTTCTAAGCATGTTTATACACACTGCTTAGTTTGTTGGTTGGTAGGTTGCTGGAGTTTTACGTTCTGGCAACATCTAAGGTCATATCAAACACTGCTTAGTTGATCCTCCCGAGCTCCTGATAAGCGAGGGTTTGCCAAAGCTGGCCTCATTTGCATAAACGGGAAACAGTGATCGTCTGCCGATGAGACAATACTAGGCGAATGGTCACATGATCTTGTCAACATCCAGTAACATACAAACTCTCCCCCCGCCCCTCACACACACACACAGCCTGGTCTGTATAGACTACATCGCCATTCCAGCGGCGCGGTGCATTGTGGGATGCGTGGAAGGAAAAAAACCCGCGAGAAGCACATGGCTAATGCTAGTAATACACTGGGTGCAGCTATGAAATGTGCTAGTTTCAGCTCATCTCAGCTCTTGTTTGATACATAGAATACCAACTAAAAGTATATATATAATAAATTAAGATGCTAATCTTTTATCCAGCATTGCATTTACATCAATATAATCAGCACATCTTATGTCATGTGCATTTAGATTAAGACAAATCTGGACACTCACACTAGTGTTAGATACATAGCCAGAGTTAGTTTTACTTATTTTATTCATGTTTCTATTTACATCCTCTGGTCAATGACATATGTAGAGCTAGGAAATGAGTAGGGTTAATCAGACATTGGTTATATATTTCTCTAAAACAAGTTTTTGTTGACACATTTGGCATTTTAAAATTCAGAACAAAAATGAATAATGGTGATGTGGATATCAGCCTAAAGGTGACATTGTTTTGTATGTTTCTTAGCTCAAAATGTTTAACTATGGCTAGTTTTGTCTTAGATATATTCATCAGATCAATATATTGCATGTGTGCATACATGTTTATGCCAAATTGTTATGTATTTCTATTAATTTTGAATAAAAATCGAAGTTTTGCCCTTCGCGTATCAGCAAACTCAATGGCCATACACATTTGCTTTGCTGCCTACACCGTTTGCAGCGCATGCGCAGTTGGAACGGTGATCTCGTCTATTGACGCTGCACACACCTGGGTGACACACAAGCTTGTTTTTTTAAACGGCGCTTCTAGAGCACATTGATATTTCATATCATCGGCTATTGGATGTCAAACATATGGTCAATCTGACATATTTCTTTGGAGGAAACCGGCTTCCGCCACATAGGCTACTCCTTCTGATAAGCATCCTTTGATGAACCAGTTGTGGACCACTGGTTAGAATGGAAAATAACCCAAACTTCAAATGTATCCAGAGAAAAGGATCAATCTGATGACCTACAGCTTCACAGGTGGACATGCTACCGCCTGAGCTACGTCCGGTTCCCTGGGTGACCGACAAGAGTCACGTGTGGGTCAGAGGTCAAAGGTCATAGGTCAGGCTTCTCTAGAGTACTCGCCCGGGCTCTCAAGGGTGTGGGTAGCCGCTAAATGTGGAGGGGATGAAAGAATGTGGCGTGTTTATGTCGAGATGGGCATTTTCCGAGCCAGTATTACTGGGGCAGTGTGTCATTGGGGACATCGATCATTAATTGGTTTGGCTTTGGTTAAAATTGCATAGTCGGATCGTTTTGAGTTTCTGTCATTTTCTGAGATAAATATATTACTTTATTAAGGGGCTGTCACATTAGGGTTTTTTACGGGAGCGTACGGCGGTGTAAGCGCGGTACGTCATATATGTCGGTATACGCCGCCATATGCTACGCATAAGCTACGCATACGCGGTCATACACCGATCCTCCAACAAGCCTGTTTCCTTGCTCAAAATTTTCAGCGTATGGATCATACGCTGCTCATACGCTAGGCGTACACTATGCATACGCCGGCATAGGTTATGCATAGGTTAGGGGTACGTCGGCATAGGTTGGGCATACGCTGGATTGACACCCGATGGGTGTCTCTTGCATACCCCCAACGTTCTGTAAAAGTGGTGTCACACTATGGCGTATGGCGTTAGCGTATGGATTTTCGACCCATACGCCGTCATACGCTTCGCATACACTATGCATATGCTACACATACGCTAGCATATGCCGTCATACGCCGTCATATGCCCTCATACGCGCGTCCGTCCAAAAATCTTTTGAGCATGCTCAAAGATTTTCGGCGTATGGCGGCGTATGGCGGTGTATGGCTCATACGCTGCTCATACGCTCGACATACGCTATGCGTACGCCGACATAGGTTACACATAGGTTGGGTGTACGCTGAACTTGTCAATCACAACCGTCAAACCTCATCACAGTACGCCGTGCATAGGTCGGGATACGCTTTGAATACGCCGCCATAGGCTAGGGGTAGGTTAGGCATAGGTTAGGCATAGGTTAGGCATACGCTTCAGATGGCGCTGTTTGAATCAAATTGGACTAGTGCTGTCCAGCAGTGAAAACAAGTATTAACACACTTATCCGTTATGAGCAGGGTAAATAAATTCATCATGTTCATCATGTTTTTTTGTTTTTTTAAAGTTAGATTACCTCAGTATTCCATTCTGTGTGGTGAAAAATATTTAATAAGTGCATGGTATGTCTTCATCGGACTACGCAGCTTTAATTCATCCCACAATTCGAGGCGGGTGTTCACCCCTAATAAAAGGTTCACACTCTTAACAGGTACTGAATCGTGGGTACTTACTTATGACTTCCCCAATGGGATACAATGCACCAACCCATGGTCATTCACCTTGCGAACTAGCCCGTGCTTGTCCTATCCTAAGTTACCAATGCCCAGCATGAGGCAATGTAGCAACACACGCCACTATCTTAAGCTAAGATTCCCTATATGCGGTATGCGGTATGCAAATGCAAATGCAGCAAAAAATCGAAAAGCATGTAAAGGCATTGTAGTGCTTCCATAGGTCCAAATGCGAATGCGAAGGCGAATGCGAATGCGGCAAATGGATCGACCCATGGACCGATCGGTGCAAATGCGAATACGAATGCTGCTGCATTTGCCATAGAAAACAATAGTAACTTTGACTTTCCTTCACAAATTTGGAGCAAAAAACTCCAAAAATGGGATGGGTATTTTTTGTTGTTGTTGGTTTGTTTAGCAACCCCCCCAACACAAAAAGAAGACATCGACTATTGGAGGTCGACACGGGTATCTATGCCATATACCCCATTCGCATGCCGCATACCAGGTATATGGAATCTTAGCTTTAGTCTTTTAGTTTGACTCTGCCGAGGTTCGAAACCACGAGCTGCTGTATTGAAGGCGGATACTCTCATTGCTAGGCTATCCTATCGGATTAGAAACACCGAGTGGTGGAACTAGTTCAGAGTGGCATAGCGTCGCTGTTACTAATAGCTGATCTTGACGGGCAACTGATGCCAACCCAGTCTACTTTCTGTTTGTTTCTTGGGGTTTTACATCCTGACAACATTAAGGTCATATCAGGATGGGTACCGATGTGAACAGTGTGCACTCATGGCGACTTTATAGTGCGGCCCCACTTGAAGTTGTTGTTGAAGATTTATACTGCCTATCATGGATAAGTCTGAATAGGCTTGTTTTCACCATTAGACAGTTTGTCGATAGAAAGCCCGAGCCTACACTTTTACCGACCCAAGGGATTTTTAACCTCCCACACCACATAGACATGGTATGAGAGCAACTGGCCTTTGATGTCCCCAGCGGTGGAAATCCAAATTGGCAGAGCTGGGGGCACGGGGAATTGAACCACCGACCTTCAGGTTAGGAGTCCGACCTAGAAAAAAGTCAGACACTCTAACCACTCCGCCACAGAGACACCACAGGTCTGAAGTGGAGACCAGACCACGAGCACCATGACCCGATTTGCCACTCAGTCACATTATCCTGATACTGAGCTAACTGGTCCTCCTTGCCTTATCCCAGTGATACCGAGCGCCATGCTAGGTAGCGACAAGTTACAATTTTGTAAGTAATTGGATTGACTCGACTGGGAATCGAACTCCCTACCTTCGACACAGGAAGCCTGCGCTCTACAGATTCAGCCACCGCATTCAGTCGAACTCCCAGTCTACTGAGGGCCATGAACGTATGTATTGTGTCCATAGTTGACACTACAGAAGTATGTGTGCAATGTGTTGTAGACATGCCACGTTAGATAACTGATGTAATCCACGGATGCCTCCCACATTCCACAAGTGTACACCTGTTAACGCGCCGATGACTCAAATTCACTCAGATAAGCAGCGCCATCTTGTTCACACTGCGGTCACGTGGTCTCTCCCTCTGCCAACTGACCAGATTGGATGGCCAAATGCGTTGAGCGTCCACTTTCTGTGTTGGGAGATCGGGGGATCCGAACCCGGGGGTTTGTGGCTTCAAACCCTGGTCGAGTCAAACCAATTACTTAAAAATTGAGACTTGGTGCTTCCTAGCCAGGCGCTTTCCGTTATTAGGTTAGGGCAAGGACTGGTTGGCTCAGTGTCAGGATAATGTGACTGAGTGGGATATCAGGTCATGGTGCTGGCACCTGGTCTTCAAGGGGGACAGCACTATAAAGTCACCATGAGTGCACACTGTCACAAGTTGGTACCCGTGCTGATATCACCTCAGATGTTGCTAGGACGTAAAACAGCAACATACAAACAAACTCTGCCAACTAGGTTCGGCCGAACAGGGTTTAGTGAACAGACCCAAGGCTCGGGAGACAATGTCGGGCATCGTCTCCATGGTTAAAGTTGTACAGTTCGATGGTTTAGAGTTTCTGACATTTTCTGAGATAAATACATTAGGTTGATCGTTATTACGCACCTTACTTTAGCTTGAAGTCAATTTTATTTTAAATGGCTAAGTTTTGAGATATTTGAAGTACAAACATGCTAAATTAATTTTGGCAAGTGTGCCAAAATTCTTGACACCATAGCATTCTGCACTACGCATTCTATTCAACTTCAAGTGCTTCAGTATTCGCTTATGTCGCGACAAATGCTTAATATGTGCAGCAGTATCTCAGTTAGATATACAGAATTTAGATAATTGTTTTGGTTTTGAAATGTTGATGTATTTTTCATCGGACTATGCAGTTCTAAGGTCTTCAGTTTCTGTGCTTCTCCCAAGTATGTGGCTTATGGCACGGTTCGCTTGTTACAGGCTGGTGGCTGTCCGCCCACCGGAAACTTGGAAGTGTGCATAATAAATCACTGTGTGTAATAAAATTATATATATACATATATATACATATATATCCATGCATATACATATATAAGCCTGTCTCAAGAGGTGATAACTCTTCTCTTTTTTTTTTTGTCCATTGTAACGATTGACACAAAACAGCACAGAAACAGTTACACTGAAAACACAAGGACATTTGCTTCAAATCAATATCTATTCTATTAGGATTATGAAACACCATGTAAAAAACAAATCAGTTTATCCTGAGCAAATGCATAAGCAGATAGTATGTTGATCGTTACAATGGACAAAGTTTTGCCCCATATTGCTTAGCACCTTTTGAGACAGTCTCATATACACATATATATACACACATACATAGAGATATATATATATACAAAGATATAGCTACCCGTCCTGATATGACTGTAGTTGTTGCCGGGACGTAAAACTCCAACAACTAACCAACTATATACATATATACATACATAAACATATAAATAAATATATAACATACATATACAGGTATATATACATGACCGGATGCGTTGGTCGAATTGGTAGCGTGCAGGTTTCCCGTGCGGAAGGTTGGGAGTTCAAACTCAACTGAGTCAACCCAATGACTAAAATTGATACTTGTTGCTCGGCATTAATATGATAGGACAAGGAGTGGTTGGCTTAGTGTCAGGATAATGTGAGTGGGATATCAGGTCATGGTGCTGGTGGCCTAGTCGCCCAGTTTGGCAGCACTATAAAGGTGCAATGAGTGTGCACTGCCACGAGTCGGTACCCGTCCTGATATGACCTTAGATGTTGCCAGGAAGCAAAAGTCCAACAACCAACCAAACCTTCCACAGCATACACACATCTGTCTTCCTGCTATAGACTATATCCACAGATTTGAATGAACATGGCCCAACATTAGCTACAACCATAACCTGTGGTATCATATTGCAAAGGCGCAGACCAGTGGTTGGCCGACAACGGGCAGCTAGTTCTTGTACTAGCAGCCGCCCTGCTTGTTTGTTGGAGTTTTACGTCCTGGCAACATCTAAGGTCATATCAGGAGCCGCTCTGCTTGTGCGGTCTCTTGAGAAATCAGCCAGCTCTCACCTCACACCACGGGGTAGACCAGACGGTGCTAGGCTACAGGAGCATCCAACTGCGCATGCGTGATGAGCATTACAGCGGCTGCGCACTGACCGATCTCCAGGTTCAAGACAACTGGATAGCAATGTAGACGGGTCGCAAATAGGAACCCATAGGTCCACTGCGTGTGTTTGAGTGTGTGTTTGGGTGTGTGTTTGGGTGTGTGTTTGGGTGTGTGTTTGGGTGTGTGTTTGGGTGTGTGTTTGGGTGTGTGTTTGGGTGTGTGTTTGGGTGTGTGTTTGGGTGTGTGTTTGGGTGTGTGTTTGGGTGTGTGTTTGGGTGTGTGTTTGGGTGTGTGTTTGGGTGTGCATGTGAGCGAGAGAGAGAGGGGAGAATGAGGAAGAGTGGGGGAGAGTGAGAGAGATGGCAAGAGTGAGTGAATGAGTGTGTGAGCAAGTGTAAGAGGGAGAGTGAGGGAGACAGTGAGAGTGAGTGAGTAAGAGTGATTAAGGTGAGGGAGGGGGTGAGAGAGAGTGAGTGAGTGTGATGTGTTGAGTGAGGGAGGGTGAGGAGAGTGAGGGAGAGGAGGGGGTGGTGGATGAGAATAGTGTGAGTGAGGTGAAGGGAGAGTGAATGACAGTGAGAGGGGGGTAAGGTGAGGGGGGGTGAGGAGTGAGGGAGAGTGAGTGAATGAGAATGAGTGTGGTGAGTGTAAAGGGAGAGTGAAATAGCAGTGAGAGGGGGGTGTGGGTAAGGGTGAGGGTGAGAGGGAGGGTGAATGAGAATGAGTGTGAGTGAGTGTAAAGGGAGAGTGAAATAGACAGTGAGAGGGGGGTAGAGTGAGTAGGGTGAGTGGAGAGTGAGGGAGAGTGAGTGAATGGAGTGTGAGTGAGTGTAAAGGGAGAGTGAAATAGACAGTGAGAGGGGGGTAAGAGTGAGTAAGGGTGAGTGGAGAGTGAGGGAGAGTGAGTGAATGAGAATGAGTGTGAGTGAGTGTAAAAGGGAGAGTGAAATAGACAGTGAGAGGGGGGTAAGAGTGAGTAAGGGTGAGGGAGAGTGAGGGAGAGTGAGTGAATGAGAATGAGTGTGAGTGAGTGTAAAAGGGAGAGTGAAATAGACAGTGAGAGGGGGGTAGGAGTGAGTAAGGGTGAGTGGATAGTGAGTGAATGAGAATGAGTGTGAGTGAGTGTAAAGGGGAGAGTGAAATAGACAGTGAGAGGGGGGTAAAAGTGAGTAAGGGTGAGTGAGTGAGGGAGAGGGTGAGAGTGAGTGGATGAGTGAGTGTAAGATGGAGAGTGAAGGAGACAGTGAAAGTGAGCGAGAGTGGGTAAGAGTGAGGGAGAGGGAGAGGGTGAGGGAGAGGGAGAGGGAGAGTGTGGAAGACTGAGAGTGAACAAATAAGAGTAAGAGTGAGCAAGAGTTGGGGAGATGTCTCTTGTTTTATGACCTAGCAAAATCTAAGGTCATATCAGGATGGGCACTGACTTGTGATAGTGCGCACTAATGGTGAATTTATAATACTGTCCCACTAGGAGACCAAGCTGCCAGCACCATGATCCGATATCCAACACAGCCACATTATCCGGATACTGTGCTAACCAGTCCTTAGTAGTATGTATGTGTTCTTTCTGACCCCTTATGCCAGGTACACACCTACCGTTCATCCGCACCCACCTACCGTTTACGATCTAAAACTGCCCGTTTCGCACACAAAAGTCGTTAGGTGTGTGATACCCTAGCACATCTACCGATTGCGATTCGCGACCTAAAACTCAGTTTCAGGGCTAAAACTGCTTGTTTGCGAATACGATTCGCGATTCGAAAAATGAATCGGCCCGTTCTCAGTCATAAGGTCGTCGCGAGTTTTAGTGCGCGAATCTTAAATGGTAGGTGTGTACTTGGCATTACACACTACTGTCCTTGTCCTATCCTAGTAATGCTGAGAGTGCCAGGTGTACCGGCCATAAGACAGGAATAACCTGCATGGAATATGGCATGCTGCACACGCCACTGTACCTCACTTTAAGACATGGCTTTGCAGACTAGTATTGTTGTCGATAGTGGCTGTGTAGCAGTGTTAATTTAAATTGTAGATCAGCTTGTTTACTTGGCTTCCTCACGTGAATGAACACAGTCAGTTAATTCCCCTTTGCCCTCTCCATCACAATGAGCCAACAGTGGGCACCCGATCAAAGGCACCATTATTTGGACAGATAGCCTCTTTTTGAAGAAAACTACCTTTATTTGGACAGATAGCCTCTTTTTGAAGAAAACCTGTGTGTTTGGGAAAAAAACCTACAAAGCTATATTTTATTCACTAAGTGTGACACCGCTCAGGGATATTAATTAAATAGTACTTTTAACACGTAATAAATATTTTCCTGGCTAATCTTTAACCAAACATAAAACAGATTGGTTTAGCTGGTTACACATAGCATAACCCTTGACCCTTAATTGGCAACTGGACATTATCCTATTATATTATTATATTATTATATTAAACCCATCGCTAACCAGCTCATGATGTGTACCAGCCATACGACAGGAAAAAGCAGCATAATACAGCATGCTGCACACTCCACTGTATCTCACTTTAAGATACAGCATTTTTTTTTTTACTAAATATATTTTATTCAGCGAATAATGTCTTTTGTCAGCGCCAGACCACTGCACTGGTCTTCCGGCCGTTCAGTACAATTTGTTGGTACATAAATGACAATATCAGTTGCAATAATAACTACATGAAAATCCTGTTCGATAATAGAAGCATAATATAAATGAACTATTAGTTGTAATAGTAACTGCATATAATTCCAGTTCAACATATGTATTATGCACTTGGTGAGTATGCATCACATGGTATTGCATGATTCTAGAATTGTCTTTAAACACTTCTTTCTTCCTTTGTCTTTCTCTCTTCTTTTTTCAAAAAGATATAACACATCTCCAATACACATATATATATTATATTGTAAATATGCAAATCACTGGATCCAGTCACCAATACCAGATGCGAGAAACATGCCCATTGTTAGATCCCATCACAAGTGTTTTGTATTGCGTGGCCTAATGATGGGATCGGAATTCTGAAATTGCAGTGGGGACTTACATCAGACAGGTTTTATGTCAATTTCAAGGAAAATGTTAGGTAATAGGTTTTGAAAGAAGGTGTAGAAGGGTGGGGTAGGGGATCAGCGTGCAGGGCTGGGAGTTTATTCCATAATGTGCCACCTCTGTAAATCGGTGCTTTATTCAGCTTGTTTGTTAGTGGCTTGGGTATTTTTAGAAGTGTAGCATCGCTCTGTCTGGTTACTCTGTTTGTATGGTCAACATATTGTTCATCATTGGATCTTTTATACATGAGAATGAGGAGATATGTGTCCCTCCTTTGGCTAAGGTAGCTGACTTGTGCTTAAGCATGCATTTCCTTTACACACAGGCTTTTTCCTCTGTAGACAATTCTAAGTGCCCTGTTTTGAATCCTCTGTAATTTGTTTTCTTGTTGTTTTGTCAGCAATCCATATATTAAATAATTGTAGTCAATTATTGGAAGAATAGTGGCTTTATATAGTAACAGGGCTGTATTCTCGCTCATGTGGTACCTAATTATTCTGAACGTTGTCATTTTTATGGCTATCATTTGATTAAGTCTTGAGAGTTGTCGATTACCATTTAGTGTGGAATCTGTGTGGCCCCTAAATATCTGTATGATTCTACCTCATTCAATACTGCATCACCCAAATGTAAATTGATAGGTTGTGCTCTGGATTTATTTACTTTTGTTGCAAAAATTATGTATTCAGATTTCTTTGCATTAATTGTCAGTTTATTTTCCTTACACCACATGTTAACCTTAGCTAGTACATCCTCAACTACCTCTGCTGTAGATTCAATGCTTGGGTTATGGACTGTGAGGGCCACACGCATGAATAGAACACAAAATAGGCAATTAGTTAGCAACTCAAATCATTGACTCGGACATATAATAATAACATACAGGGTGTATTGAATAGTGGTGGCGGTGGTGGTGGTGGTGGTTGTGGTGGTGATAATGGGCATGCTGGTGGTGTTAGTGTTGGTGGTGGTAGTGGTTATGGTAGTGGTGGTGGTAGTGGTGGTGGTGGTGGTGGTGGAGGAAGAGGAGGATGAGGTGGGGAGGTGGAGGTGGAGAGGTGGAGGTGATGGAGGTGGTGGTGGTGGTGGTGGTGGTGGTGGTGGTGGTGGTGGAGGTGGTGGAGTTGGGTGGTGGTGTTGGTGGTAGTGGTATTTGAGGTAGTGATATTTGAGGTAGTGGTTTTAGTTGAGCTGGTGGTTTACATGGCGGTGGTGATTGTGATGGTTTTAGTGGTAGTGGTGGTTGTAGCGGTTGTAGTGGTGGTGGTTGTAGTGGTGGTGGTAGTGGTTGAAGTGGTGGTGATGGTGGTGGTGATTGCAGTTATGGTGGTGGTGGTTGTATTGGAGGTAGTGGTTTTTGTTGTTGTGGTGGTGGTGGTGGTGGTGGTGGTGGTGGTGATGGTTGTGGCGGTGGTGGTGGTGATTTGCGGTAGTGGTGGAGGTGGTTGTGGAGGTAGTTAGTAGTAATAATAGTAACAGTTAAGGCATAATGAAAGTAGTGGTGTTTATAATCAAACAAACCATCGCTGAATCCACCAACACCCGTTTCCTTGACCACGGTAATTAGTGTTCATGGCGGAGAGTGTGACCCCGTGACCTGTGCATTTATCTCTGCAGCACCTCTGTCACACACTTAATGCTGGAGAGTATGACACATGACCTGTGTGTCTATCTCTCTGCACCACCTCTCTCACACACTTAATACCGGAGAGTATGACCCCATGACCTGTGCATCTATCTCTCTGCACCACCTCTCTCACACACAGAATACCGGAGAGTATGACACATAACCTGTGCATTTATCTCTGTGCACCACCTCTCTCACACACTTAATACCGGAGAGCATAACCCCGTGACCTGTGCATCTATCTCTCTGCACCACCTCTCTCACACACTTAATACCGGAGAGTATGACACATAACCTGTGCATTTATCTCTGTGCACCACCTCTCTCACACACTTAATACCGGAGAGTATGACCCCATGACCTGTGCATCTATCTCTCTGCACCACCTCTCTCACACACTTAATACCGGAGAGTATGACACATAACCTGTGCATTTATCTGTGCACCACCTCTCTTACACACTTAATACCAGAGAGTATGACACATAACCTGTGCATTTATCTGTCTGCACCACCTCTCTCACACACTTAATACCAGAGAGTATGACACATGACCTGTTCATCTATCTCTGCACCACCTCTCTCACACAGTTAATACCCGAGAGTATGACACATGACCTGTTCATCTATCTCTGCACCACCTCTCTCACACAGTTAATACCGGAGAGTATGACACATGACCTGTGCATTTATCTGTCTGCACCACCTCTCTCACACACTTAATACCGGAGAGTATGTCACATGACCTGTTCATCTATCTCTGCACCACCTCTCTCACACACTTAATACCGGAGAGTATGAGACATGACCTGTGCATTTATCTCTCTGCACCACCTCTCTCACACACTTAATACCGGAGAGTATGACCCCGTGACCTGTGCATTTATCTCTCTGCACCACCTCTCTCACACACTTAATACCGGAGAGTATGACACATTACCTGTGCATTTATCTCTCTGCACCACCTCTCTCATACACTTAATACCAGAGAGCATGACCCCGTGACCTGTGCATTTATCTCTCTGCACCACCTCTCTCACACACTTAATACCGGAGAGTATGAGACATGACCTGTGCATTTATCTCTCTGCACCACCTCTCTCACACACTTAATGCTGGAGAGTATGACCCTGTGACATGTGCATGTATCTCTCTGCACCACCTCTCTCACACACTTAATGCTAGAGTATGAGACATGTCCTGTGCATCTATCTCTCTGCACCACCTCTCTCACACACTTAATGCCGGAGAGTATGACACATAACCTGTGCATCTATCTCTCTGCACCACCTCTCTCACACACTTAATGCCGGAGAGTATGACACATAACCTGTGCAGCTATCTCTCTGCACCACCTCTCTCACACACAGAATACTGCGCCACTAAACCAGGTTGCAGTGCCTTATATCTAACATCGCCGTCGTAGAACTAGACACGGAGTTTTACCAACTCCGATTGACCCTCGGCCTTGGCCTTGAGATCATCAGACAGTATTTGGGTCACTCTCAGAAAACTGTTTACCACATATTTGGTTTCCATGTCATACTGGTTTTTGGGATGTTTTTTGTTGGTACAGTAGTTGATTAAGCAGGGCATTGTTAATGATTAAGCCTTTTTGGGGAGAGACCACATATTTGGTTTCCATGTTACACTGGTTTTTTTTGTTGGTAGAGTAGTTGATTAAGCAGGGCATTGTTAATGATTAAGTCTTTTTTCCGGAGAGACGACATATTTGGTTTCCATGTTACATTGTTAATGATTAAGCCTTTCTTGGGTGGACAGCATATTTGGTTTCCATGTTACATTGTTAATGATTAAGCCTTTTCTTTGGGGGACAGCATATTTGGTTTCCATATTACATTGTTAATGATTAAGCCTTTTCTTGGGGGGACAGCATATTTAGTTTCCATGTTACATTGTTAATCGTTAAGCCTTTTTGCGGGGGACCACATATCCGGTTTCCATGTTACAATGTTAATGATTAAGCCTTTTTGGGGACAACATATTTGGTTTCCATGTTACATTGTTAATGATTCAGCCTTTTCTTGGGAGGACCACCTATTTGGTTTCCACATTAGATGTTAATGATTAAGCCTTTTCTTGGGCAACCACATATTTGGTTTCCATGTTACATTGTTAATGATTAAGCTTTTTCTTGGGGGGAGCATATATTTGGTTTCCACATTACATTGTTAATGATTAAGCCTTTTTTTTAGGGGGGGTGGGGGTGGGAACAACTCAAATACGTATTGTCGCCTCTGTGTACTAAGTATGTTAGCAATACTACACATATTCAATCCATCCCAGAAAATGTATCCAGAATATGCTTATATGGTTTTATGTGCAAGTGAAAATGTAAAAATTTGAATTTTGACACACTACCACATATAAACAAACTTTTTTTCTCATAAGAGATAATCTTTTTGTTGCTTAAGAGTAATCAATCAAATCTTACTTGAATTTGTTGTGTGTGTGTGTGTTAAAATGATGCTATGAACGTGTGATAAAAGGATGTTATGGTTGGATGTTACATGGTTAATTTTAACGCCTTTCTCAATTTGCATAAGATCAAAATCAAACAGTGAAGAATAAAAAATATAAACTCTCACATATGCCCAACATAATTACAAACCTTCATATGAACATAGATTCTATTATTTGGAATGTTTTCTGCTATTATTTGGAATGCTTTATGATATTATTTGGATGTTTGCTGCTGTTATTTGGAATGTTTTCCCCTTTAGTGTCCATGTCACAAAAGTGGTGCACAGTTTCTGAGAACCATCCATTTGCATAAAGTGCTTAACGTTTTTCAGGCCGTGCAGCCCTCCTCTTACAACGGGATTTAATTTCAGAGTCTTCAATGTGAATTTCCACGAAACCGCCTCTCTGATGATGCCGCCGATTGTGTTAGAGATGAAGGAACAAAGGCTGTTTTAGAGGTTTATAATTACAGTCCATTATACCAATGGCTGGTTTAATTAGGTTTATTATGAAGCCTATATCGTACATGTCATCTTCAGTGTATAATGATCTTTTAATATAGCTATTTTTCATATGTGAGGTGAGCAAGGACAATTTCGCGCGATGACCTGCATGTGGTGGTTGTTTGGTTGGTTGTTGGAGTTTTACATCCTGGGAACATCTAAGGTCATACCGTCTTGATATGACCGTGGATGTTGCTATGACGTAAAACAATAACACACAGACAAATCGAAGGTCATATCAGGACGGGTACCGACTTGTGACAGTGCGCACTCATGGCGTCTTTATAGTGCTGCCCCACTGGGGAATCTGATTTGCTCAGTGCCAGGATAGTGTGACTGAGTGGGATATCAGGTCATGGTGCTCATAACCCGCTCTCACAGTGTGACAGTACTATAAAGTCGTGATGAGTGCGAAATAGCACAAGTCGGTCCACTTCAAGATATGACCGCCGATGTGTCTAGAGCGCAAAAAAAACAGCAAACATGCCAACCCTAGGTGCTATGTAAATAGTCTATACACTGCCTAGAATTAGGCTGAGCATGAATATCTGATACTCCATAGATGGTAAGATTGATTGCTACAGGGGACATTGCAACATGCTGAAGGTTATTTCAGATCAGATTTGTTTGAATTAATACAAAATATGTAACAAATATATATATATAAAGAAATAATTGTTTTCTTTTTTATCATCGATGTATCGAGTCAACTCTAGAAAAGGCAAATAAACTGTTATGCCTAAGGGCCTCAGTCACATGATGGCTTGCAACCACTTTGTGACTGCTGTGCGACCACTTAGCAACTAAAAGCCGGCAAACTCCTTGCGACCAAAGCAAAATGAAGACAGGAAAAACAATGGTCGGTGATCGGTCGGCAATCGGTCGGTGACTTCCGGGCGATTACCTTGTTGCAAAGAGGCTACACATGCTGCACCAAAAACTCCTTGTGACCAAAATGGTCGAAAGCAGGTCACCGACCACTTTCAGCACTTGCAACTGGTCACTGAAGACCAGTTAGTGACCAGTCAGCCTTTTAGTCACAAAGTGGGTGCCAGTGGTTGCAAGCCATAGTGTGAATGGGGCTTAACAAATTGGAGGTACTGACTGCCACATTTTGAACTGTATTTTAAAGGCCAAGGTTAGACAGCTGGTACTGTTATAAATCAATTAATCAATGTATAAACACAAAGTACAACCTCTCTACCTGACCACCTCCACAGATCGACCCCTCCCCTATATCGATCGCTTTATTTGGGTCCCAAACAATCGCTCATACAATAGCATTGTAACGAAATGAAAAAGTCCCTAAACCAACCAGCTCCCTAAATGGACCATTTAAAGTTGGTCCCATGGTCGGTCGATTTATACTTATACAGGTTTTACTGTATTATAACGTATTTGCATATATAGGTTATGGCAAGAGTCGGGGGGGGGGGCCCTGAGGCTAGGTACGACTGTACAACGGAACGGCGTAGTACTGCAGGCCTACTTAAAATATGGTTTCTGACCACGCCCACCCTGATTTAATAAAGAAAGATAATATAATATATATATATTAATAATATATATATATATAATATATATATATATATATATATAGCTCTATATCATGTCCACCCTGATCTATAAGCAAATATTAATCAAATGGGATCATGTGCCACGCCTCCCTGCCTCCACTGCTGACGTTCGTATGCTGTGCCAAAGACCCTATAATACTAAGACGGCTCACTCCTTATCTCTCCCATGGTAATGTAAATTTCGCAGTGCCACCTTGTGGTGGGTTTGATCAGCCCGGCTGCTGGTTGGTGTTTCACATGTAAACACATACATTATATTATACATGAGATAAGTAAATATGAATACACATCAATATGAAATTGTTATGAACAAATACACATCATCATCAGCATCACACATCTTTCACATTCATATATACATTTATACATATAATATAGCAACTGTTTAACCAAGAGAACAGCCAGCACACCAAGTGGTGGGTTTGATCATTTTGATTAGACAGTACAGGCTGAGTGAGCCGTCTTAGTATTATAGGGTCTTTGGCTGTACACGCGCAACACTGGTGTTACCGTACCACGGCCTTACATTGTATTGCCACGGTCACATACACGTTAAGGCCATGTCACATTACGATGCATTTCGCAAGCGTGTGGCCGACGCGTAAAATCACTGTTTTAGATTTCAAACTTTTCGGCGTGGGGGGCAAAGTTGGATGTATACATACCGTATATATAGCATATGGCCAAAGTATGACCAACGTATGGCTAACGTGCCTCCCAGCGAAAAAAGCCTGAATTATGCTCACGGTACGTTCACATAACGCTGGTGAACGTTATATATGTTATTCGACAACCAGAACTACGCCTCATAGGTCAACACACCATGGAGAAACGCAAAACGTACGTTAGACATAGGTTAGACTACATTATCCATACATTGTCTGTACATGGACTGTACATTTCCACTGCTTTTAACGTAGGTCAACGTAGTGAACAACTTACGTCTAACATACGTCTAACGTACATCGACGTATGCCTAACGAATACATAATGTACGGCCGAGGTAACACCCATACGTTGTCATACGTCAAAAGTTTTGTACATGCACAAAACTATCGAAACCCCCTAACGAGCATTGACGTACAGCGACGTACTCATAACGAACGCGTAACATATTATGACATATCCCGACGTAGCGGCCCAAAATCACAAAGTCGGTGTACGTTTGCACGATGCGTCATAATGTGACAGCCCCATTAGTGTACTTAGTTGAACGTAGGTGAACATAGTGGAGGCTAAAGTGGGTCAAACGTGGTGTAAGTTCTTTAAACTACATTGAAATACATTAAGGTACGGCAGGTTTTGGTACAGATAAATAGGTTACTGTAAGGATAAATACGTTATGGTACGGATGCCAGTATGTTCAACTACATTCAACTACGTCAGCATCCACTACATTCACCTACATCCACTAACGGCTATGTGACCAGTGCTTCGTCCAAGTACGCTAGAGTACGCTAGAGCATGCTAGAGTACATTAGCATCATGGATGCAAATTCAGCCTCTAACGTAGCACTCTTTTGAACATGTCTAAAAATTTAATCGGACATCACGGCTCACCCACATTATTACCAAGTTAACATCACAGACAAGTACGGATGCCGGTATGTTCAACTACGTTCAACTGTGTCCACTAACGTGTATGTGACCGGGGCATAAGAACTGGGTAGTTACTTACTCAGCATAGCCCTGAGGCTCTGCTCTGTATACCAGGAACAAAACTCAATATTGACAATGGCCGCCGTTGGTTAGACACAGTCGCAAAGCCTAGCTACCCGGTAAACACGGTATAATATACGGTACGCATTGGGCATGGCGGCACAAGCAGCCACGGGTTGTGGTTGGTTGGTTGTTGGAGCCTTACCTCCTGTCAACATCTGAGGTCATATCAGGACGGGTACTGCCTTGCGACAGTGCACACTCATGGCGACTTTATAGTGCTGCCCCACTGGGAAATCAGGCCACTGGCACCGATATCCCACTCAGTCACATTATCCTGAAATTGAGTTAACCAGTCCTTGACATATCCTATTAATGCAGAGTGCCAGGCTAGGAAGCGACAAGTATCAATTTTAAAACCATTCATTTGACTCAACCGGGAACTGAACTCCCGACCTTCCGCACGCGAGGCCCGCGCTCTACCGATTAGGCCACCACGCCCGGCGACCTAGGTTGTAGTAAGTTAAAGGGCTGTCACATGACGACGTAAGAGCCAACGTAAGCCTGGCGCAGGTGACTTTTTGTCATTACGATGAGGTACGTTGGATTAGGTTATGATGACGTTAGACTGACGTCAAGCTACGTCACGTTACGTCGTGTTACGTCGGCGCGCGTCAAGGTTTTCAACATGTCCAAAACTTTCGACGTAGCTCAACGTGATGCTCTCACGTTCGGGTGACGTCACACTGACATTATGCCGACGTTAGGCGTGCGGGTGGGCTGCGTCGGCTACGTTAGATCAACGTTGTGTTACGTCATAATGACGCACAGGGAGGAGGACATTGCGGCTCACTCGGGCGACATTGGACTGACACCAGCCTCTCGGTTGGTCGACGTCGACTCACATCGTGACAACGTTAAGCGACGCTAAGCGGCCGCTACTGTCACGTCGCGCGCTGGGGTTTCGCAAGCCTCACGTTTACATAATAAATAATTCCTTTGACCTCTCTCATTGGCACGACGCTTTACCGACATTACGCTCACGTCAAACTATGCGCATTGACGTCACGAATTTGCATATTACCCCGAGAAGTTTGACGTGTAGAATTTATTTTCATGTTGTCCCTATGCTGATGTCGTTACGGTGTAGTGTGACAGGGCCTTAAGGTTGGTTGTTGGAGTTTTACATCCTGGCAACATCTAAGGTCATATTAGGACGAGGTATGTAATGTCATCTCCTGGTTATTCACTTATGCGTTATGAGTGTCATCAGCTTGATAAAAGCTGCATAGTCCGATGAAGCATCACATTTTCAAAACAGAAACACTCACCTAGATTTGATACTACATATCTAACTTAGCTACAGATGCACTTATTAATTATTATTAACCATTTGATGCCACATAGAAGGGCAGGCTGAGTCAATTTGAAAGAACCTGTTACTGCGTAAGCCTATGGTGTCAGAGTTTGGTGCGCTTGCCGAAATTAATTTAGCATGTTAGTAATTGTTAGCACTTCAAATATCTCAATGGTTAGCCATCTAAAATAAAAGTTACTTCAAACTAACGTAAGATAGATTATAACAATCACTTCACTATATTTATCTCATAAAAATGACAGAATCTCAAAACCATCGACTAGGTAACCTTAATGACGATCTAAAGGGCCCAATGCCCACCATACACTTTCCCTTTATTGGCTGTTAATCGGTGTCTGAACGGCCTAAATCCCTGTTTTACGTCCTAGCAACATCTAAGGTCATATCAGGATAGGTATAAAGTTGTGACAGGGTACACTCATGGTGACTTTATAGTGCTGCCCCACTGGAAGACCAGGCTGCCAGCACCATGAACCAATATCCCACACAGTCACATTATCCTGAAACTGTGCTAACCAGTCCTTGTCCTATCCTATTAATCCCAAGCACCAGGCTAGGTAGCGACATATATCAATTATATAAGTCATTGCACTTTGACTCGACTGGGATTCAAACTCCATGGGAAGCCTGCGTCTACCGATTTAGGCACCGGTGTCACCTTGTAAGTTGCACAGTGCACTTTATAGTTTGTGACACTACATACAGATTCTAGTTGTAAGACAAACCGGTGCTCTGCCTACCATAGCAGCAACGCGTGTGTACAGCTGTACACATTAAGTTTGACGGTAGATGATAACTCAGTGGGCCACCACACCAGGACTAGTTGGCAATGTCAGAACCCCTCAACATTATCAGTGAGACAGATTCAAGATGTACATAATAAAGTTCTCCAGCTGCAAAAGCCCAACCAGCCATTCACGTTTGGATCCTTACACATAGCTGTATGAGCTGCAGATGCTAACTGATGAGTTTCTCCGCTTGGACTATCAATCTAACAACCAGTCCTGCACAAATTTAAACTACCTGCCCTACACCCATCTCCGTCCACTGTAGTGAGTTGCATCCACCTACCAGGTAAAAATGTCGCCTACATAGGTATATGTGGGTAAGTGGTTTGCATCAGAGTCTAGCTAATCTAAGGTTAGGGTGCGCACCCCAGGAGGGCTGTTTGTTTGTTGTTGTTTTATATCCTAGCAACATGGAAGGTCATATCAGGATGAGTACCAACTTGTGACAGTACCCACTCTCATGGCGACTTAATAGTGCTGACCCATTTGAAAACCAGGCTGCTGGCACCATGAACCAATATCACACACAGTTACATTATCCTGATACTGTGCTAACCAGTCCATGTCCTATCCTATTAATGCTAAGCGCCAGGCTAGGTAGCTACAATTATCAATTGTAGAAGTCATTTCACTTTGACTCGACTGGGATTCAAACTCCACAGGAAGCCTGCGTTCTACCGATTCGGGCACCGCGTCCAGTGTCACCTTGTAAGTTGCACAGTGCACTTTATAGTTTGCGACACTACATACAGACTAGTTGTAAGACAAACCGGTGCTCTGCCTACCATAGCACCAACACAGCACATGTATACAGTTCTACACATTAACTTTGATGGTGGATGATAACCCATGACTAGTTGGGAATGTCAGAACCTCTCACCATCATCATCATCAGCGAGACAGATTCAAGATGTACATAAACTTCTCCAGCTGCAAAAGCCCAACCAGCCATTCACGTTTGGATCCTTACACATAGCTGTATGAGCTGCAGATGCTAACTGATGAGTTTCTCCGCTTGGACTATCAATCTAGCAACCAGTCCTGCACAAATTTAAACTACCTGCCCTACACCCATCTCCGTCCACTGTAGTGAGTTGCATCCACCTCCCAGGTAAAAATGTTGCCTACATAGGTATGTGTGGGTAAGTGGTTTGCATCAGAGTCTAGCTAATCTAAGGTTAGGGTGCGCACCCCAGGAGGGCTGTTTGTTTGTTGTTGTTTTACATCCTAGCAACATGGAGGGTCATATCAGGATGAGTACCAACTTGTGACAGTACCCACTCTCATGGCGACTTAATAGTGCTGACCCATTTGAAGACCAGGCTGCCGGCACCATGAACCAATATCACACAGTTACATTATCCTGATACTGTGCTAACCAGTCCATGTCCTATCCTATTAATGCTAAGCGCCAGGCTAGGTAGCTACAATTATCAATTATAGAAGTCATTTCACTTTGACTCGACTGGGATTCAAACTCCACAGGAAGCCTGCATTCTACCGATTTGGGCACCGAGTCTAGTGTCACCTTGTAAGTTGCACAGTGCACTTTATAGTTTGCGACACTACATACAGACTAGTTGTAAGACAAACCGGAGCTCTGCCTACCATAGCACCAACACAGCGCATGTATACAGTTCTACACATTAACTTTGATGGTGGATGATAACCCAGGACTAGTTGGCAATGTAAGAACCCCTCAACATCATCAGCGAGACAGATTCAAGATGTACATAATAAACTTCTCCAGCTGCAAAATCCCAGTGAGGCATTCACGTTTGGATCCCTACACATAGAAGTATGAGCTGCAGACGCAACCGATGAGTTTCTCCGCTTGGACTATCAATCTAGCAACCAGTCCTCTACAAATTTAAACTACCTGCCCTACACCCATCTCCGTCAACTGTACTGAGTTGCATCCACCTCCCCAGGTAAAAATGTCACCTACGTAGGTACGTGTGGGTAAGTGGCTTGCATCAGGGAGTCTGGGTAATCTACTCGTTAGGATGCGCACTGGAGAATAGCAGAAATGTCGGTTCTACTCAGGGAGGCTAGCTAATATTATGGTCAGGATGCGCATCCCAGAATGGCAGAAATGTGGGTTCTACTCCCACTCTAGACGCGATGTTTCTTTTCGTTACAACACCTTTCATGACAATTAGGGTTCTGTACATGTATGCAGAGTGATGTATGGTGTTAAACCTGCCCCGTTTATGTTATAGAAGTTGGTTGTTTGTTTGTTGTAGTTTTACATCCTGGCAACATCTAAGGTCATATCAGGACGGGTACTGACTTATGACAGTACCCACTCTCAAGGCGACTTCATAGTGATGCCCCACTGGCAGACCATGCCGCCGGCACCATGAACCAATATCCCACATAGTCACATTATCCTGATACTGTACTAAACAGTCTTTGTCCTATTCTATTAATTGCCAAGGGCGAGGCTAAGTAGCGGCAAGTATCAATTTTATAAGTCATTTGCTTGACTCAGCTGGGATTCGAACCCCTAACCTTCCGCACGGGAAGCCTGCGCTCTACCAGTTCGACCACTGCATCCGGTGTCACCTTGCAAGTTGCATAGTGCGCTTTAGAGTTTGTGACACTAAATACAGACTCTAATTGTAAGGCACGGTGCGGGTATGTTGGGGGCACATCTCAGGGGGGCCAAATGCAGAGAGTGGCCAAATATCCTGCAGCCCTATTAGCCGGACTGCTATTTTTGCCTTTGGTATTCCCGGGGATCCGCAACCGAATCCGCTCCGATTTCCCATGGCGCCGTGAGAGCCTGTCTATGATCTACTCCCTGACTGTCTATGATTAATCTTCATCGCCTACCTCCCATCTTCGAACCAAAAACTGTAGGCGGGGGCCAGATGTTACAAGATACGCAAAGGGGGGGGGGGGGGGGTGACAGTCTACACAAATAATATACACACATACACAAAAACAGGCTTTCACCGAGAAGGCATTTCCCCCCTTATATATGTATAATAGATTGTTTGTTGTTTTACGTCCTAGCAACCTCAAAGGTCATATCAGGAAGAGGTACCCGACTTGTGACAGTGCACACTCATGGCGACTTTATAGCATTGTCCCACTGGGGAGACCAGACAGCCGGCACCATCACCTAATATCCCAGTCAGATTACCCTGATACTGTGCTAACCAGTCATTGTCATATCCTATTAATGCCGAGCACCAGGCATGGTAGCGACAAGTATTAAATCTATAACTCATCAGTTTGACTCAGCTGGGATTCAAACTCCCAACTTTCTTCATGGGAAGCCTGCGCTGTACCGATTCAGTCACGGCGTCCAGTTATATACCTCCCTCTGTCCCCCACCCTGCCTCCCCTCTGTCCCCCACCCTGCCTCCCCTCTGTCCCCCACCATGCCTCCCCTCTGTCCCCCTCCCTCCCCTCTGTCCCCCTCTATCCCCCACCCTCCCTCCACTCTGTCCACCACCCTCCCACCGTCCCTCCACTCTGTCCCCACCCTCCCTCCCCTCTGCTCCCACCCTCCCTCCCCTCTTCCCCCCTGCCCCTGTCCCCCCCCTCCCTCTGTCCCCCACCCCCCTCCCCGCCCCCCCCTCCCCCCTTCCACTTCTCTGTCCCAACCCTTCCACTCTGTCCCCCACCCTCCCACGGTCCCTCCCTCTGCCCCCACCCTCCCTCCCCTCTGTCCCCCACCCTCCCACGGTCCCCCCCCCCCTCTGTCCCCGCCCTCCCACGGTCCCTCCCCTCTGTCCCCCCCTCCCCCCTCCTTGTGACCCGCCCTCCCCTCTGTCCCCCACACACCCACGGTCCCTCCCCCACCAGTCGGTAGGTCCCCTGGAGCCCACTGACCACAGGCTAATACAATATGTACTTTCCACGCTACTGCTTGTGGTAGAATACACGCCTGGCTTGACTCTGCTCCAAGATAAACAATGTGTTGCGAAGTATAATACCAACGGCATAATGCTGAACACATATATATATATATACTAATAGACAGTGGCCTTTGGTTGGATAGATACTGTCATGCCAGCGATGAATATTTAAAGTTAACCAGGTACATATAACTTTATACATTTATATAACAATACCAAGCTTTGGCTTCGACTTTGACTTGGCTTTGGCAAAAACGTGGGTGCATTATGAATGTAATATCTACAATGTATGTGGACACTTTGATTATTGTTTTTTATGTATATACGGTATAACCCCGTTGAACCAAGTTAGGTTACACCAAATGATCGGTTAATCCAAACTTTTTTTGGCGGCCCGGCAAAATACTACCATTTATCCAATAAAAAAGTTGGTGGGGTATCAGATAACCTTACAACCACATGAAAGTTTGGTTTAACAGTACCAGAAGTGGCCTGGGGTCCAACAATTTTGTTTGGATTAACCGATAATTTGGATTAACCTACTTTGGTTTAACCAACTTTTTGTGATCTGATAAATGGTAGTATTTTACCGGGTCGCCGAAAAAAGTTTGGATTAACTGATCGTTTGGTTTAACCGAGTTTGGATTAACAGGATTTTACTGTATATACATATAATTCATGTAACCCAAGTGATTCAAGTTGGGACACAATTTCTGAAAGCTAAGCCACTCAAGTCACCCACCATACCAGATCCTAGGAGGACGGCGGCACATAAATTAGTAGTGTATAGCACCTCTTTCATAGAATCAAGGCAATACTGAATGTTTTCACTCATCTGATTGCAGGACCGCCAGTTCCATCGTCATACAAACAGCCCAACTTACCTGAAAGGAAACAAAAACAGAATTAGTAGATAGTGAATGAAAGATCCGAATACAATATGTAGCTAAATGAATAATCAGCAACGGGAGGTGATGGATTCAGACAGAATTACAGCAGTCGTTAAAGAAATGAAATACATATTATGTAATTATATCTGTTACATCTATTATATTTATATATGTTTATATAATATATAATACATATTATCTTATATATATGTATTATATATTATACTTATATAATATAGTATACATATATAATATATTGTACATATATAATATATTATACATATATTATATTATACATATATTATACATATACTTATATTATATATAATTATATTGTATAGTATGTATATTCTATATATTTATGTTATAAATACGTATTATATATATATATATATATATATATATATATATATTATAATAGCATAACACAAAAATATCTGATTCATTAAAATAATATCCGTGAATGTTATTTTCAAATGAGGAAAGGGTCGTCCTCGAATGCTAATTGATTCTATGTACTGAAATTAATGAATTACGAAAATGCCGCCATCTACTCCCAATAGCATTGTTATGGTTTGTGTGTTGGAGTTTTACCACCTAGCAACATCGGAGTCATTTCAGGACGGATACTGACTTGTCACACTGCACACTCATGATGACTTCATAGTGCTGCCCCACTGGGAAACCAGGTTGCCAGCACCATGACCCGATATCCCACTCACTCACGTTATCCGGAGACTGATCTAACCAGTCCTTACCCTATCCAGGCTAGAGAGTAAGAAGTATCAATTTTGCAAGTAATTGGTTTGACTCGGCTGGGATTCCCGACCCACCGTACAGGAAGTCTGTGCTCTACCGATTCGGCCACCGGGTCCGGTTATATTGTTATATTAAAGCCAAATAAAAATAATAAAATTGGTGATGGTCCCCGCCCGTGCCTGAAAAAATCGCCTGCTCCTGATTTAAAAAAGTATTTTTTGTTGTTTAAAACTGTTAAAAATGCATCAGGCTAGCAGCAATTCGAACTTAGGTAAACACACAATCTGTACAACATAGTTACGTGTTACGTCTATGTCATACGCCACACGTAACTATGTATGGACAGCGGTAAACATGGATGACATGTAATTCTTTTATGAATCTAGGGTGGTCCAATATATTTTCCCTAAATACTGAAAGAAAAAAAAATTAAAATAAATAAAAACCGTCTGCCCGACCCTGATTTGTGTGATCAAAAGTACGACCACCAACTTTTTATTTTCATTTGGCCTAATTGCATTATTAATTGTCTTGGTTAACTGGAAGAAAGCTGGGGTTGCATGGACCGGGTATGGCTGCTTTTAGCTGAGTGGTGGTTTCTGGAAGCTGCAGGCCGAGTGTAACAAACATCTCCGGGTCTTACCTGATACACCAACACACGTACAACGATTTACGACTTGCCCCTTCCCCACCACTAGCTAGGCACCGGCTTTCTAAACAGCCCTCGGTAAACCCGCAACTAGCCTTGAGCTGCACTTTTTTACTAACTCTTCGTCTAATATATATATATAGTCGTGGGTCAGGGAGAAGGAAGCACATCCGGGTCCAGCAATCTTTTACGTACTTAATAGGATAAATAAATTATCTTAACTATTTTTGGATACTATTGGGTTTTCATTTTGGTTCTAGCGAAACGTGATAGTCGAGGTAGAGTAGGGTGGGTGGGCCCTGACCCACGACTATCCAAGGCTAGTACCTCCGGAAAACACCAGTTATCCATCATCTGTACCCAGGTAAGATTTGTAAAACTATACTATTTTACCTCGGTACTACGCCTCGGGCTACTCGTAGCCCAGGCAGCTTGGTTTTTCCAGTCGTTTGTTGTAATGTTTTGCAAACGATCTAGCCGTCTTCCACCCAGCGTGTGCCAGGAGTCTCTTCACCGAGATTCCTAATTGTCTTGCCTTGAAAACCATGGCCCCACGCATTGAGTGGGATGTGTAGCATGCAGTATTTACTCCTGCCTGTTTAGGCGCCTTGATGGTACATCTTCCGAGTGTGCCTCTCGAGATCATCCTTATCTATTTCTAGTCCATCCAGTGAGAGTGCCACAATCATTTGGCCTCTGTGTCCCATCACTAGAGTAACAAAACTGATAACTTAAATCCTAATTCCTTCATTGATAAATGTCTATTGCTAGGCCATGACTTGAATAACTTAAATACTATCGACACATCCCAAAACCTATTATATTTGGGTTTGGGTGGGTTTCTTTCATACACCAATCTAATGAACCAGTGTACTAACTGATGTTTTCCAATTGTTTGTCCATCTATTCTTGGTAGAATAATTGAAAGCGTACATTAATTGCACCAAATCCTAAGCCTTCATTTTCTATGATTCTTAGAAATCTTAATATTTGTATGTTTTAATGGTTTGACTCCTTTTAGAAGGCAATGAAGTCCCCATTTCTTTAAATAACTTGTGTATAATTTCACCGTTCCTTTCCTCCAGGCATGTTAAATAAGTCTTTCTTTTGTTATCTTGTCTAAACCATATTGCTCTAAATGTTTTCTTAAAAAAGGAATGGCAAAAGGGGTGTTGTCGACACATTTCTGTGGACTGTTAGTTGTCCCTGATGTTGTAGGCTGTTCCTTTCTCTTGGGAATCTGACCACATCTTTTGCTGCTGATGTTATTGCCGCTAGCCATGGTTGTGTTTCCCATGCTGGTACTATGAGTACTGTGTGTGTGTGATCCATCTTGATCTTCCTGGCCACGCTGCTGATAATGCCTAATTGTGGAAATATGTATTAGAATATATTATTCCAAATTAATAAGAATGCGTCTACTCTCCAGGCTTCTGGCTCTGGATGCCAAGACACATATTTAGGTAACTTTTTGTTATTGCATGATGCGAATAAGTCAATTTCTAGTTTGCCCCATTTGTGACAAATGTGGTAGAAAAGTGACCATTCTAAATGGTCGTAAAAATATCGGCTTTTCTTGTCAGCCAAAGTATTTTGACTGCCTGGAATATGTGCAACTGTTAGCCATATCTTGCGTTTCTCTGCCCAGTCCCAAATAAGTTTAGCCATATAATTACATGGTTTGGGACGAGTCCCTCCCGTGTTACGTATGTAAGCCATAGCTGTCGTGTTATCTGTTAACACTCTTACATGATTTTTAGGACATGAATCAGACTACAGAGTCTTAGGTAATTGGCTCTAAGTTCTTATACATTAATGTGAATGGAGATTTCATCTGTTACCTGTTGGTCTCTATGAGCCCCCCAGCCTTCTAATGAAGCATCTGTTGTAACTGTAGTGTTGGGCTCTCCCATTCTAATGGGGTTGGACGATTTGTTAATGTGTGAAAGCCACCAAATAATATCATTTTGGCCTTCTGGCGAAATCGTCGAAATGGGCCGCTCAAAGTTTCCTTTTGTGTGTGCCAATGCCAAGTTCTTATCTATCTCTATCAATGTATTGTGAGCCTTGCCATAAAGAATAGCTGGAGCATATGCTATCATAATTCCTATCAATACTGCAACTTGTCACATCTTTGGTTTGTTCAATTTTAATAATTGATTTGCTGTTGTTGTAAATTTATTAACTTTTTGTTCTGTTAAAGAAATGGTCATTTCTGTGGTGTCAATAAAGAATCCCAGAAACTTTAACTTGTTTGTTGGTGTTAGTACTGATTTAGTTTCATGTATGTAGAACCCTAATTTTGTAAACGTTTCACATAATTTGTCTACTGCTGTCTGGCATTGTTGTTGTGTTTGTGCAACAATAAATGAATCATCAATATATGAAAACATAATAGTCCTTCCCTAGCCGTCTGGGAAAAAATTGGTTTAAGTAACCTTGTGAAAATGCATGGACAACAAGCCAGTCCATTTGGCATACATGTGAACTCATAAAGTTTGCCGTTCCAACAACATCTGAAATATTTCCGATCAAGTTTATAGATAGGTACTGTGTAGTATGCATCTTTAAGGTCCACACTGGCTAGCCAGGTGCCTTGCATTTTCTCTTGCTGTGTCTAAGGAAACCAAATTTTTAATGTTTGTATTCTGCAAATTTGTTAAATAATGTTAGATCTAAAATTAGTCTTACATCTCCATTAGGTTTGCGTTGCAAGAAAATATTGGATATGAATTCCCCAGCCACATGTAGTGCTGGTTCAATAATGCCTTTTTCACAAAATTTAAGGACTTGATTGTCTAAGGCCTCATGTTCGGAACCGTGAAATCGGTAAGGGAAAGGTATGCTATTTTGAATAGGTTCTTCTATCAAAGGGATTCTTACCCCTTCAGCTAGGCTGAGGATAGTTAAATTATCCGTAATGCTATTCCATTCCGGTAGGCAGTTATTGAGGTTACCGCTTGAAATATGCTTACTGTTGTTTGCGTTGCCACTTCTATATGTTCCCTGGGCGGGGGAACGGCTTCTGGGCGTTGAACTCCCTCTTGAAGGGCCTGTTCCTGTCGTTCAAGCCGAACGACTGCCTCTGGCCCCTTCCCTTGGCCTGGAAGCTGAAGTTTGTCCCGAACCGACCTCACTGGCTGGTTCGTCGGCTTCGAAAATCCTGCCTCATCTTCTTGAAGCGGTTAGGATTTGCGTCGGAGGATTTCTTCTTGTCCGTTTCCATGTGTTTGCCGCACTTGGAACTCGTCTCCACTTGTTTAAACAAGTACTGGAGCTGACCACCAAACATCTTAGTTTTTCCAAGTGGTTCCCTCTTAATGGGCTTGGGGTCAAGGAATAATGGGTATTCCTTCCCGTCATTGTCAGTGATCTTCTTGGACCTGGCTACCTCCTTGACCGCATCAGTGCAGACTGCTTTGAACACGTTCTCAAACGTCCTGTATGAGAGGAACTTGCTTGTAGCCATCAGCAAAGCAATCCCCCCATTCATGTCATCACACAGTGACGAAAACTTGTTCTCGGCCATCATCCTATTGGCTATAGGTGCAATGGTCGTGAGGGCTGAGAGTACCCCTTTGTGTACTGTATGCAGAGCCGCCTCAAACTTTTTATGCTCCTCACGGAGCTTAACTTCTGGGTTCATTTTCTTAATGCCGGATTCCGGGATCCCTTTGATCCCTATGAACTTCTCGGCCATTTTAATAATCACTTCGGCCGGCTTAAATGTGTTGAAGTCCCCCTGGATGGTCTTCCTCATAAGCGTAGTTATGTGGACTTTCTTCCGGCTTTGCACCGTGCACTTTTTTTGTCTCCTTGCCACAGGATTTCACATATTTCCCCGCGTGCTTCGTATCTGAGTCAGAGCTTGTTAAAGACGAGTCTGATGAAGAGTCAGAGGAAGAGGATTTGTGTTTCCTCCTTTTCTTTGTCTTCTTCCTGCTCTTCTTCACGAGAGGCTTCTTCTTACTGGCCCTCTGATGAGTGCTCTTTCTTCTTGTGTTTACATTTACGTGCAGACACAACCACTTCCTCCTCTGACCTGTTGTCAGACAAGGCCTGATCCTCTGAGAGGTCCGCCCACTCAGATTCGTTTGACTCAAGCATGACTTTCGATCTCTTTTTCTTTGTGGCCGCCACTCTGGAAGGAAGCATCTCCTACATCTTTTGTTGAACAAGTCGTGCAACTTGCTCATCCAGGTCAGCTGGGCAGGGGCTGGTACCATACCGCCCTACCTCGTCGGAATATCTTTGTTCTGGCGAGGGCGACCTTTGTACCTGTGCCGGCGGTGAGTGGTCTTCATCTTCACTGAGCGCATGAGATGCCTCTGCCTTACTCCGCTTCATAGCCATGGCTCGGAGACTGTGAGTAAATACCAAAAACCAATGGTTAGGCAGTGCTTAGGGCTGGATATCACACTGATTATTAGAGTATAATTGTTTTAGGTGTGTATTATGGCATTGAAACAGTTTTTAGCGCAGGCATGTGGCTAATAGACAGTCGCAGGATGACGGTATGGGAAACCAACCGGTCCAAATGAGGGGTAGGGACCAGTGTAGCAGTACCCTCCCAGTACCTATAAACTTCTCGCACCTGTGACTTTCTTTGCCAACAAGTTGAAGAAAACACTATAGGACTCAGAGGTATGCCTTAACGAAGATACAAATTGGGGAATCTTAACAAGTCCCAGGAATAAATCCTAGCGATGTAAGTAGCTCCTGCCAAACATCATCTAGGCAATGGGTGGCTTCATTATTAACCGAACAATGGATGCATTGTTCTAATGATCATATGTAATACGATCAAAACTAAGCTGTAAAACAGTAATAACTTATCGAAAAGTTTTAAAAAAAATTGTATGTGAATGCTAACATGAACTGAACCAACATATTAAATTTGAAAGATACTAACCTGGTTGGTTTTGTAGTTAATGTAGAAAAACTGCCGGAGCTGCTCACAAAAGTCCTCCTGCTGTGAGCTGATTATGATAATTGCTGGACCAGGATGTCGGCTACGAGTAGCCAGAGGCATAGTACCAAGGTCAAATATATATATATAATCACACATGCATGCATGTATGCATGTACATACAAATCAAACACTATTTTCTCATTTCAAGATTTGTTTCTCGAAGTGTGAGTATTTATATATACACATAGACTAATTTATTTTGCTGACTAAAACCAGTGTTATGTTCCTAGAAATTGGAGCGCAAATTTCTGAATAAAGGGGGCCGATGCCTCGAATACAAGCCGCCATTGGCCATGCCGGCTGTAAACAAATCTCGCGGAGTCCGGGGTGAGTAGACGAGTTTATAGGCCATGACTACAGCCAACTGACAAGCAAGCATCTACCAATAGTATTCTAGGGTCCGCACACATGTGAAGATATGGAATTCAATGCTATTTGAAGGCCTTTCAAGGCTGTATTTCCTAGGAATTAAAGACTATTTTCATTTGGATTTCATGGGGGAAATGGAATTCAAAACCTTTCAAGACTAATTACCCAAAGTAGTTTAAATTCAAGGCTTTTCATTTCAGGGCCTGGAAATGGGGAAAATGAAGTTTTATTCGAGACAAGACTTTTCAAGACTTTCCAGGGCCCGTAAGGACCCTGGTATAGGCTTCCCGTGTGGAAGGTTGGGGATTCGGATGAATCCCAGCCAAGTCAAACCAATGACAATTGACATATAAAATTGATACTTGTCGCTACCTAGCCTGGCGCTCGGCATTAATAGAATATGACAAGGACTGGCTAGCACAGCATCAGGATAATGTGAGGGTGTGGGATATTGGGCTATGGTCCCGACGGCCTGGTCTCCCAGTGGGGCAGTCTCCCAATGACTTGACCGGGAACTGAACTCCCAATCTCCGGCACGTGAGGCCCGCGCTCTACCGATACGGCCACCGCGCCCGCTGCTTATATCATAGAAGTATTTCATACAACGGCCTCTCCAACCAAAGTTTGTTTTATTTAACAATGTCTCTAGAGCACATTGATTTTTATCATCGGCTATTGGATGTCAAACATGGTCATTCTAACATATTTCTTTTGAGGAAACCTGCTGCTGCCACATAGGCTATGCTTTCCGATAAGCAGCAAGGTATTTTATATGCACTTTCCCACAGACTGGACAGCACTACCACAGCCTTTGATGAACCAGTTGTGGACCACTGGTTGGCACGGAAAATAGCCCAAACTGCAAATGTGTCCACTGAGCAGGACCGATAGGATGACCCACACCTTCACAGGTGGACACTCTACCGCCTGAGCTACGTCCCACTCCTGCGCCTCTCCAACCAATACACGATGGCGATACTATGAGACAAAGCAAAGCCATGCCTAGTGACACAGCAATAATGCGCCCTGATTAAAACTCAGAAATAAATATGCATCCCTGGAATATTGTATTCATTCGTTGCACAAGAAAGGTTTGGACTAATGTAGTCTAGGAAAGGCTTTCTTTTGTCCATATCTTTTGATAGTTTATCTATTATGACAATCAGGTTATATGGGCACAGCAACTGCAATTGAATACCAATTTTATTGACGTACATCAACTCAATTTTCTTTGCGCTTGCACAAGTGCATTTGAATATCAATTTTATTGATGTACATCAACTCAATTTCTGTTGCTCTTGCGCAAGTGCACTTGAATATCAATTTTATTGACATACATCAACTCAATTTCTGGTGCTCTTGTGCAAGTGCACTTGAATATCAATTTTATTGACGTACATTAACTCAATTTTCCTTGCTCTTCTGCAAGTGCACTTGAATATCAATTTTATTGATGTACTTCAACTCAATTTTCCTTGCTCTTGCGCAAGTGCACTTAAATATCAAATTTACTCCATTTCCGTTGATTTTACGTCTTACTCTTAAGCGCTGCATATGCAAGTAAGTACTTAACACATTAACATAATGTTAACACTTTAACAGAAAATATTACCAATACTCAGATATTTACAGGTCAGTATTGACAAGAATGTCATATACAAAGTAGGTTTTTAAAAATCTGGAATTATTCAATGTAAAACATGATTAATGTATGTATAATGCCTGACCTGATATGGGATGTGTCTTCACACACATAATGTCTAGCATGTGCACACCAAAAAAAAAACACACAGAGACACATACATACAAAAACACAGACACACACACATAAAGAACTGGAATGAAAAAGCACTGGATAAGCCATTTAAGCCCGCGATAACGACACTGTTGTTAGTAAACACCTGAGACAAAGTGACAGGGAGTTACGGCTCGGGTTCGGATATACTCCAGTCGGCTGGTCCCGGTGTGTGTGTGTGTGTGTGTGTGTGTGTGTGTGTGTGTGTGTGTGTGTGTGTGTGTGTGTGTGTGTGTGTGTGTGTGTGTGTGTGTGTGTGTGTGTGTGTGTGTGTGTGTGTGTGTGATGGGGGGAGGGTTCTACCTCAAAACACAAGCCCGAGGCGTTCACCGAAGATCGTGTGAAATCCCCTCACACGGCCCCCCACACGGCCCCCACACGGCCCCCACACGGCCTCTGCCTTCATCTCCACCTCAAGCTGTATAACTTTGAAGTGTAGATCTACTCCGTGACCAGCATCAGACTTCATTCGGCAGCTCAAACCTCGTGACCAGTGGGGCTTCGCAGATGGCAACCGACCCGCTCGGGAGCAGCTCATTATCCAATTGATTGAACCAGTCCACTCTTTTACCGCCCCCTCCCGTCTCTCTCCTGTCCCTCTACTGTCATTACACCGTCCATCTCGCATCTCTCTCCTGTCCCTCTACTGTCATTACACAGCACCCTTCCCGCCCATCTCCCATCTCTTTCCTGTCCCTCTATTGCCTTTACACAACACCTTTACCACCCCTCTCCCATATCTCTCCTGTCCCTGGATTGCCATTACACAACACCTTTACCACCCCTCTTCCATCTCTCTCCTGACCCTCTAGTGTCATTCACCGTCCATCTTTCATCTCTCCCCTATCCCTCTACTGTCAGGACACAATACCTTTACCACCCTTCTCCCATCTCTCTCCTGTCCCTCTACTGTCAGGACACTGTCACAAGTCTGTACACGTCCTGATATGGCCTTAGATATTGCTAGGATGTAAAACAACAACAAACAAAACCTGTACATCCACCTATGTATCCACCTCTACCTGCAACACCACCTCCAACACCACCACCCACCACCCCCCCCCTCCCAACCCCCTTGCAACTCCACTCATTCCTACATTTCTTCTTGCTTTGCTTTTCCGTTTTAAATCCGTTTATCTAAGAAGCTATTCTCAAAGTGTGACAAACATCTTCAACATATCCACTATGCATACATATTTCACGACACTGCATGGTCTGCTAGTCTACATGTAGTAGTTAAGAGATGTTGTTGTTTTTTGTTTGCCTTTGCATTATGTACACGTTACAAATGATCCTTGTTAGCATAGGTTGTCTTCAGTTTAAACAAATTGTTTTTACATAAACATTTTAAGGCAAATAATAGTCTCAACTAGAAATTGACACTACCAAAGCTCATTGTTAGATAAACAAGGAATATTTTCACTAAACCAGTATGATGTGTTCCCGCTATTAGAAATAATATAATTTTAAAACGCAGAACTTGTTGGACTTTGGTAGCCCAGTCTATAAACAATCATTTTCACAATGTCAGCTGCCCGAGTGTAATCAGGAAGTTATCAAGTGTACCAGACGTATGATTGAAAATGCTTTTGGGGAGTAATCTCTGGTGAGCATATCATCCTGAGAGGATGTTCATCTATCTTACCCTCCAACCACATTCCACCCTCTTCCTCCGCTCCTCTACCTCATCCTATAATGATACCCCCCATCCTGCCCCTCCCCTCCCCACTCCATCCTCCCCTCCTCTACCTCATCCCATAATGATACCCCCCATCCCGCCCCTCCCCTTCCCACTCCCCTCCTCTACCTCATCCCATAATGATACCCCCCGTCCCGCCTCTCCCCTTCCCACTCCCCTCCTCTACCTCATCCCATAATGATACCCCCCATCCCGCCCCTCCCCTCCCACTCCATCTCCTCTCTACTCATCCCATAATGATACCCCCCGTCCCGCCTCTCCTTCCCACTCCCCTTCTTCTACCTCATCCCATAATGATACCCCCCCGTCCCCGCCCCTCCCCTTCCCACTCCCCTCCTCTACCATTCCCATAATGATACCCCCCATCCCGCCCCTCCTTCCCACTCCCTCCTCTACCTCATCCCATAATGATACCCCCCATCCTCCCCATCCCGTTCCTCCCCACCCCACCTCCTCCCTCACCCCCTTTCTCTACCCCGCCATCCTGCTCCCAGCCACCCGCCCTCCCCTCTCGCCCCCTGCCCCTCCCCGCCCCTCCTCTCCACGCCCCTTCTCTCCTCCCAGCCCACCCCCCCCCTCCCCTTTTTCTCCTCCCATCCCAACCCTCCTCCACTCCTCTCGTCCCCCTCCACTCACAACCCCCTCGCCCTCCTCCTCCCCACCCCCCCTCTCCACCCCTCCATCCAGCCCTCGTCCTCGCCCCACCTTCTCTCCCCTCCTCCTCCCTACCCGCCCTTCCCCCCTCCCTTCCCCCTCCCAACCTCGCCCTCCCCCCTCTGCCTCCTCCCCACCCATAAGCTGAAACCTACGGCTCACTACCCACAACCACGCGCCTGGATCGGCTCCAAGTATGGCGGGCCGCATCTTTTTCTTTTCTTCCCTTTTCTTTCCTTTAAATGCCGGACACACAGGGCTGGAGGAAGCCATGGCTGGGAAATCTATAAGTCGGCCACTGGTTGCCGGGGTCTTGTAGCCCTGACACTACCACTGACACTTCGCTGTACGCATCCCAGACCAGGCAAGCTTTTTGTAAATCCACTGCCACCGCCATCGCCACCGCCACCACCTCCACCACCACCACTGCCACCACCACCGCCACCACCACCGCCAATGCCACCGCCACCACCACTGCGAACACCACCACCACCATGAACACCAGCACCACCACTACCACCATCCTCTGCCACCACCACCCATACCACGCCAATGCCACCGCCACCACCACTGCGAACACCACCACCACCATGAACACCAGCACCACCACTACCACCATCACCACCGCCACCACCACCACTGCCACCCTCCACTGCCATCACCACCGCTGCCGCCGCCACCACCACCACCACCACCACCTCTACCTTCACCACCATCTTCCCCATTTCCACCACCACCACTGCCACCTCCACCACCATCTCAAACGCCACCTCCAACGCCACCTCCATCGCCGCCACCACATCCACCGCCACCGCCACGACTACCACCACCACAGTCATCACCACCACACAACTTTCAGGCAGCTCAATAAAGACCACTTGCAAATGATGAAATGGAATTCTAGCGAATCTCTTTCTATAAGTATAAGATGCAAATTGTGTTGACGAGTGGCATTTATACCTTACTCTTTCCAACTGAATTCTCATTTTGCGGCGACATGTGCAGCTACCCTACCTGTCCATCAAGAGTCTTATTTAAATTATATATGTGTGTGTATATATATATATATATATATATATATATATATATTATATATTATATACAGCGTCACAACAGAGCTTATATATAAATTTATACATTTATATACATATATATAATATCTGTATATATATTATAAGAGTAAGGCTATATATATATACATACACTCTTATATTTTCTTAGCTCTATTCTGCCGCCATCTCTTTCTGTAATAATAATAATAATTGTTCTACTTTTGTAAAAGAATTTAGCGGTATACTGAGGGTAGATAGGGAGGCATCACCACACACACACACTATATATATATATATATATATATATATATCTATATTATATATATATATATATATATATATATACAGTAAAACCTCTCTAAATCGACCGACCATTTAGGTGGTCGGTTTAGGGAGTTAGAATATCCTTACAATGGTACTGTTGGGACCCAAATAAAGACGGGTGGTCGGTATGTCGAGGTGGTCGGTTAGAGAGGTTTTTCTGTGTGTGTATATATATATATATATATATATATATATATATATATATATATATATATATATATATACACACACACACACAGTGACACACACATACACATATAAATACACGGCGTCACAATGGAGCTAGGAGAATACTACATGGCGGAGACATGTTGACTGGCCGGCGACAGTGTGACTCAATATCGCCGTCTGCAATATACCGGACCCCAGAAGAAGGAGTCGTGGGAATATTAACAGTGGCAGTAGCGTGCCACAGTGGCAGCGTCAGTAAGGGGGTGGCTTACTAATAAACGTTGACTGCTTTCGCCAAATTGATTTCGGTAACCATTCATTTATCCTACATCAACCATCCAACCACATTTATCCTCCATCAACCATCCAACCGTATTGTTCTTCCTATACAAAAAAAAACTCCTGGGATGACCGTAAATGTTTCCAGGACGTAAAACCCCAACAACCAACCTATATAAATACAATGGTGTGTGTGGTATATAAATGCATTGTATGAATATAATAACAAAGGTGATCGGTATTTCCTATTTGTCCAACCTCCCTCCCGCTCTGGTGAAAAACACTTATGTGCTACCGCTGACTCGTGAGCAGCTCAGTCCTGCTCTCCTCCTCTCTCCCTCTCTCTCTCCCTCTTTCTCTCCCTCTCTCTCTGTCTCTTTCCCTCCCTCTCTCCCTCTTTCTCTCCCTTTGCTCTCTCCTCTCCCTCGCTCTCATTCTCTCTCCCTCTCTCTCTCCCGCTCTCTCCCCCCTCTCTCTGTCTCTCTATCTCTCTTTCTCTCCCTCGCTCTCATTCTTTCTTTCCCTCTCTCTCATTCTCTCTCCCCCTCTCTCATTCTCTCTCCCCCTCTCTCTCTCCCGGTCTCTCTTTCTCTCCCTCTATCTCTCCCTCGCTCTCATTCTTTCTCTCCCTCTCTCATTCTCTCCCCCCCCCCCCACCTCTCCCTCTCTCTCTCTCAGGCGGATTTCCGCGAAAACGCGGATTTCCCCCATACGATTAGCGCTGTCACTTTTGTCAGGGAATCGTATAGAAATACCGGAAGTCAGGTTTCAACTATCCTTGTTGTGCCTATATTATCGCCCATATCTAACTTGTTCTTGTTCTGATTTCAGGTCCCAGCAATATCTAAGGTCATATAAATATAGGATCCAAACTACTCAAGTGTTGTCATAAAAATCCTAATTTCTTGGCATTTTGTTTAACGTTCGTTAATCGGTAAATATACAAAAACCGCGAAACTGCAGAGATCTTTCATCCCTGCTTATTAAAGAAAATGGCAAGGTCATAACACACCCTACCTATGTCGGGCCGTCCTGATAATACCTTAGATGTTGCTAGGATGTAAAACAACAACACACTTATTATTAAGGAAAATGGCACGGTCATAACACACTCTACCTATGTCGGGCCGTCCTGATAATACCTTAGATGTTGCTAGGATGTAAAACAACAACACACTTGTGTAGGTGATTAGTAGTTTGGGGTCGGGCCCATGGGAGTGATTCAAAGCTGGGAATAGAACTAGACTACACAAAACATCATTAATCATATGTCAGGCTGGTGATTGGTTGTTGGAGTTTTACGTCCCTGGCAACATCTAAGGTCATATCAGGACGGGTATATGTCAGACAGACAAGACAATTAACAATACAAGTCCTGATAGACTTAATTAGTGGGTAAGTTTCAGGGAAGATAACGACTGTCATCAGTAGGCTCCTGCCTCCCTCTTACCCTTAGGCCAAGCCTCGGGTGGGTGTGGGTGTGGGTGTGGGTGTGGAGTGGGGGTAGTGACTAGGGTGCAGGAGTTGCGCTAACTCACCTCCCCCCCCCCCAACCCCCACCGGACCTCTATGGCTCCACAAGTAAATTGCCTACATCCTAGAAATCCCATTTAGGAAGCGGAGATGGAGGCGATTCTGGGCACCGTTTCTCTAGCAAATCGACGGTCAATTTTCTCTCAAATTATTTATACAGTAAAACCTCTCTAAATCGACCGACCATGGGTCTGACTTTAAATAGTCCATTTAGGGAGGTGGTCGGCTTAGGGAGGTTTTCATTTTGTTACAATGGTATGGTATGGGCGATCGTTTGGGACCCCAAATAAAGACGGTTAGAGAAGTTTTACTGTATGTATATATTATATTTAACAAGATGCATAAACCTAATAACACAGGGTAAAATAGCTACTATCAACTTACTATTATGTCTATATAAGATATTTACCTATAAATTATATATATAATGCGCCGGTGTGGCAGAAGCAGGAACTAACTCCTGTGACAGTAGG
>CM059188.1:37614671-37641546 GCA_030323885.1 Branchipolynoe longqiensis
CCACCCTCCCCACAACCAACCGACATCTGCAGGCCCCGTGTCCGTGTCTGAGCTTTCTAGGGCTGTTTCCGGTCTGCCGTTAAAAAGCAATAAAAACGATAAATAAATAAAAAAAATATAAAAAAAAGTTGCTGCTACTGGACTTCACTTCCAGCGTGGTTAAGTGGCGAGGAGGCGTCAGGTAGCGGGTAAGGCATAGTCCGACTGCGCCCCAAGTCGCCTGGTTAGCCATTGATCGAGAACGCAGGGTAGTAGAACTAGAAGCATGCTAGTCTAATATAATGGACTCTTAGAATAACTCCCTAAACCGACCACCTCCCTAAATGGACCACTTAAAATCGGTCCCAAGGTCGGTCGATTACGAGAGGCTTTACTGTGTATTCTTTTCTATTTTCTCCTTCAACTGAGAGATTCCCGTATAAAACTAAATATTGAATATCCATCCACATTCAATATGTAGCTCTTATTATCGTCTTTAAAAAGAACTGATGAAGAAATTAATGTCACTATATAAGCAAAGTTCACTAACCAATGTTCTCTTCTATTTCCAGGTGAGTCCCCCATCTCACGTAACTACCTTTTCCGCACCTTGTGGTCGCAGGCTGGGGTTTGTACTGAATGAAGACCGTCTCACACTATGCGCTAATTCGAAATGAGTGCCAATGGTCGGGAATAATTTTATCTCCAGACGGCATACACCAATGCGGTTCGCGACTTGCCGCAACTCGCGTTGGATGAATGTGACCCACACACGCCTTTACTGATATCATTTTCCTCTTTCCTCTTCCTCTTCCTCTTCCTCCTCCTCTCCTCCCTCCTCTCTCCTCTCCTCTATCTTCTCTCCTCTCTCCTCTCCTTTCTCCTTTCTCCTCTCTCCTCTCCTCTCTCCCCTCCCCTCTCTCCTCTCTCCTCTCCCCTCCTCTCCTCTCCTCCCCTCTCCTCCCCTCTCCTCTCCTCCCCTCTCCTCCCCAACCTCTCCTCTCCTCTCCTCTCCACTGTGTGAGTGTGTGAGTGTGTGAGTGTGTGAAGGGGGCATCAAACAGGGACATTAGGCAATTGCGAAAAGCAATACATACAATGCAGAACTAGCATGTCTGATCTGAACAGGGTCAGTGCTCACAGTCCGACTGGAACGTGATGTGCGGATGAGTGATTTCCGAGATAAGGATTCGGCAGCAGGCGGCCGACCTGGTATTTATTTATAAGGCACATGGTGGTGCTGGTACAAGGCCAACTGCGCGCACACAGTCGCAACTGCTTCCAACTGGGTGGGGCAAGATTCACTAACAACTGACCGCCTATATTCCGCAAAATAATTCCGTCGGCGGAAATTGTGTGACATTGATTATCATGCCATGTCCTGTTCCTTTTAAGTAAAAAAAATAAGAAGAAAGAAGTAAAGCTTGTTTTATTTAACGCAGCCTCTACATCACATTGATTTTCATATTATCGGCTTTTGGACGTCAATCATGTTGTCATTCAGACATATTTCTTTGGAGGAAACCCGCTGCTACAACATAGGCTACTCTCTCCGATAAGCGGCAAGGGGTCTTTTATATGCACTTTCCCACAGACAGGACAATGCATACCACAGCCTTTGAACCAGTTGTGACCCACTGGTTTGTTTCTTTTAAGTTGTCCATTTCATTGTTTTAACGTTTTTCAGGTTTTATTTTTAGATAAGTATTTTAGTTTGACCATTACAATCTACTTTGCTTTAGTTTGGACTAGGTTTTAGGATAATTGGCTAACTTTGCATTGTTTGTTTGTTTGTTGTTTTATGTCCTAGTTTTACCAGCAACATCTAAGGTCATATCAGGACGGGTACTGACTTATAGTGCTTCCCCACTGGGATACCAAGCAACCAGCACCATGACTCGATATCACACACAGTCACATTATCCTGACACTGACCTAACCAGTCCTTGTCCTATCCTATTACTGTGGATGGCCAAGCTAGGTAGCAACAAGTATCAATTTTATATGTCATTGGTTTGACTCGGTTGGGATTCAAACTCCCACCCTTCCACACCGGACGCCCGCGCTCTACCGATTCGGCCACTGCGTCCGGTGTTAACTTTGGAGATATGAAGTAAGTGCATATAAAATAATGTCCGTGTGCACATCAGTCGAAGCCAAGTGGAACATGCCATTGCTAGGTTAATTAGGTCACATTGTCGCTTGCCAAAACCAACAACTTTTAATGTTACTATTCCACCTAGTTGCATAGTCTGATGCTTTTGAGTTTCTGTAATTTTTATGAGATAAATATATTAGGTTGATTGTTATAATGTATCCTACTTTAGTTTGAAGTAGCTTCTATTTTAAATGGCTAACTTTTGCGATATTTGAAGTGCAAACATGTCAAATTAATATTGGCAAGCACGCCAAAAGTCTGACACCAGAAGCTTCTGCAGTAGCAGATTCTATTACATTGACTCAGTATTCCCTTCTATGTGACAACAAATGCTTAATAAGTGCAGCAGTATCTAAGTTAGATATGTAGAATCAAATCTAGACAATTGTTTTGGTTTCGAAAATGTGATGCTTCGTCTGACTATGCAGCTTTAAGAAAGGTTGTTGCAGCCAAAGACTGCTTGATATCTTGTCTTCAAAGAAATGGTCAAATTAAGTGCATCAGTATCTAACTGTGATACACAGGTTCAAAATCTAGATAAATATTTTTGCTTTTGAAAAATTATACTTTCACTGGGTTATGCAACTTTAATCAAGCTGCCAACCAGTGGCTCACAACTGCTTCATCAAAGGCTGTGGTATGTGCTGTCCTGTCTATGGGAAAGTGCATATAAAAGACCCCTTGCTGCTTATCGGAAAGAGTAACTTATGTAGCGGCAGTAGGTTTCCTTCAAAGAAATATGTCAGAATGGCCATATGTTTGACATCCAATAGCCGATGATGAAAGTCAATGTGCTCTAGAAGCGTCGTTAAATGAAACAAGCTTTACCTTTTAAGCCAGCTGGCTGGCGATCTGACACGACTGTTTCTCTATAACTAACCATGAATACAGCCATAGTTTCCGACATGGCATAAAACCCCCAAGTCAATCACTCACTCACCTTCTCCATAACTAGTATAAGCCACGTCGGTTTGAGTTGGTGTGCCCTGCACTGGGCGCAGTTGAGCAGTCTTTGTTGGCCTTTGCTGGCCTTTGCTGACCTTTGCTGGCCTTTGCTGGCTGATGAGTGATTGCAGTTTTGCATCCGGGCAACATCCTAGGTGTTATCATGATGAGTACCGACTTAGAACAGACAACACATGCATATTGTTGGCGGCTTTATAGTGTTGTCTCACTGGGCTATACTGTACAGCTGTCACCTGGAATGCAATGTCCATCCAATTCAGTCAAGCTATCCTCATGTTGAATCAACCCCTTTCCTCATCCCTAATTGTTGTATCCTATTATATGTATGTGCAAGGATCAGTTTTATTAAGTGTTTTGTTTGCAGGGATGTCTGCAGAAAGTCAAAACGGTTGTATTATGCGACTTTAAACATCACTAAGACTGGATGAATTACTATCAAATACACTCTCTAGAAACCCTCATGAACCAACAGTATACAGACGGGATGGCCGAATGAGTTAGAGCGTCTGTCTCCCGTGTTTGTAGATCGTGGGATCATGGGTCCGAATCCTGGTCGAGTCAAACCAATGACTTCAAAATTGATACTTGTCGCTTCCTAGCCAGATGCTCGGCATTACTAGGATAGGGCAAGGTCTGTTTGTTTGTTTGTTGTTGTTTTACGTCCTAGCAACATCTAAGGTCATATCAGGACGGATACCGACTTGTGACAGTGCGGTCCCACTGGGAAACCATGCCACCGGCACCATGACCTGGTATCCCACTCAGTCACATTATCCTGACACTGAGCACACCAGGCCTTGCCCTGACCTAATAATGACGAGCGCCTGGCTAGGAAGAGACAATTATCAATTTTTAAATCATGGTTTGACTCGACCAGGGTTCGAACCCACGATCTACCAGCACGGGAGACGGATACTCTAACTCATTCGGCCATCCCGTCTGGTCTGGATAGGGCAAGGAGCAGTGGAATGAGGAAGACCAGTCGTCTGCGCCTGAAATTTCCCCTGCTTAAACAACTAATGTACAAACAAACAAAAAACAACAAAAAATGCACAGTTTTGGTAAGCTCCAGTTATCACTACGACTATGTGTTAAACCTCATTAAATACCGGGCGCGGTGGCTGAATCGGTAGAGCTTCGAATGCGGGAGATTGGGAGTTCAATTCCCAGTCAAGTCAAACAAACCATTGACTTACACAATTTATACTTGTTGCTTCCTAGCCTGGCACTTGGCGTTAATAGGATAGGGCAAGGACTGGTTTAGTTCAGTGTCAGGTCAGGATAATGTGACTGAGTGGGATATCATACTGATTTCCCAGTATGGCAGCACTATAAACATTGTCATGAGTGCATACCGTCACAAGTCGGTACCTGTATTGATATGGCATTAGATGTTGCCAGGGCGTAAAACTCAAACAACCAACCAATCTTATCAAATCAGTAGGGGTTTCTAGTAGATTAGATTACAACCAGGGATGTCTGCAGAAAGTCAACACAGTTGTATTATGCAACTTTAAAATCAAGAAGCCCTCGTGAACCAATTGAATTGCTTATCAGTATGTACAAATTTGGTAAGCCTGTGTGTTAAACCTTCTTATCAAATCAATAAGGGTTTCTGGTAGATTTGATTACAACCGCGAATGTCTGTTAGGCTTTCTTATCAGTCAGCTAGCCCGTCTGACAGACGTGGTTTTTCAGTAAGCTGATGCTCAGTGCTTTCATCGCCGCCTAATTAGGCGCCCTGATGAGGACGGATGGGCGTGGCGTTAATGCAATACGTGAGGCTTAATCTGGTTAGACCTGCAGGGCTTAATGTGGTTAGTCCCCACTGCCCGCACCACCCTGTGCTGTCCTACTACACACGTGACAGGTCTCATTCAGTATGTGGGTGGGTGGGATTTTAATAAAGGAAGACGCGATGGCTGAATGAGTTAGAGCGTCCCTCTCCCGTGTTGGTAGATCATGGGATCGTGGGTTTGAATCCTGGTCGAGTCAAACCAATGACTTAAAAATTGATACTTTTCGCTTCCTAGCCAGGCGCTCGGCATGATTAGGATAGGGCAAGGAGCAGTGGAATGAGGAAATTTGTCCTGCTTAAACAACTAATGTACCAGAAAAAGAATATTAATAAGGGCACCTGAAGTAGGGCCTTATAGCTTAATAATGTATAGGTTAATCAAGTATAGTTTAATAAGGCCAACTAAAGAATAGTTGGATCTGTAAGATCAAATCTAGGTTAATTAATTTGGTTTTGAAAAGTTGGACTTATGCAGCTTTAAGCAGAACAAAAAAAAACAAAAAAAAAACAAGTGGATCAAAGATTGTATTTGTTTCTACATTCAAATTCGGACTATTGAAATAGATGAGCTGTGTGCAGCGTGTTTAGTAGCCACATTTGAGACAAAACACACATGCAGGGTTTTTGCCAGAGGGTTACATCCAGCGGGAACCTGTGTTGGAGATTGTGTACTTCACAGTAGGGAATGTCCAAAGTAGTTCTGGCCGTTCGCTGAATACATGCTTGTACAAACCAGCCTTCCCATGCGGAAGGTTGGGAGTTCGAATCTCAGCCGAATCAAACCGATGCCTTATGAAATTGAACTTGTCGCTACATAGCCTGGCGCTAGGCATTAATAGGATAGGACATGGACCGGTTAGCACATGCTGTTTGTTTGTTTGGTGGAGTTTTACATTCTGGCAACATCTAAGGTCATATCAGGATTGGTGGACTTTCTTATCAGACTTTGTTTTTCAGTAAGCTGATGCTCAGCGCTTTCATCGCCGGCTAATTAGGCGCCCTGATGAGGCCGGATGGGCGTGGCGTTAATGCATTATGTGAGGCTTAATCTGGTTAGTCCTGCAGGGCTTAATGTGGTTAGTCCCCACTGCCCACACCACCCCGGGCCAGAGAGGATGGTCGAATGAGTTGAGCCTCCGTCTTCCGTTTTGGCAGATCATGGGATTCCCATGGGTTCGAACCCTGGTCGAGTCAAACCAATGACTTAAAAATCTATACTTGTCGCTTCTTAGCCAGGCACTCTGCATAATTAGGATAGGGCATGGGCTGGTTGGCTTAGTATCAGGGTAATGTGACTGTGTGGGATATCAGGTCATGGTGCCGGCATCCTGGTCTCCCACTAGGAGAACACTATAAAGTCGCCATGAGTGCGCATTGTCACTAGTCGGTACCCATCCGGGATACATGCTTGTTGCAACCGGAGACGGTGGCCGAATAGGTAGAGCGCAGGCTTCCTGTGTAGAAGGTCGGGAGTTTGAATCCCAGCAGAGTGAAATCAATGACTTATGAAATTGATACTTGTCGCTACCTAGCTTGAGGCTCGGCATTAATAGGATAGGGCAAGGACTGGTTAGCAGGATAATGTGACTGTGGGATATTGGGTCGTGCTGGCAGCCTGGCCTCCCAGTGGGGCATCACTATAAAGTCACCATCGGTGTGCACTGTCACAAGTCGCTACCTATCCTGATATTACCTTAGATGTTGCTAATATGCAAAATAACAAATAACAGCAACTACCTACGTTTTAAATAATTAGTATTTAGGTAATTATATATACCATATAATCTATCATGTGACTATAAATAACAAAGGTGCTCAGATAGTTTATTATATTTTATATACCATTGTATGTCTTTATTAATCAGTATTTATGCCGCATTGAAATTGAGTTGTGTTTGATTTAACCGCAAACATTTAGTAAGGTATGGCTTCCCCAAGGAGTGATCTTCCAGCCAAGCAAGCAATGTTTCATTAAATTGGCCCGACATCCCACTCAGTCACATTATCCTGACACTGAGCTAAACCAGTCCTCTATCCTATTAATACCGAGCGCCAGACTCCTTCCTGACTAGGAAGGGACAAGTATAAATTTTGTAAGTCATTGGTTTGACTCGACCGGGAATCGAACTCCCGACCTTCTGCACGGGAAGCCTGCACTCTTCCGATTCCTGTCCGCGTCCTGTTTATAGTTGATTCATACCAAGGCAATTTTCGCTCTGGTTTAGACTGGATAGGGGTCAATCTTTTATCTATCAAACTACTAAACCTAACACATACACTGACCCTACCCTCTACCCTGGTCTATGAACCTGCTAGAGGTGCACATATATTTTTCTCATCATTTATTTTAAGGTTTTCACTGCCCAGCAGAAGTTTTGACTGTTCCAAACCAATACTATTCAGTCCATACATATCTAGGTCGACCCACACTCTCTCGTGGCGACGTCGACTAACCGAAACTGGCGCTGGTTAGTATGGACTTGCTCATGCGCAGATATCAATTTCCGCCTTAAGCCGCTCTTTGTGTGGACACGACACTAGTTCGCCTCATCTAGTTCAGCCTAAAGTTGTGTGGGTGAAAACAGCTTTAGATACTAATGCACTTAAAGCTGCATAGTCCGATCAAATATAATTTTTTTTAAACCAAACCAATTATCTAGATTTGATTTTACATATCTAACTTAGATACTGATGCACTCATTAAGCATTTGTTTCTGCGTAGAAGGCAATACTGAGTCGATTTAACAGAACCTGTTACTGCAGAAGTCTATGGTGTCACTAATTTTCCATGTTTGCACTCAGAATATCTCAAAAGTTTACCATTTAAAATAAAAGTAACTTTGAACTAATGTAAAGTAGATACTAGTGATCGATCTAATATATTTATCTCAGACAAAATACAGAAATTCAAAACCATCGGACTCTGCAACTTTAACTAAGCATAGAAAGGAAGACTTAAAACCACCTCCTCTCCAAACAACAGTCACACAACAGTCACACAACACAACCTGTGTTCCATATTAAGTCCACACATTCCACAGCCGAGTCATATAACTGTAAACTGGCAGAGAAATTGGACACTGGGTTGGAGCTGTATCTACGACTTGCATCTCAAATTGAGTGCAGCTAATGCGTCAGAATAACCTGGTACTCCATAATGACCCCCTCCTCCTCCTCCCCATCCTCATCACCATTACCATTGTCACCATCGTCATCATCACCACCATAGTTATCACCATTGTCACCACCATCATCATCACCATTGTCGTCATCATCAGCACCACCATCATCACCATCATCACATTATCACCATCATCATCACCATCACCACAATCATAATATTGGGAGCGGTGTCCGAATTGGTAGTGCTCAGGTTCCCCATGTGGAAGGTCGGGAGTTCGAACCCCAACAGAGTTGCCAAGTCAAACCAATCATTTATCAAATTTATCCTTATCGCTACTTAGCCTGGTGCTCAGCCTTAATAGGATAGGACAAGGACTGGTTTGTTCAGTATCAGGATAATGTGACCGTGTTGGATATTGCGTCATGGTGCTGGCGGCCTGGTCTCCCAGTGGGGCAGCACTATAAAGTCGCCATGAGTGGCCACTATCACAAGCCGTTCTGATATGACGTTAGATGTTGCTAGGACATAAAACAACCAATGACATCACCGCCATCATTACCACCATCGCCAGCATTATCCTAGTTCTCCACATTATTCCCCGCTCACATAGTTAGACCATGACCTTGTCTGCCTGTTAATTACCCATTATTGCCTCGCATTTGTGTGTGTGCAAAGTGTGCATAGTTAATGAGGGTCTAAGGCCGCTACGCATGCGCGCCTAATGCGCGTCTTTATTTACATTGCCGGGCGGTTAGTTTCGCACGCACTGCATTGTGGGTAAGCAATGTCCACCTTGTGACCTTGAACGTAGCCCGTGAGCAGCGCGCCGACGGGACGCGCCGTCATTAAGGGGGCCGTCCTATGTTTTCATCACTCCCAGTTTAGTACAAAACACTCCGTATTATGCCCAACCAGGCTTCCCTTGGATTCCGTAATGGCTTGCTGTGTGTGTGTGTGTGTGTGTGTGTGTGTGTGTGTGTGGTGTGTGTGTGTGTGTGTGGTGTGTGTGTGTGTGTGGTGTGTGTGGTGTGTGTGTGTTGTGTGTGTGTGGTGTGTGTGTGTGTGTGTGTGTGTGTGTGTGTGGTGTTTGTGTGTGGTGTGTGGTGTGTGTTTGTGTGGTGTGTGTGTGTGTGGTGTGTGTGTGTGTGTGTGTGTGTGTGTGTGGTGTGTGGTGTGTGTGTGTGTGTGTGTGTGTGTGTGTGTGTGTGTGTGTGTGTGTGTGTGTGTGTGTGTGTGTGTGTGTGTGTGTGTTGTGTGTGTGTGTGTGTGTGTGTGTGTGTGTGTGTGTGTGTGTGGTGTGAGAGTGTTGTGTGTGGTGGTGTGCCTGTGTGTGTGTGGTGTGTGTGCGCACGAGCGCGCGCGCGCGCGCGCGCGCGCGCGCGCGCGCGCGTGCGTGCGTGCGTGCGTGAGATTAAGAGAGAGAGAGAGCGAGAGAGAGCAAGAGAGAGACGAACAGAGACAGGGAGATTAAGAATAAGACAGAGATTGGGAGAGAAAGAGAGAAAAAAAGAGAGAAAGAGAGAGAGAAAGAGAGAGAGAAAGAAAGAGAGACTGTTGCTTGGATAGGAAGTTCATATATAGCTTCGTCGCTAGTTACTGTAGTTCTACTATCATAGCTTATAAATTGTCCAAATTGGACCAACTTAGCTGAACAATGAAATGAAAAGACCAGTGTAGTTTATTGTGATACTGATAAAGAAATAAAAAGACAACAAAAAGAGCTCGGCTGGAGGGGTAGGGTAGTGTAATACTGCGATGTGCACACTTTATGGTTTGTTCCTGTTATTTATATCTGTTGCAATAACAGGGATGAAATATCTCCGCGATTATGCAGATTTCCAGGATTTTTCAATCTCGCAGCACTATCAGCTTATTGCCACTAATAAATGCTCCAAATGCCGCAGCACTATCAGCGTATACTACTAATACATGCTTCAAATGGCGCAGCACTATCAGTGTATGCCAATATATATGAAACTCAACTTCCGGAAGTTGTCCGTGATTCCCTGACAATGTTAAACCTATGGGAGAATATCCGCATTTCCGCTTTTTTTCCCAGAGACCACTTGCACCCTTGAATACATAAATGTTCAGCAGTGACATTCCACATGTAAGAACTTCCAATCTACTCGTCCTGATATGACCTTAGATGGTTCTAGGACGTACAAAAACACGCAAAGAAAAACGACCAATGTATTACTATTAGGGCATTATGGCAACTCCCTTACTCTCTCTTAGATGTTGCCAGGACGTAAAACTCCAACAACCAACCAACTACTCTCTCTTTTGCCCTTTCTCTCTCGCACTCATTCTGACTCTTGCTTTCAGTCTCATAGAGTGTTCCATTAAACACATTTATGCTAATACCTAACCAACAGACGGTAGAGCTCAGTATAATATAGCTAATGGTGGTGGTAATATAAACAAATAGGTATCAATAGTTTAATTTTCATACAGATAGAAAATCGGTAATATTTTCATAGGAATTTCTATTCATCTGGAAATCGGCACTATAATTTGAAAATGATGAAAATCTTGCACGGCCACTAAAGTAGAAAAGGATTAATGGTAAAATTCACAGAACTATTACTATGATAGTAATTAACATTACAAGAACACTTGGTATCAGGAGTAGTTGCAAAACATAATACATGCAATTGATACAGGATTGTTTCATATACCATGTTTGCTTTTATTTTTATCATAATCAAATATTATCTTGATGTTTCCAGTTATGCGTTAAAAAGTAGATTGTCCCTGGGACACATTAGAAGCAGATTGTCCCTGTGACATATTAGAAGCAGATTATCCCTGGGACACATTAGAAGCAGATTGTCCCTGGGACATATTAGAAGCAGATTGTCCCTCGGACACATTAGAAGCAGATTGTCCCTGGGACACATTAGAAGCAGATTGTCCCTGGGACATATTAGAAGCAGATTGTCCCTGGGACATATTAGAAGCAGATTGTCCCTGGGACATATTAGAAGCAGATTGTGCCAGTGACATATTAGAAGCAGATTGTCCATGGGACATATTAGAAGCAGATTGTCCCTGGGACACATTAGAAGCAGATTTTCCATGGGACATATTAGAAGCAGATTGTCCCTGAGACACATTAAAAGCAGATTGTCTCTGGGACATATTAGAAGCAGATTGTCCCTGGGACATATTATCTCATTTATGTTTATTCTTTTATGCCTGGTATTTTGCTTCAAAATAGTTACATCGCTTAAAGATAATATATACTTGAATAGCTTTGGTAAATAGCGTTGCTAGAGACTGTCATGGTGATATGCATCGTACAATTTTTTTATACTTTTTTTTACAATTTGCCAGTTTAAATCAACTTTCTAGCATATATATTTTGGAAATGAAAGCAAAACCACGTTTAAGACCAGGCCTGGGTGCTTAACTGGAGCTATTTTTTTCTGTGATTTTTTCTGGAAGCTGATGTAATTACGCGGTGGGATGGCCAGCTCAATACTGGGGAAGCAGTAAAATACTGCGGTTGCCATGAACCCACTAATAACATGGATTGCGTCCTAAGCCAGAAACCGAATAATTTGGTTTTACTGTAGACCTCAGGGGTCCCAGTGACAAAAATAAAAAAAATTACTGAAAAACTAGGGGTGTCCAGGGCATCCCCCCCGGAATTCTGTTTAAACCTACGATTAAAATGGTGAAATTTTATGGTCTTGAAATTCCAACTTTTTAAAGATTTCAAGACTAACAAATAATTAAAAGTATTAGTTTTTTCGCAGACATGATTTTGTTATCCGCTGATTTGGAAACTCAGCTTTCGCTGAAATAAGTGATTTCACTGAGAAATGGGATCCCTGAGACCTTAATTCACTGATAACTGGGTTGCACCTTCGGCCTTAACCCACTAATAACTGGGTTGTATATTAGACCTGCACCCACTAATAAATGGGTTGAATCTCAGACCTGAACCCACTAATAATTGGGTTTTATGCTAAGCCTGAACCCAGTAATAATTCAGTTGTATACTAGACCTGAACCCTCTAATAAATGGATTGTGTATTAGGCCTGAACACACTAATAACTGGGTTGAATCCCAGATCTGAACCCACTAATAATTGGGTTGTAATCTATGCCTGACCCCACTAATCACTGTGTTGTGCTCTAAGTGCAAACCCACTAATATTAATAACTAGGTTGTGCCCTAAGCCTAAAGCCACTCATAACTCAATTGTGCCCTAGGTCAGAGCCCACTAATACCTGGGCTGTGCCCTAGGCCGAGTGTTCATAGGCAACAACAACTTGCTAAGCACCATCGAGCACCGTGCACATTTCAATGTGGCGTGTTTACTTATTAATCTGAGCTACGGCCGCCGCACGGCCAGAGCAATTCAGCCCGGCCCTAACGACCTCAATCAGTGAGTCACTCGGAGTAGCTCGGGGGAGGGGATGGAGGGGAAGTGGCCCGGGAGGTGATCTATGCCTCGCACGAGGCCCTTCTGGCAGCTATGGGGCCTGCGTCGGACACTTGTCATCGAATATTCATCGTGAGCTGCTCAGCCGAAACTGCTCACCGAGCCACCGTCCAGTTCATACCGAGGCTCATCACTGAGCTGCTCACGACAAGCTACTTACATTGCGCCGGGGGCACTGGGTTTCTCAACTGCAGCGGCTAAGTAGGCCTTTTCGAACGAAGCCGTTCGTATTCCTTATGCGCCTTCTCCTCCTTGTGGCTGCTATACTGAGTTGGTCATGATTTTCCTGCTCACATTGCTCCCAGAAACTGCTTATGGGAGCTGCTCTGATTGTCCCACAAACTGCTCATGGGAGGGAGCTGCTCAGATTGTGCTACATGTTGCTGATGGGAGCTGGTCAGATTGTCCTACAAACTGTTTCTTGGAGCAGCTGCTCAGATTGTCCCACAAACTGTTTATGGGAGCTGCTCAGATTGTCCCACAAACTGCTGATAGGAGAGAGCTGCTCAGATTGTCCCACAAACTGCTCATGGGAGGGAGCTGCTCAGATTGTGCTACATGTTGCTGGTGGGAGCTGCTCAGATTGTCCCAAAAACTGTTTATGGGAGGGAGCTGCTCAGATTGTCCCACAAACTGTTTATGGGAGCTGCTCAGATTGTACCACAAACTGCTGATGGGAGGGAGCTGCTCAGATTGTCCCACAAACTGCTCATGGGAGGGAGCTGCTCACATTGTCCCAAAAGGTGCTTATGGGAGCTTCTTAGCCCCTGGCAGCTTCTTAGCCTCTGATAGCTTCGAAACCTTTGATTTAGCCTTTCCATTTGGACTTAGCTGCTGATCCAACCTTTCCGTTTGGGTGTATAGTCTAGCGTTTACAAACTGTATTCTATTACTGTATTAGTGTTACAGTTGAATTGGCATATACTACGATATCAATTCACCAGTAAATATCTATGTAGGTGGACTGATAGTACATATCACCACGGCATTACATAACAGTAATGCAACCTTGTCAACTACTTTTAGAATCTGAAGTCGGTGAGTGATGAATAGTAATTGGGTTTGACTTTGACAGTTGTTTGTTTGCCATTGGAACCCACAGTTGTCTAAGGCCGAAAACGTTGTCCCCTGCAGTGGGAAAGTGAGCCTATGACCTGGAAGAGCCCCTCCCTCCCCCCCTCGCCACCACCACTACCACTACAGAAGTACGATCATCACCACCCACCATTACTACCACCAACGCCCCCAAGCCCCCCGCCCCTCGCCACCCCTCCTCGCCACTACCATCATCACAACCCACCATTACGACCACCAACGGCCCCACACCATCCCGCTAAGATCTGCTCGCCGGGCCGCAGCGCCCTCTCGCGGGCTGCCGGAGTGGCGGCGATAACTGCCGGTAGTGTCGGCAGACACCAGGGCCAGGCCGCCCCCCCCCCCCCCCCACGCACCTTTCCGAAGGATTCCGACTAATGCCCACTAAGCACGGGCCCCCGCCCCACTGATTGCCGGTGTGGCGGTTTCAGCCGTGCGCCAGTTTCAGCCGTGCGCATACTCAAACTCAAGGCATTGTCAATGGTCGAGCAATCTTCATATAGAAAATACAGAAAAAGTGAAATATCTCTAAAACCACACCACCTATTAACAAATCGCTTGGTACGCATATAGAAAACATCTTTACCAAAAACATCATATTAAATTTCTACGGTTAGGGTTCTTGATTTCTGTTAATTTTGAATAAAACTAATGTTTTGCACTGCGCGTACCATCAAACTCAAGGCATTGTCAATGGTGGTGAGCAATCTTCATACAGAAAATCCAGGAAAAGTGAAATATCTCTAAAACCACACCACCTAGAAACAAATCGCTTGGTACACATATAGAAAACATCTTTACCAAAAACATTATATTAAATTTATAAGGTTAGTGACTCACGACCATTGACAATGCCTTGAGTTTGACAGTACGCGCATGGCTGAAACCGCCACACCGGCTCCCCGGACCAGCTACCTTCCTGCCCAACTTCCCTTGCCCAGTCGCTTAGAAGGAGGTTATCAGATTTATTAATGATATTCATCCAGCGCGCTGGAGAGAAGAGACGAAAAGAAAAGAAAAAAACTGCATTAAATTCAGTGAAAACCAGGCGCGTTGTCCATTAAAACTGAAAGGCAATAGTCGTGGTTAGTGCGACGCGTGGTGACTTTTAGCATAAGGATAATCAGGCCGTGTTTACCAAGTACAGTAAGAGGCAGTCGGTGTGGGGAAATATGAGCAGCTCTGTAAGTAGAATGCTGAAACCTACTGGGGGCTAGGAAGCTATCAGAGGCTGGGAAGCTAGCAGAGGCTAAGAAGCTATCAGAGACTAGGATTTAGTAGGAAACTATCGGAGGCTATGAAGCTATTGGAGGCTGGGAAGCTATCAGAAGCTGGGAAGCTATCAGAGGTTAAGAAGCTATCACAGACTGGGATTTAGTAGGAAGCTATCAGAGGCTATGAAGCTATTGGAGGTTGGGAAGCTATCAGAGCCTAAGAAGCTATCAGAGACTAGGATTTAGTAGAAAGCTATCAGAGGCTATGAAGCTATTGGAGGCTAGGAAGCTATCACAGGCTAAGAAGCTATCAGAGACTAGGATTTAGTAGGAAGCTATCAGAGGCTAAGAAGCTATTGGAGGCTGGGAAGCTATCAGAAGCTGGGAAGCTATCAGAGGTTAAGAAGCTATCAGAGACTGGGATTTAGTAGGAAGCTATCAGAGGCTAAGAAGCTATTGGAGGCTGGGAAGCTATCAGAAGCTGGGAAGCTATCAGAGGTTAAGAAGCTATCAGAGACTGGGATTTAGTTAGAAGCTATCAGAGGCTATGAAGCTATTGGAGGTTGGGAAGCTATCAGAGGCTAGGAAGCTATCAGAAGCTGTCTCCAAATACAAAGCCTATGTCAGAGGCTAATAAGATTAGTAAGAAGCTATCAGAGGCTATTTCCTAACAAGGGGAAACTAAATCAAATGCTAAGATCCTATTTATAGGCTAAATCAAGGGTGAAGTGAAAAAAGGCCCTGTTACACATTACCGGCTTGGGGGAAACGGAAAGAAACCGAACAAATTCCGTTGATGTCCGGTTTGTGTCCGTACAAGTTTTGAACGTGCACAAAACTTGGAACAGATGCCGCCGGATTGACATCTATGGTTCTTGTCTGGTTTGAGTTTGTTTCGTCTGTTGGCTATCTGTTCATGTCTGTTTCATGTCCGTTTCATGTCCGTTTCATGTCCGTTCGTCCAACGTCCTTTCACCCGATATCGCAACATTTTGACACATTTTAATACATTTTGATACTTATCACGCCCGAACCCCACCAGACTAGACAATTCTGTCAGTTGCTCAATCTGGCGAGGTGTGACAGCCGCTTAAAGAAAAAGCTATCTGGACTTATGGAGAGGCTAATAAGGATCTATCTAGACCCAGGCCCGACAGTAGTGACGACACAGATAACTAGGCGGTTAGGCAATCCACAGTGGTGCCATGCCACTCAGAATGCCCAACAGCTACACTGGGGACCCCCCTCCGGCAGTACCCTCCCGCCCCCCACCCAGGTTGGGGGGGGGGGGGGGATCTACCAGGCAAGACACAACGCAGAGCTGTAGTGGCGCCCCCTGCAGGCTGTGCATAATGGGATTTAATTGTACCGCATGGGGGAACCTGCGGAATGCGCCTGTATTAGTGGTGGGGCCGGGCGGGCATGAGTTGTGTGGCACCGGGAGGCTGGGGACCATTACTTCCGGTTGGGTGGCCTGTAATGGCGGCGCTCTACCCACAGGTTGATTGTTGGAGTTTTGCATCCTGGCAACATCTAGGGTCATATCACAGTGGGTACCCACTTGTGAAGGTGCACGCTCATGGTGACTTTGTAGTGCTGCCCCCACTGGGAAATCAGTCTGCTGGTACCATGACCCAATATCCCACTCAGTCACATTATCCTGACACTGAGTTAACCAGTCCTTGCCCTATCCTATTAATGCCGAGCGTCAGGCTAGGAAGCGACAAGTATCAATTTTATAAGTCATTGGTTTGACTCGACTGGGAACCCAACTCCCGATCTCCCACACGCAAGGTTCGCTACCGATTTGGCCACCGTGCGCGCTCTACATGCAGGTAAAGGGCTCCTTCCGCCAACAATTTGCCCGTGTCGCCATTTTTTTTTGCACGACAAACCCCCGTGCTCACCGATCGCCAACCCACCCTTCACGTTTGGGTTCGTTCCATGGTGGTACTAGGCGTTGGCCCTCTCAGTTTCCAGACTAACTAAATAAATCACGCCGATATTAGTTCCCGTGGCCGTTTGTTTGTGTCAGCATGATTTGGAAAGCACCGGAAGTCAGTACACTGGTCCTGCCTATCGGCGGGACGGGGGACCGGGGACCTGGCTCGGGTGTGCCCGGGACGGGGCCCCCTTGGTTGGTTGTAAGGTGGGATCAGCAGGATGGCACCCTCTCCCCCCCCCCCCCCCGCCCCCCCCCCCCACCCCGCATAGACACACTTATCCTGCAACCCTACCAGTTACGGTCCCAATATCAGATTCCGAACCCAGAAAGTTCGGGGTGGGGTGGGGGTGGGGTGGGGGTTGGGCCCCCCCCCCCCCACCGCCCTGCGCACAAATATAGACATATATATGTATATTCGATTATATACACATTTGTTGGGTGGGGATAAATGAATGTTATTCATGTAAATCATTTGTCAGCGCCTTAGCGCTGGTCTTCCAGCTGTAAGTGTTACAGGTATCTTGGTATTTAAATTTTTTTTTGGTTTAAACATGGTTCATATAGTGTCTTGAAATGTGAAGTAGATTCTGAAGTTACAGTGTACACAATGCAGTAAGTAATGAGTATGAGGTACATTAAATCATTTTACATTTACATAACAGGTGTTAGCTGTTGGTATGTTTGTGTTAGATGGACATATGCCGATATACACATAGAGGTCTACATGCACATATATAATTTTACCTCTGGCTGCTCCCACTAGAATTATGGATTCTTTATGCTCCCCAATAACTGACGATAATGCAGTTCCCCATTGCTATGATGAGAATCCCGTGGTTTAGAACTTCTTTTTTTTTATTAACAAAAATTTGGGTTTCCCTTCTCCAGTAACCATTCTGGCTGTTGCCACAAAAATTGTGGATTTTGTATATGCTCCCCAATAACTTACAATAATGCAGTTCCCTATTGATATGATGCGAGTGCCGTGGTTTAGAACTTCTTTTTTTATAATTAAAAAAAATCGGGTTTCCCTTCTCCAGTACCAAAGGATAAAGAGAGGGAGAATGAGAGACTCCGCAACTCCTCAGAAAGACATGTGTGGTGGTAGTGGTGGTGGTGGTGGTGGTGGGGGGGGGGGGGGGGAGAGCATTGAGAGCCCGGGCATTGGGGGCGGGACTGAAGGTTAGGATCGAGTGGAGGACCCCAGAGCAGATGAGTTCTAGAGGTGCAGCGGGGAGAGAGTCGGGGTGGAGCGGGCAGAGGTGGAGGAATATACCACAGTAGTCTACTCACAGTTGTGCCTGTTTATTTACGACGCGGGACTAACCCGGGTCTGCCTGCGTTATTTCCGTGAGCGGCGGTAATACAAATCTCTGGTCGTCCCACCACCCTGATGCACGGAGGTTAGCTACTCAGGTGGGTTTTGTTGTCATTCACCATGTGTAGTATTTATTTATTTACGATGCGGGACTAACCCGGGTCTGCCTGCGTCATTTCTGTGAGCGGCGGTAATACAAATCTCTGGTCGTCCCACCACCCTGATGCATGGAGGTCAGCTGCTCATGTGGACATTTGATTGTAATTCACTATGTATTATATTTATTTACAACGCGGGAGTAACCCGGGTCTGCCTGCGTTATTTCTGTGAGCGGCGGTAATACAAATATGTATATATATATATATAATATATATATATATATATATATATATATATATATATATATATGTGTGTGTGTGTGTGTGTGTGTGTGTGTGGGTGTGTGTGTGTGTGTGTGTGTGTGGCCAGACGGAATGGCCGAATGAGTTGAGCGTCCGTCTCCCGTGTTGGTAGATCGTGGGGTTCGAACCCAGGTCGGGTCAAACCAATGACTTAAAAATGTATACTTGTTGCTTCCTAGCAAGGCGCTCAGCATTATTATGATAGGGCAAGGACTGGTTGGCACAGTATCAGGATAATGTGACTTAGTGGGATATATCAGATCATGGTGCTGGCAGCCTGGTCTCCCAGTGGGCCAGCACTATATAGTTGTCATGAGTGTGTCCTGTCACAAGTCGGTACCCATCCTGATATTATAACCTTATATTTTGCCAGGTTGTAAAACCCCAACAAACAAACTGTTGTAATATAGTAAAAGATTACCTATAATATAGTAAAAGATATTATCAGGGAGTGACCCGCCCACCTTTCCCGGATAGATCATGGTGCTGGCGGCCTGGTCTCCCAGTGGGGCAGCACTATAAAGTCGCCATGAGTGCACACTGTCACGAGTCGGTACCCGTCCTGATATGACCTTATATGTTGCCAAGCTCCAACAACCAACCAACCAACTTCCCAGATGGTGGAGTTGGTCGACTTGGACTTGGACTTGGACTTGGACTTGGACTTGGACTTGGACTTGGACATGGTTTGGTGAGACGAAAGAATGCCTCGCATCCGGGCTGTAAATCTGCAGCATCTGTTTGCCCCCTGCCCTTAAGCCGGTGCTAGCTGGGGTTAGGTTTTGCAGTTGTTTTCCCAGAACCACATGTACGAGTGGGTGTGTCTGATTTGCTGCCTCCACTTCTGTCAAAGACTGCATGGTGTGGTGTAGGATAAGACCGGTCAGTGTAACTGTAAGTATGCTGTTCTGCCATCCATTTCATCATATTACTACAGAGTTTATGTATGGTCTTGGATATTCGACTAAAAGGTGATCTGGTGACTGTTATATATGTGCTCTATAATCTATTATGGGAATATTAACAAGGACACTAACTCTCTTCAGTTTGCTCTATTATTATATATCATTATCTAGGCTCTACTGCATGCTGCATGTAGTTCCAGATTCGGCCACACCGGAGCCACTAGTCATAGGCTTTGCCACTCGTATGCCAACTGTGCCTATATATATATATATACAGATGAACCTCGATCCAACGGACACCGATGCAACGGATGTCGGATCCAACGGACACAATCCGCTAGAGTGAATATCTGGTCCGAACGTTTAAAACTCCCGGGTGAACCTGTTTTCCACATTATCGCTATGGCACCTATAGATAAAGCAATTTCGTCGCTGCAACGGATAACCGGCTTTAACGGACAACTGCTCCCCCATATTAGTCCGTTGGATCGAGGTTCTTCTGTATGTATAATTTCAGTTGCAGACAATTAACCTTCTTCATTCCACAGCACTCTGCCATGCGCTAGTATTAGTAATGCCGAGCACCAGGCTAGGTAGTGATAAGCATCAAATTTGTGAAGTCATTGGTTTGTCTCGGCCGGGGCTCGAACCCACGACCTGCCGCAAATAATTTGGGTTGAGTGTTGCGCCCTCTGTAGTCGTCCATGACGACTACCCAAATATAGCTATCTAAATAAATGTCAGAAATTCAAAACGGCTGGGTGATGGAACTTTGAAATACCCCTAAGCTTCCTCAACTGTACACTAGTAGTAACACTCAACGATGTATTTAGTATAATAACATTTATAATCTTGGAATATTGGCCATCTTTAGAGAATTAGTTCAGAAGAAGACTGCAGGAGGCTGCGGGAGGAGCTCCACTGTGTATGATGAGTGTGTACATAGCCACGCATTACTAACCAGCAAACAGAAGAGTTCAACATATTCTCAAAAAATGAAAGTAAAGCTTGTTTTCTTTAATGATGCCTCTAGAGCACATTGATTTTAATCATCGGCTATTGGACATCAAACATGTGGTCATTCTGACATATTTCTTTTGGGGGAATCCTGCTACCGCCACATAGGCTACTCTTTCCGATAAGCAGCAAGGGGTCTTTTATATGCACTTTCACACAGACATGACAGCACATACCACAACCGTTGATTAACCAGTTGTGGACCACTGGTTGGAATGGAAAATAGCCCAAACTGTAATGGGTCCATTAAGCAGGTCAATATATTCTCCCAACTCTGGTCACTTGGCATTGAGTTCGTAATTCACAATGAGAACCACCTGTGTGACCAGAATCAGACTGACTCACTCATTGCAAGCATAAGTCAGAATCACTCAGCTAGAATCACTCAGCCAGAATCACTCAGCCAGAATCACTCAGTAAGAATCACTGACAGAATCACTCAGTAAGAATCACTCAGCCAGAATCACTCAGCCAGAATCACTCAGCCAGAATCACTCAGGAAGAATCACTCAGCCAGAATCACTCAGCCAGACTCACTCAGTAAGAATCCCTCAATCAGAATCACTCAGCCAGAATCACTCAGTAAGAATCACTCAGCCAGAATCACTCAGTAAGAATCACTCAGCCAGAATCACTCAGTAAGAATCACTCAGACAGAATCACTCAACCAGAATCACTAAGTGCGAATCACTTAGCCAGAATTACTCAGCCAGAACCACTCAGCCAGAATCACTCAGTAAGAATCACTCAGCCAGAATCACTCAGTAAGAATATATAATTCTGCTAATATATGCAGCAGAATAAGGATTATTATGGTAAGAAAGAGGCCACAAGGGGCCAGCGGCTACTGGATGTCGCGTCGGTCGAGCTCTCGTCATTTTTTGTGGTTTCAATTCCCGTATACCAGTTGTGTAGGGTGGCTGTATTTTACCATTTTAGGGTGGGCCGCTGGCCCCCTGTGGCCCCTTTCTTACCATAATAATCCTTATTCTGCTGCATATATTAGCAGAATTATATATTATGATGGTAATCAGGCCACAAGGGCCAGCCGCTACTTTGTATTGCGACTGGTAACTGGAATTGGTTGTCGTTAGTTGTAATTGGTAGTGCATATGCTACGTAAAAAAGGCTATTGTCAACACATTTATTTGTTGCTTATTGCTTTTTATTCAACTTTTTTAGTAACTAACAGGTGACTCTTAAGTCTGATACATGTAAGTTTGTTCTTGGATAAGTAAGTAAGTCCGTAAGTAAGTCCGTAAAGTCTTTAACAGTTCTGTTCCCTCTCCCAGATGTCCGGGATCAGGTTTGTTACCGTGTGACTGTTCACGACTGGTCGGTTGTAGAACCTCCTGAATGTACCTTCCCCCGACCACCCCGCTGATAGGAGGATCGTGGCTAGTGGTACCTGCCTCCTGGCCGCAGCGCTGGTCGTCGCGTGCCTGCATGAATAGGGGGTGTAGTCCCCCGTGTTTATTCCTGCTTCCCTCATCGTGCACTTTACATACCTCGTTAGGGTGTCCTGGGAGGCCCTTACATGTGGGGGCCTGGTGGTTGCGAACACTGCCGGTGCCGCCGTCCTGAGTTCACTCCTCTCCATGTATGTTTTGAGGTGGCTGTACACGCACAGTTCTAACACCTCAAATTCTTTGAAGCTTAATACCAGCGGGTTCCTGCTGGGATCATTAGACTTTAGCTTTGTGGTGTATGTCAGCGTGCACATTCCTTGATCCCACCTAAAGTCCTCCCGTTTCATTAACCCCAGTGCTTGTAATCTTTGTCCCGTCGCCAACAAGAATAAACACAGTGTTCTCCTGTTAAGTCTGTCCACATTTAGCTCCTCTGTCGGTCCCCACCCCCGTAAGTACTCCAATAGGGGTTGTGGATCCCAGATCGCTGTGTATTTCGGGTTAGCTGGCTTCAGGTTGCCTATCCCTTTGAGTAGTCGGCTTACTAGTGGGTGTTCCCCGAACGGCACGCCCCCTACCGTTACGAAAGTGGACAGCAGTGACCTCACCGTGTTGATGGTGTTACGTGCTGCCCCGCCCGAGAATAGCGTCTGTAGGTATGCTATGCCCTGTTGTATTGTTGGCCTCCTGGGGTTGATCCTCTCCAGATCACAATGTGCTACCCATCTCCTCAGAACCAACGTGTATTGTTTCTGGGTGGCTGCTGCCCAAGAGGCCGTGAGCGTGTGGGCGGCTGCCCTGTTCAAACCCATGGCCTCGAACATGCCACCTAGAGTGGTGTGACTCTCAGTCTTATGCTGTTCGTCAGTGGGAATCGCTTCCCCACATTCCCCTTCAGTGATAGCGTGCCTGGCTTCACCGGGATCGTCCAAGATGTTGTGTACCCTCTCAGTTTGCGCAGCAACGGGTACCAGGGCTGAGTGGGCCACTCCGGTGTCACCAGGATGCCTCTCGGTTGCTCCTGTATAATCTTGTTGATTACTCTCGACAGGCAGCTGAAAGGTGGAAATACGTAAGCATTAGTGTTCTTCCAGCTCAGTGAAAGTGCGTCTGTGCCCCTTGCCTGTCTATCGTATTCCCGTGTGACATATTGTTCTAACTTTTTATTGTCCCTGGACGCAAAGAGATCCACTGCGGGCTTTCCCAGTGTCTCGAAGATATCTTTGATAGTGTGGTCGTCTAACGTCCACTCCCCCGCATCTGTGAATACCCTGGATGCCCAATCAGCTTCAATGTTGTCCACCCCTGGGCAGAACCTGACAGATATGGTAATGTTTTTCTTTTCTGTAATTTCCCATATCTCTTCTGTCTCCTGCTGGCATGTCTTGGATCTCGCAGATCCCCCTTTTCCTATGCAGGCTACCGTTGTGGTATTATCTGCGAAGACCCTCACGTGTTTCCCTTCTAGTTTTTCGCCCAGGTGTTCTAGTGTGCATCTCACTGCTCTTAGTTCTAGTACGTTAATGTGTGTGTTTTCCTTAACTGTCTCGTCCCATTGCTCCCCGTAGTGTGTTTGGTGTGTCTGACTGTAGTAACCCCAGCCGTGTGATGATGCGTCTGTATATAGACACACATCCACTGGTGTCGGTTTGTATGCTCTCATGGCTTGTTCTAGATTGTCAATCCAAAATTGGATGCATTCCCTCACCCTGCGTGTGAGTGTGCATGCTTTATCGTAGTTCCCTCTGGTTTCTCGTAGATTCCAATTGAGTGCCCGTACCATTGATTTGGATTTTATTCTAGCCCACTTGTTGCCCTGGTCTGTGGCTACTAGTTTACCGATTAATGCTGCTAGCATTTTGATTTTTAGGTTTCCCTCCTGTAGTACTTTCTTTGCGAAGTTTATCAGCTCCCCGCATTTTTTCCTTGGTAAGTCTACCCTCATTAAGTTTGTGTTTATTCGGAAACCCAGGAATTGTAGCTCCCGCCTAGGCTGCAGCGCAGATTTTTCTCTGTTTATCGTGAATCCTAGTCTGGTTAGCAGTTCTAACGTTAAGTTTACAGCCTCTGTTACCTCGGCCTCAGTGTTCCCTATCAGTATCGTGTCGTCTATGTAGAAACATAGTAATATACAGTGTTGTGACCTTAGGTAACTCATTACTGCTTTCATGATTTTGGTAAATATTCTGGGCCCCGAGCTTAGCCCGTTAGGTAGAACTCTGAACCTGTACCTGTTCCCCCCATGTAGGAATTGTAGCAGATCTCGGTCTGCCTCCCTTATTTCTAGGCTGTGGTAGGCTTGTGAGATGTCTATGCTCGCCAGCCAAGCACCCTGTGTTACTAACTGCATTACCGTAGCTAGCTGTTCCATTTTAAAATGTCGGTAGACTATGAATTCGTTTAGTTTAGATAGGTTGAGGATAGGGCGGAAATCTCCGTCCTTCTTAGGTCGTAAGAATAGGTGGGACACGTAGGACCGTTTGGTGCTCATGGCCATTTCTATTATCCCTTGTTCATGCATTTCAATTACTTTGGCATTTAATATTTCGTTGTTTCCTTTACTATCTGACACCGGCTCTACTGCCTGTCCAGGTAAACTGGTGATTTCAATTTTTATGCCATTCACCATGAGTTTCACCCACACATTATCAGTGATACTCTCCCATTCTCTCGCTCTCCCCGTCACGCCCCCTGCTTTGAAAGTGCCAGTAATATTACTCACTTTGTCTATTGCCTTGCCGGTCGCGCTCTGCCCGTTCCTCGGCCCCGCCCCCCCCTGTGGGGGCGTGTCTGTCCTCCGCCGCTTTGGCGGTGGTGGTCCTGTCTGTGGCGTGCTGAGTACTGCTGGTTGTTTTGGGAAGCGTAGTAGGTTGGGCGGCCCCTCCCCTGGCCGCCTCTGTAGTTTCCCTGCTTTCTGTCAGGTCTTGTGTACTGCCTGCCGTTGCCCCTTACTATGGAGTTGGCTGTCTTCTGGTTCGCCTCCAGCGTGGTCACTTGTGCCGTCAGGTCCTCCCCTAGGAGGTACTTAAAGCCCCTGCTTCCCTCCTTTTTTGCCAGTGTTTTTATCTGTGTTTGCAGAGTCGGTCTCACATTGTCCCGTCTCAGTCCCAGGATCGTGTTGCTGGTGCGTGCGAGTAACTTTAGGGTAGTGACCAGTGCCTCCGCCATCTCGTTCTTAGACAGTGGTCTATTGGTCTCTATGCCGTCCAGTGCTTTTGCCAGCGGTCTAGCAGCATACTGCACGCCCCACTGGGCTGCCGCTAGAGCCGAGTCATTGTCCCTTACTCGCTGTTGTAGGGTGGGTTCTATCTCCGGGTTCATACGTGTCTTGTGGAGCACTTCCACATTCCCTGGTCTTGGGAGCACTGCGTAAAGTTCCGTGACCTCCGTCTTGGTCATCGGGTTGTTCCATAGCGCGGTTAGTAGCTTGGCCGTATTATCCGCCAAGTTTCCGCACTCCGCGTCCAACGGCGCTTTTTCCGCTGGTATAAACTGTTCCAGGTATGATGTTTCCTCCCTTGCCACGGCCTCCTGTGGCCGTGGAGCGGTCTGGGTGGGCGTGGCCGCGCGCGTTTGTGGTACCAACACCGGGGTTGGTGTTCTGACGCTGTAGGGCGGTGGTGGTGAGGCCATCGGTGTATCCGGTCTTGCCTGCTGCACGTCCCGTCTGGGCAAGCTGAAGGCCGATGGTCTCGGCCTCTGCACTTGCTCGCCCCGAGGTGGTTCGCCTCTTGCCGCCAGTGCTGGGGGGGATGGTCCCTGCGTATCCCCCTGTGACCAGTTTATTGAGTAACCTGCCCTTCTGTTACGTATCTCCTCCTGTAGTTCAAGCTTCCGCGCCTCCAGGCGTTCTAGCTCTGCGATTGGGGTGGGTACGTAATCGGGTCCCCTCCACTGGTCTCCACACGCTGGGTCCGGTGGCGGGCTGAACGTGTTAGATAGGTCCGCTACCACCATCCTCAGTCCTCTGTGCATACCTCCCACTGGAGGTGGCGTGTACGTCGGTGAGGTGGCTGCTAGTACCAGCCTCCTCCCGTTACTATCCGTTTGAACCACAGTGTCCGGCGAGGGCGGTTCCTTGCGTGTTGTCGGATAGCTATGTTCATCCTGCGTGGGCGTCCCCGCCCCGTACTCCATGGTATCCATGTCCGCTTCCGAGTTAGTGTCCGACTCGTGGGGTAGCGGTACAAACAGTTCTTCCGGCGAGGAGTCTACCCTTTTCCTCTCTGCCTTCTCAATAAACTCGGACAGAAAGCTTGCCGCTCGCTCGCCTTTGGCATTGCCCGGGAAGCCCGTAGAGGTAGCGGGTGAGGGCGTGCGTGATATGTGGTGTGCCATGTTGAAGTGAGCCGTTAGAGGTGGTCGTGGTTTTGACCGTGAGTCCCGCCATCAGTGTCCGGCTCATATCCGGTTCGTAATTTAATTACGCCCCTGTTGCTGATTATGGCCTCAGCGGCGTCACCTCCTGAGGTGGCTCACCTGTTGGTTCGCGTCCCCGTGGCCTCGCCCTGACCCCAGGTTCAGCGTCCACGGTTGCCGCCCCCCCCCCCCAGCCGCACTCAGAAGGTGCGGTGGGTGTATGGAGGTGGGGAGGGGGGGGGGGGTGGAAAGGATCCCAACGATCCTGTCTGCTCAGCTTTGTGCTGCTGCCCCCCGCAGGAAAGCAGAAGTCCTTAGACTTACAACAGCTGACAAACGGTGCAGCCACCCGAGTCTAACCTCCGGTACAGGCAAGCCTGACCGCGCGCAACGCAGAGGTATAGAACGGACCCGTAGGTCTGGCCAAAGCCCAAGCCGCCGTGGCGGTGGTACCCAGTGGGTGCCATACTTACCAGGATAATATCAGCTCCTGTGATATTATCCTAGCCTCCGGTACAGTTTACACTGTCCGCGCGCAACGCAGAGGCTGGGTGCCTAGAGGCCACCCTCTGATACCTTATCAGAACGCTGTCGCGCACAGTGGTCGAGCCCACCTGCCGCGCAGCGCGTCGTATGACGTCCTGCTCTCTCGATAGCTAGTCCAAAAGTGACGAGAGCTCGACCGACGCGACATCCAGTAGCGGCTGGCCCTTGTGGCCTGATTACCATC